>CAWVRF010000760.1:0-19208 GCA_963932465.1 Maratus speciosus | reverse complement strand
ATAAGCAGAAAAGAAAAGAAGAAGAAAAAAAACATGCGGAAATAAATAGACATTGAGAGAAAATAATGAAATAAATTTACTTACCATCCCTAGACATTCCAACAGCAATGCACTTTTTCAAACGACAGTACTGGCAGCGGTTGCGATTAATCCGCAAAATGGAACATTGTTGATTTTTGGTACACGGCCTGTATTGGATTTTTTGCTGGATGCTACGTCGGAAAAAGCCCTAAAATACAAGAATGCATTTGTTAAGTAAAGGGCAGTAGATTGTCAACACATTATTTTTATAAACAATATCCTCAGAAGTTATTTTAACTCTTAAATGCATGATTTTTTATTTTGTTTCGAAAAAATTATATGTGATTCTCTGAAAGGTTTATAACACAGGGAGAAATAATGAAAAAAAAAAAAAAAAATCAGAGATACATCTTTCATATAATACATCAACCTTTTTTTTTATGTTGCACATCTGCAATACAAGTAAAAAGTAGAAAATTCAAATTTGTAAATATTTTAATAAGTATGAATCTAAATACCTTATTTTATATGATTTTCTATTTTGTAAAACTTAACCCTTAAATGAATATATTATTATTTTTTTTTACTTAACCCTTAAATGAATATATTATTATTTTTTTTTTTAACTTAACCCTTAAATGAATATATTATTTTTTTAGAACTATGTTTTTTTACTCTGATATTAAAGATTAGACACCAGACATTTTAAGATAGATTTTTAACTTTATATTTTTGTAATTTTTATAGGGTTAATATTTCTATATAAATATACTGGTTGCTAAGAATTAAATAAAAAGTGATGTAGATATGTATCAATTCTAACTCATTTGCAATTCCGATCTCAGAATGGTAAGTTTCGAAATAATGTAAATTAATTAAAACTCTTGCTCTAAAGTCAAAATTTGAGAAGAAATAATTCAGTAATAATCACTAATATTACATTAATACTCAGTAATGAAAAGTTTAAAAATAAGTTACTAATAAAAGGACTATAAAAGGAACACCGTTTTCATTAATTTTTCATTAAATCGAAATTCATATTAATTTTTTTAATGAAACATTGAAAAGAATATAAAAGTAAATAAGTAGCAATACCCCACACCCCTCCTTCTTTTCTTTTAAAGAATATGTATAAACTTTTAAGAGTCTGGATTAAGAAGAGAATAAATATGAAACTTATCCAAACAGAAAACAGTGAAATTTAATAAACAACATGAATCATTAACAATGGCATGTCTGTTTAACTTTACTTAATGTTCCAAAAATACTATAAAGATTCATAGGCTTCTTATAATAAAGTCGTATTTTATAATATCAGTACAAGTTTATATGTATATATGTGTGTGTGTGTGTGTGTCGTATGTATATAGTGCTGTCCTCTAAAAAAAACCCACAGGAAAATGTATCCTAAAAAAAACCCACCCTAGAACTTAATCAAAAAAATCACAGAAGTCAAAATTTCTTTTTGTCCTGTTTCTATATGTCATTTACAATAATAAAAGCATTTAAAATTACTTAAGTGTTTATTTAGTTTTTTAAAAAATAAGCAAAAAATTACATTTATAATTTTTCATTTGTAAATCCTTCAATTTACAATTATTAAAATATTATTATTTTTTTTTTCTTTTTTTTGCAGAATTGTGTTTTAAAAACTAATTAATAATGAAAGAAAAACTTTGCTGTTTAATATTTTGATTTCTAGAAGTGTTTTTACATGTGGGTTATTTTTAGAAAAAAGTGGGTTTTTTTCAAAGTCTTGTTTAATTGGCTGCCATTTTGTAATATATTGATAGAAAAAAAAATACTATACATTAAAATCTTAGTCAGGACAGGCTGTGAAAATGTAGCTACTTCAAATTGTTTTGTATTTTTTATTAAATTTTATATAGTGAAGAAATTTAAAAAGTGGGTTTTTTTTAGAGGACAGCACAGTATAACTACAAAAGTGAACGTATATAACGTATAATAAATACATGTGTAATTAAGAATATAATTAATAATAAGTAATTGCGCTTTCACGTATTATTACTTTGACAGTTATACCAATTAGTTCTTAAATTATTTTAATTTCCATTTATTCTTTAGGAGGGGGAAAAAATTAAAACTCACGTTATTTTTGGTCGTTTTCTTTGGGTGGCTGGCTCGGTCTTTCCGTTGATAGACACATTAAAAATTATTGCAGAATATAAAGTTCAAAATGGCTATTTGCACACATTCACAGTTAAAGTCCAGGATTTACAGTTTCAAATATGATTTCCATATAAAAAATACTGAAGTAAATAACAATCCCCACGATAAGCAGACGATTTTAATCCAAGTTGAATTCGTTGTAGAATTTCTCACATTTACTCGAGTTTAGTTGTTGTTATTCCACAGTATCTTTAAAATAAGCACTGGAGTCAAAACTTTTCGATGAAAAAAAAAAAAAAAAAAAATCGAGTGACCAATAAATGCGGAAGCAAAAGTTGAACACAGAGCTGTAGTAGTTTTGATACAACCAGCACAAGCTCCCAGCAGCAACTGTTCTTCCTTTAGCAATAGCGAAAAATGCCTTCCCCGTTATTTTATTTTTTTCGTTATTCGAGCAGTCCTCAATAAACTCCGAATAATTTAGGTCAGGCCAAACGGCTACCCAAAACAAGCGTTACGTAAATCCTAGCCTAAGAGTTGGCATGGCCTGGTTTCGAGTAGAGTTCGTTGACCGAGCGCGGTTCCATGCCAGTAGGAATGTTTTCCGCCAAGTTGGGAGCCAAGGGTTATATCAATCAGAAATATGGGCTTTTTATTCCGTTTACGATTAACTTGACACGAAACAGAAAATTATTAATCAGTTATGTGTAAGGTTTATGATTAATTAGTTAGATCGATCATATTCCTTCACAAAGAAAACATTGCTTTGGTTATATACTACAGTTACGAAACAATAACCCTTATATGCATCAATTTTAATTCAGACGCCAAACAACTAAACTTTTTTTCGATACATTTGGGATAAGGTTTTAATTATGGGCTGGTTGGTTAGCTAAGTTTTACTGAGTCATAATAACTTCGATAATTGGTTTAAAACATCGATTTACGAATGTTTCGGGAAAAAATTTACTTTGTAATTTTCTTTAATGGAAAATTTCTTTTGTTCTTTATTTATTATATTATTTTATTTATTGTTTTGCAATGTAAATTAAAAGACCTGAAACTTTTATACAAATGTGACTGACATTAATTTCGTACTAACAATTAAAATTTAAACATTTTAACTTGAGAACAATTTCGCATCAATAAAACATCCTAAGATATACGTGGATAAAATTGTATATTTCAATTAAGATACGAAAAAAGTTTATGAAAAATTAATGTGTAACAAAATAGTAATTAGTTTTATAAAGGTCCCCCTCCCTATAAAGTTCCCCTCTCCTAAAGTTCCCCCCATGTCTACTATTTTTAAAGAAAAAAAAGTTATGGGCTATTAAAATTTCTTTAATTAAAATTAATTATTGTAAAATGAAAAAATGCCAATAAAAAACTTGTATTATTTTCCCTCTAAAATAATATTTAAAAAATTAAACTGTTACAAAATATTAAATAATGAAATAACATAAAGGGTATTTTCTTTATCTTATAAGATATTAATATAATCTATATAAGATGCGTTAATATTTAACACAATTTTGAGGTACAAGGTAAATATATGTACTATCTTTCAAATTTCACATATTTTAATTTTTTAAATGTAATTTAAGATAAAAGCTGTTCACTGTGGAAATAACAACGTTAATTAGCAGCAGAAAAACTTTGAAAAATAAGCTTTGTTTTTGGTCATTTCTTAAATGAGAATCTCCTTCATTTCATTTTTATTGCTAAATTGTTTAACCATTATAGAGTGCTAAACTCTAAGATGACCACAATCCAGGTTTGGCGAGTAATCACCTTGGCGAAGGATGGCGTAACGCTAAAGTAGCTTCAACGAGCGACACACTTTCGGCGAAAGTGAAAGTAGGGGGATATCACGTGAACCACATTCAAGTTCAGAACCGAATACGAAAAAGAGGGGGGGACTAGGGAAAAAAAGGGAGTAGAATGAAATCAGTGCAAGCGCTTCAGGCCGTTGCCCTGGGTCACGTGCGGTCATTCACCCTCTTACGTCAGGAAACAAGTAAAGCCACTCATTGGTTGATTGTTGGATGACGAAAGCATGAGGTTAGTAGGTGGAACGCATGATTATAGTTCTCTGTTTTGTTTTTTCCTTCTGAGAGTTACTCAATTGAGTAAATTTTGTAACGGATTAAGTTTATCATTTTTTTTTCTTTTCACACAATTCATTGTCCACTCATTTCGATAGGTTACAAAGGAATTCGATACGGAGTATATTGTTTGCATATTTTGTTATTTATTTTTTTTAACTGAAAAGAAGACAGTAGGGGAGGGGGGATTTTGTTAACAAATATGTTACTGGATAGAGGATTTTCCAAGAGGGGAGAGGGGGGGGGGGTTCTGATTGATAATTTTCACTCATTTCACTATTACATATTTGCATTTTTTTTCAAACTGAAAAAAGACACTAGGTTAATATACATTTATTCTTGGATATCTTATTATGTAGATGACTTTTCAAGGGGAAGGGGGTCCTGACTGGCATTGTCCACTCATTTCACTATTTCGTATATCTTTAAGGGTCTTGTTACTGGATGCAGGACTTTCCAAGGGGAAGGTGTTCTGACTGACAATATCCACTCATTTTACTAGCTAAGAACGGGATTCGATACGGAACATATTTGTTGTATAGTTTGTTTTCTTTATTGAGGAACTGATGGGAAAGACTTATGATTAAATATGTTATGGGACGGAAGACTTTTCAAGGGGGTTTAGTTTTGTTTTCCTTGTTTAAAACTTTGTAATGCTAAAACTATACAATGAGAAAAAAACTTTGATCTGTAAAATTATTTTGAAATTTTATTTTTGTTAGTTTTGGGTTTATGGTTTACTATTATTATTATATACAAAAAAATATATATATATATATTTTTAATAAAAATTTAGTCTGCATTTAAAGTAAAACTTGAAACATAGAATGAAATATATAAAGCCGGTATAAAAGCAATTTTCAACATTTTCATAGTCCAACTTTAATTTTAATATTTTTTTTTTTTTTCGTTATAAAATACGTTATCATGATATATTGATTTATATTTTATTTAAATTACGATAATCAAAAATCGGCCTTATTTTGAAAATTTTATTTCTTAGTAGAAACTCTTTAAATTATTTCCTTTTATAGTTTTGTTTATTTTTTAATCGATTATTAATTGCAACAAAATATATGCCATTTGTAGGAAAAATACTTTTGGACCAATGATTTTATTTTAAAAAATTATCAATTAAAATAATTAAATTAATGAGCCGTTAAAATCTGAACGTGAATTAACAGAGAAATTAATAATTGAAACACCAAACAAAACTTAATAACGTTAAAAACAACTAACAATATTTCTGAATTAACTCAAACGTTTTAGATAGTGAACTATAATGTCACTAATTATAAACGTTTATGCATTTTTCTCCCCAGTAGGTCGTTGGGAGTGCCAAATATTTATTATTATATTTCATTATATTTTAATTAATAAAATACATTTCATTACGCTACTTTATTGAAGACTTGTGAAAGTCATGATATCTTAATTAAAATATATTAATAGGCGAAAAGAATAACAAATATTATTTTTTGTGAATACTAATTACTAATAACGATAAATATGACGATAAATAATTTTTCCCGACACTTGAGAGTTGATACATATTGTTATAAAGTCAGTTAAATTAGAAAAAATTTCCTTTGTCTAAATCTAAAACATTAATACTAAATAAGCAGAAATCAATCCATATTTTTGTTAAATACTAAATAAATTAAACTACTGAAATACCTTTTTACAGATATCCACAGTCATATGGCCACAAAATCAAATTCTAATTAATAAATTAAAGAAGGAATAAATATTACGGAGCGCGTTATCACTAGAACAAAAGCTCTAAATGCAGGAAGCACTAACTATTCCACCGGTTATTGAACTCCAGCATCATGGGTAACCCTGAACTTGAATACCGACCAATCACTTTCTTGGCTCAGCTAGGGCAATGACCAATGAATGAAGCCCGTGCTAAACACGTGACCCAGTGGTCGGCCGAGGAAGTTTATACCCAAAAATAAAAACAATGATTTCTTAACCTGCTCCAAACAATAATAGAGAAAGAGCCATTAATATGTAAAAGCATATCGGTAGGTTCATACATAAAGATAGCCATTTTTCAAACTTCAAAAAAATTTCACAGCTTTTGTTTTAAAATAAAAAATAATGTTAGGGAATAAAAAATAAAGATAAAAAAGTTTTCCTTTATACGTATATATATATATATAATCAATTTGTATATATATATATATATAACTTTGCTATATTTTAATTGCAATCAATTTTTTTCTAAAATCTCTTTGTATTATTTATTGATTGTACTATTTCATTAAATAAAATAAATAAAAATAAAAGCTTTCACAATAAAAGTAATAAAATATATTTATTTTGTTTGATGCTGCTCTGTTTCTATTCCTTACTAATGTTTTTTAATTTAGAAAGATTTGCACAAGCAATTATTTATCTTCTTTAAAATCATTAGCTGTTTTACATATTACAACTAATAAAATTTTATTATTTAAATATTTAAATGTCAGAAGAACGAACTTTTTCTCTCTCCTCCCCTTTAATTCACAATAATGTTTTCGGTTTTAATTGTGCAAAATATTTTTCGCAAAAGAGAGAGAATAAAAACTTACACTTTTACACTTTATATTTCTATTTGTTTAAAAAGTGACTTTGTTTGTATCAATTAGATTATTTTGGAAATATATATATTTTTTAATTTCCAATTTTCGTATAAAAGAGAGGAAAAAATAATTTTATCCTCTATTTTTCTAATTGTTTAAAAAGGTTTAATTAAGGGTTAAATTAGAATTATATAAATAAAATTACTTTTTGAAACGTATATACGTTATCTTTTGTTCTTTTAATTTCCATTATATTTCGCAAAAGAGAGAAAAAAAATTATACTTTTAACCTCTGTTTTTCTATTTGTTTAAAAATGTTTTTAAATTAGAAAACTTTGTATAAAATAAATTATTTTCCATATAGATATAAATTATAAATATATATGTTCATATATGCTATCTTTCGGTGCTTTTAATTTTCTATTTTCTCTATATTTAGCAAGTTTCTTATTTAGAAAGTTTATTTCACAAAACCAAATTAAAAGAAAAAAATTTGAAAAGTTAGGTATTTATGAAAACAAACAAACATAAAAACAAATAATCTTTTGTGTTATACTTTATGTTATATGTTACTATTCTAATAGGGGAAAGGGAGAAGGGGGATTTCCGAATATTCCAGAGAACAAGTTAGGTCATCGAACTTAGCGCGACTGGATTTGAACGTGGAACGCGAGTGGGCCGGTCATTCACCTCGTGATTTCAAGGCCAAACAAGCGAGTTGTCATGGGAACGAACACGCGACTGTGGGGAGGGAGAAAAATTCGTGCAGCGTTTTTTGTTTTGTTTTTTTAACTTAACAAAAAACTCTCAATTTTTAAACTAATTTTTTTATTATTATTTGTGTTAAGTTACTATTAACGTGATTTCTAGTAAAACTGGTTAAAATCGATTTTATCTCTTTTACTTATTTATTTATTTCATTTATGTGTATAATATTATTATCAGGTTGACAGAATATTTTGTACAGACAATTTTGTCAGAAATCATATATCTGCACAATTTAAATCAATATTTTATTAGATATATTTTTTGGTTATTTTATTTAGTTTCGAACTTTGTAGTTTTTTTTGTTTTTGCTTGTAACATAAGACATGTTTTAAGTTTTTGCTCTTTTTTCCCCCTTCCTGCTTTCATTTTTTTATTGACAGTTTTTATATAATGACTGGTGAAGTTCCGTTTCAGTTTTTGTTTATTAATTTATTTATTTAGTTTTACATTTTATATTGAGATTTAAGTAACATTTATGAAATTTAGCAAATCTTTGTTTTTGATTATTATTGTTTTTAAGTTTCGGATAATTTGAAGACAGTTTAGAAAATTGCAGTTCTACTTTCTCTACAACATATATTTGTTTATTTTAGTGCAAAGTTAAACTATGAAAATTTTTAGAATTTGAGAAAATTTTAACTTTTTGAACAGTTCATAATTATACATATTTATAAATGAATATTAAAATTGCCATTATTACTTTTTTTAAGGAGGTAAAGGAACTCCATATAAACGATGGATACGTAGATGAACCAAGATGCGTAGATGAACCAAACCTGCGGTTTATTCTGTTGAGCTGTCTACATGACAGACCAGATGTTATTACCAATAAGGTTTTTCTGAGCGAAATATGCTGGCTGGTTGTCGGCCCAGTTAGCTTAAACGGAAAAGCATTGGCCTTGTAAGCCAAGGATCTGGGTTCGATTCCCGGCCTGGGCATTTTTTCGCTCAGTTGGAAATATTCAATTCGTATGATAACTTTACCAATCAGTTTGATTGTGTTAAAATATTGGTTCATCTACGTATCCATCGTTTATATGGAGTTCCTTTACCTGCGGTTTATTCTGTTGAGCTGTCTACATGACAGACCAGATGTTATTACCAATAAGATTTTTCTGAGCGAAATATGCTGGCTGGTTGTCGGCCCAGTTAGCTTAAACGGAAAAGCATTGGCCTTGTAAACCAAGGATTTGGGTTCGATTCCCGGCCTGGGCATTTTTTCGTTCAGTTGGAAATATTCAATTCGTATACATTTGCTCTCTTAAAATGAGATCTTTAAAATTTTTAGAACTTGTGAAATTTTAATCGGAAGTTTTTGAAAATTTTAAATATTTGATAATTACACATGTTTGTAAATTAGCATTAAAATTAGAACTATTTTATGAGTAGTATTATTACATATACTAATACTATTTTACACTACAAAATTTCCCTTTTAAGTGAGATCTTAAAATTTTTAGAACTGGTGAAAATTTTCATCGGAAATTTTTGAACATTTTTAAGAGATAATAAATACAGATGTTTGACTTTTTTTTGTTTTACATATATTAATATTATCCTATTATTATAAAATTGCATTTCCAGGTGAGATCTTAAAATTTTTAATGTTTAAATTTTTAGAACTGGTGAAATTTTTAATCGGAACTTTTTGAACAGTTGATAATTTTACACATATTCATAAATGCGTATTAAAATTATTACTATTATTACTTACATATATTAATATTATTTTATACTATAAGATTGTCTTTTTAAGTGAGATCTTAATTTTTTTTTTAATGTTTGTTTATTTTCAGTATAACTTGAAGTACTTTTTGTGTAATTTTAATTAGTGGATTTTTAGTAAATTAACCAATAAAACAACGAATTTTTTTAAAGGTACTTACTTTACATCCTTCACAGGAGTGAACACCATAGTGAAAGCCACTGGCTTTATCTCCACAAACTCGGCATAGTACCGTGGTCCCATCAAATTCTGAAATAAAAAGAGAATTTCTATATAACGCTCTACACATTATGCTGTTCTGCAGTTTAAAAAAAATTATATTTTCTATTTTCAGCAATAATTATTATTATTATTTTCTTTTTTTAATTTAGATAGAATATAAATGAAGAGTAAGGTGGTAAATGACACAACCATTATTTTGAGAAAATGAGCAGTAAAGTTCCAAATATATATTTGAGTTTACTGCAAAATGCCTCCTTTATCAATTAAAATCTCTATGAGTATTAGTTTATATATATATATTAATTTAGTAGGTGGTCATGTGACTAACTCTTTTTTTTTTTTTCAGTTTGTCACATACCACCTTTATCATCTGAGCTCTTCAAATATTCTCAATATAAAGCAGTGAATATGACATATACATTGGGCACATACGATTTTGCTAGTTGACTTTCTAAAATATGATTAGTGATTCTGTTGAATATAAGAAGTATAAGTTTTTTATTATTATTATTTGTTGCCAAATTGTATAAACAGCTTTGAAAACAAACCTGATGAACTTTTGTGCCTGTTTATATGTCTCTCTCTCTATATATATATATTATATATATAATACTTTTATTTAGAAATGTATATTATTACTGTTTTTCATATACAATTTACTTCTGTTTGTATATAAAAATGGCTTCTTTATATTAAATAAATTGTATAAATATGGAAAAAATTGCTTGCGTATATGAAACAGTGAATAGGCTGCCAGAAAATAATTTATTTTCCATTGTAGAATCCACTGTATATTTCATCAATACACCCCTAACAATTTTTAATTTTTTCCTTTACAAGTAAAATCACATAAGAGAACTATACGAAAAATGAACAGCATAAAATGTTACAGTACAAGTACACCCCCCCCACACACACACACACCTCCTAGAGTTTGTGAAATTTTAACAGATAACCACAGATAATTACTTTATCAAAAAATCACCATTTTAGGTTTTGGAATATAATAATAAAGAAGAATTCGACAATGCCATGTTATTATTACTATTATTACCGTTATTTCTTAATATTTAACTAATTTAGTACCAAATCACTGATATCGAAAGTTTAAAAAAAAAAAAATAATAATGCATAAAAAATATAAACTCACTTTTTAAAAAAAAGGCAATAATAATTTATATATTTTTTTTATATCTAACATTAAAAAAAAAAAAAAAAAGCCTAAAAAAACTTATCAGAGTCTCTTTTTCATATATTTTTTAGGCCCACTTACAAAAGGATAAAAAAAAAAGATAATCCAACCCTCCCCCAACTAGGAAGTTTAAAATGTAGAACATGAATGATAACATGGGGTGGGGGAAATATTAACACTGCTTTCCCCCTCCTTCTCTTTCTAACAGAGAGAACAAACTGAGGCACAAACATTTTTTGAGTTCAACGACCCCGAGCAAAAATCGGAAGTGTGCTTAGATAACAAAGAGCGAGTGGGAGAGCAGAGGGAATCTGGGCCACGAAATCGTTTGGCACCAGACGATTATTACTACACTCAAGTAGAACGTGCACGAGGGGAACGCGTGCTATATTCAGTATTGCACCCTTTTTTTTCAACAGTAGGCATAAATATGCCCCAAAGCTTATTCACAAAGAAATACTTGGCACATTC
This sequence comes from Maratus speciosus, assembly GCA_963932465.1. Classification (NCBI taxonomy): domain Eukaryota; kingdom Metazoa; phylum Arthropoda; class Arachnida; order Araneae; family Salticidae; genus Maratus; species Maratus speciosus. The sequence continues at coordinate 8,000 of CAWVRF010000760.1, read as the reverse complement.
GCAAGTGTAATTGCTGGCGGAATTTCACCTAATCAAATAAAAAACAAAAAGAAAAGAAACTTAATGGTGACGAGATTTTATATATATCACTAGATAAGTTAGATAAGAGGTTAACGAACTTAGATAAATATATTTAGTGCATCGAGTACTATGAGTAAAACCAAATGCTTTATTACGTCAACTATATGAGTAAAAAAACTTAGATAAATAGATTTAGTGCATCAAGTATAAGTTAATACGAAGAGTTCTTCCATTTGAAATAAGAGTTAAATAAATTTCATAAAAAAGGGTCTAGTTTTTTTTTTTTTTGGGGGGGGGGGGGAGGGGGGGAGGTGTCTTGTCAGCATATTTGTGTTATGAATTAAAATATTTAAAACAAAAAGGAAATAAAATGAATAAATAAAAAAGAAAGGCATAAAAATATCAGTTTTAAGAAGATATTATATAATTCCGTTAAAATACGGAAATTGTACTGGCAATCGAGACGCCAGTACTATTTCCGTATTTTAACGGGAATTTTTTCCCGTAAATTCCAGAAAATTTTCCTTTTTTTCTGGAATTTACGGGGTAAAATTTCCGTTAAAATACGGAAATAGTATTGGCGTCTCGATTGCCAGTACAATTTCCGTATTTTAGCGGATTTTTTTTTTTTTTTTTTTTTTTTTTTTTTTTTTACAGTGTACCTCAGGGGCTCTGTTTAGAAAGAATATGGGTTCTTTAAAGGATCCTTCACAAACATTTTTATCCCTTCACAAAATTCTTAGTCTTAAAAAAACTTGCACCTTTCCCAAAACAATTTCGGATCAATAATAGGCTTTTAAAAACTTTAATAATCTTAAAATAAAATAGGACCGGTCCCCAAATCATCGAATAGCCCATTATCTAGCTATACTATCTATAAAATAAATATGTATTCATATAAAGTTATATAGTTCATTTTAATACATTTATATACATTTGTTCGTTAAAAGAAAACCTTGTTAAAATTCAGTTGTCTAAACAGGAACTTGAATATAAAGGTATAATCAGATTCACAAAATTACGATTAGATTTATCATTCACAATTTTCGCAAAACAGGAGAAAAACCTGGACAGACTCCCCGTAGAAATGCATTTTAAAAGTAAGAAAATAACAATATTTGAGTAAAATTGAAAGAAAAATTCTAAAGATACACAGCTAAAACATATACGGTTATACTAACGATTTCTTTAAGCGTTTATTCTAACAATTTCACGAATCTTGTTAACGGGAACATGCTTACTTTTAAATGTGAATTGCTCCCACAATTCATTTCAAAATGAATACGAAGATTTAGTTACTTATATAGCTTGTACTACTGGCAAAATGAACAAAATTTTAATTCCCGCTGAGAATTATGTTAACCATGTTTGACTGTATTTCTTTTACATTTTGGGCGTCAAAATAAATATAACTCCGTCGCAAAATCTAATAGTTTCCAATAATAAATATAGTCCAATAATAAATATCCAATAATATAGTAATCCAATAGTAAGCCTTTTTTAAATTTCTTTTTTAATTTTATTAATTATTATTTTTAAAGGTTCTTTTAAACTTAAGCATTTGTATACTGATCGTTAAAGCAAGTCGTTTTAGGTAAAATGTAATGTTAACATTAGTTTAATCAGAAAATTTTTGTAATGTAAACTTTTCGGTACTAGATTTATTTGAGCAGTGATAAATAAATTAAAGTGTTTATATTTTAGAAATTATTTTTAGGCATTATTTTAAGTGTTTATATTTTAGAAAATATTTATGTTTTAGGATTTTGAAATGAATTTATCAGATTGCATTAAATAGAAAATGTGAAGGAAAAAAGCAATAATTTAAATTAAAAAACGAATGAATTGAGAAACTGAGAATTTTTTTTTTTTTTTTTTTTTTTTTTTTTTAAGTTGATTAAATTAGAAATTGGGTCTAAGCAGTTTAGATAAAAATTATCTGTAATGTACAAAATTTAAATATATGACATATGTTTGTACTAATGTAAATGCAAACAAAATTTAAAATTTAATATCAACTCTCAGACATATTCTTATATTAGTATCAGAAATAAAATGCGTGACTTTAATATACGACTTGCTTAACCCCTTGACGGGCGGTAAGATATATTGATATCCCACCTAATTTTAATAAAGATTTGCACCATAAACTTTTAATTAAATTTTACTTTTAAAACTTTGGTGGGGAAAAGTTCTAAAATCGCTTTCCCTTATTTTGAAATAAAAATTTTCGAAAATTCCGATGTGAATTCAACGTTAGAGAAACACAATTGCTTGCCTCTGAAATGTTTAAAAGTCTAAATGGAGTCGGTCAACGTGTAAACAATACAAAATTTTATGAATTAATTTACGTTTTAAAAAAATATTTTCAAATTGTTGGTATTTTTTATTTTACAAAAAAATAATAGTTTTTATTTAATGTTATCGTTTCCGAGAGATATCTAGAAACTTCCGAGGTCATTGAACTCATATCAACTGGTGCGTATGGCAACCCTTTCGAAGAGGTGAATGACCTCTGCTTACAAACCTAAGTTTTCAAAAATAAATTTCACAATTTTAAAATTCCTTCTGTCTCAAATTTCTAATTTATTCATACTCTAGGACACAACATGAACTAAACCGACACAGAACACGGATGACAAGAAATACTAACACAGAAATCTAGTTCTGTTTTAAAACCGAACCACTGGTGCAAAGCAAGTAATCTCGAAACCAAAACTACCCTGGGGGCAAGAAAATAAAATGTTCATTCAGGGATGAAAAAATAAATAAGATTTTAAGCAGCAATTCAAAATTGGGCATAAAAAAAATAGGAAAGTCGGGCACATCATGCATGGTAATACAAAATAAGAATACATATGGTGTATTAATCAAAAATAATGATAAAGAATCAAAATTACGGTAATATTTTGTTAAGTGTCGAAGAAATTTAACTCAAAGCATTTTTAGTATAACAAATGTAACTTTTACTTCTAAATATCCAAATTCGTTTTACTTTTAGTGTGTTTCCATTAAATCCATACTGGCCAAATTTTTAAAATTAGTATATTTTCTTCGAAATTACTAATTGACACCCTGTAATTATATGTTTAAATTTTTCTTATGTGAAATTACATGTGCATAGAAATACATATAAAAAATAATAATAACAAAGATATTTTATTGAAATCTCGTTTAAACCACACAGTACGTGTAATAAAAAAGATGAAAATACACTGACTTAGCACAATTTTGAGAGAATATGTAATGAGCACTGGCTGTTTAAAGTGCTTGCAATATTTATTTATTTTGCAGGAGGAGGATGCGTCTATTGAGGATATTTTGAGAGTTTTTATTGAAAGTATTTCTAATCAAGACGTTTTAATCTATTTTAATCAAGATGGGGGGAAAAAGTAAATTTTTAATATTACTCATACATTCCATTAATTTACAATTTCCTAACAAATCTTTATGAAGTTTTACAGATACTAATACAATTTCTAAATAGGCTTTATATACTAATTTTAATTGCTAAAAAGCGTGAATTAAAACTTTAAAAACAGTAAAAATAAGTTTATTCAACTGTTTACATGTTTCAACTGTACCCGAATCCTTTTCAAAACAAATAACTAAAAATATTCTTAACTTGCACGGTCTAGGATAAAAGAAATTTTATTTATTTATTTATTTTGAAAATTATTCATGTAGAGTCGAAACATGTAAACAGTTGAATAAACCTATTTTTACTGTTTTTAAAGTTTTAATTTACGACTTTTAGCAATTAAAATTAGTATACTAGCACAAGGCTTTATATATTTAACGTGCTCAGATGAAGGATATTTATTTTGGCATTCTTTATAAAGAATTTGAAATTTTTTGCAATTATTAGCCTAATATTTGAGGTCGAATCGATGAAAAACTACATGCATTTTGAATTATTTAACCATCACGCTGCGCAACCCGAGATTTCTTTGGGCAGTGTAAAAGTAGCAAAATTTGCGCAACCCGAGATTTCCTCGGGGATTCATTTTTTCCACTGGCGACTATTTTTTTTAATTCAACTCGGACCACCTATTAAATACAAAAAATTCCATATAGACTTAACATCTACAAGAAAAATATACTGTGAAATTGATTTTATTAAAATAGTGGCGCGATAATATAAAAATAGTCTCCAGTGACAACCCTGATTTAAATGTTTAATTATTGATTCAGGTTTGGGTTTAAAAAAAAACTCTTTTACAAAAAATGTTTAAATAAACTCTAAAATATATATAGATTTTGAAATATGTAGTAATTTTAAAAATGCGCAATTTTTGAACCTATTTTGATTAAAAAAAAAAAAAAAAGGTTGGTATAAAATGAAACTACGAACAGTTCTATTGTGATAACTGTTTAATAATAGATACATACGCATTTTTGTCCTTAGGACGAAAAAACCAAAAAAAAAAAAAAAACCAAAAAAAAAAAAGATTATTCCTTTGTCCAGTCGTAGAGAAAGACAACAATAAAGACACTTTAAAAAAAGATGGCGCCAATAATTGAATCTCTATACTCCCTTTTCCCCCTGTAAGTTCATATAAACGGGTTATAGACGCCTACTCCTGAAGGTCCTTGGTTATGCCGCAATTATGAAATACTCGGTGAACTCTCTTTGTTCGCTCTTCCTTCAAAACGTGTTTGACCTACAAGCGATGACGTCAGGCTGGGCAAAACCCGACTGGTTTGATTCGATTTGCGTTTTGGACGTTTTTCGTCGAGGGGTGAATCAAATGGGAATTTTTCTGATAGTTTTATTTACGGTTATTACGAAAACGGTAAAAAGAAACTTTTCACAATAAATTGTAGTATAATGACAAATAGATATATAGTAATAAAAAATAAAAATGCTGGACATTTATACACCAACAAAAGTTTCATATTAACGTGAAAATAAAGAAATTGCAAGATAGAAATTACTAAATGGCGTATACAAAATGTTTTAAAGTTAAAAACTAAACAAACATTAAAATAAAATTCTAACAATCGGCGTTTCAGTCACCATCTGTGACCATCTTCAGGAAAAATTTGTTACATTGCTTTAAAAGAACAAAATAGATATATATTTTTGTTCACCTATCAATTTTTTAAAGAATAATATAAAAATATCCGAGATGATGCCTTTTGTGTTAGAGTGATGTATTGATTATTACTAAATTTTAATGTAAATAGGTGTACTACGAACATTTAAATTAGTTTTAAAATATTTATCTTTCTTTATGTTCCAAATTTCTTGATATAAAATTTTACAGAATCTTTGAATTACTGAAATACATTCAATATATTTAAAGAAAGAAAGAAAGGAGTTTTTTTCTTGTATACAAATGTTCTAAAATCACATTTTCCTTATGAATTAAAAAAAAAAAAAAAACTGTTATTTGTTTACTCCTAAAAAATGCACACATTCAAAATAACATAACGCAATAGCAGTTTGTACTTTTTTATATAAAAAATGTACAATTTATTTTAGCATATAAGTTTTTTTAATATTTTTTATAAGCACTTTACTCACAAAATTTGAAAGTCCACATTTTAAGTTGTTTTATTTAACTCGTGTTTACAATTTTCCTGTTAGATTTTTTATTTACATTTATCTCATAATGAATTATAGGATATATTCATAAAATCATTACACAATTAGCTAAGCTTATTTTAAATGCTGTTGTCACATCAAATCAAACTTTTGCTAATATATTTTTTTTTTTCTGATACATAAAAATACTTTTTTTTTTCTTTAGAAGACCGATTCTTCGCCTAACAGTTCAATTATCGTTGAAAATTATTATTTTTTTTTTTTAGAAACTTTATGTTTGAAAATAAAAGATCTATTCAAATTGAGAGATTGTTTCGAGAGTTATGTCAAAAAAAAAAAAAAAAAAAAAAAAAAAAAAAAAAAAAAATGGTGAAAATTTAGAATTTATTTTAAAAAAAAAAGTTTTAATTATTTTCATGCGCAAAATGCTTTTTACAAAACTACTAAATATTTACACCCAGCACATATGTTATTATAACCATAAATTTTAGATGCACGAAAATTACTAACCAAACTTTTAATACAAATATTATATCTATAATATTTTTTTTGGAAGGCATTTTCACAGAATAAAATAATCACCAAAGAAATAAATAGTTACATTTTTAAACTTAAAATAATATATCTAAATATATTTTAATCAATAAACATAGCATTAACTTCTAATAAAACTTCATATTACAACACTGAGTATATGTTAGATGGAATTCACAAAAATAAATTGCATATAAATGCTTTAATGATTACATTTTGTTTAGTTAGAATTTATTTGTTAGTGACGAATATTAATAAAGTTTAACATAACATTAATAATTAGTGATAAATTTAATTAGATTCAACAACTTCAGAAAACAAAAATTAAATAAGCTAGGCTTTTTTTTTTTTTAAATATGATAATTCTAAATACATTTGCTTATAAATAGCTTATTTATATACAGTATAAGAAATTATAATAATTTGTGCGTTTCAGATAAGATTTTAACAGTACAAAATCGTGACTTTTTTTGTTAGTAATATTAAAAGTGAAATTATCGAATTCTAAAACGATCTTGAATTTTACATAACAAATCATCTTCAAAGTACACCACCATTTGTATCTTGTACCCCAATTCAAAAACTTTTAATCATTGAAAAATAAAATTGGACAAACTTTTATATTCTTAAAACTAAAATGTAATAATAATAACAATAATGATACTTTTTCTGAAGGGAAGGGAACAAATTGGGTTTATTGCTAAAACAACAATTACTGGTATAATGCATTTTTCTACAAAATATTAAAAAAAAAAATCTTTAAAAATCTATATCAGGAAAGATCCAACTTTGTTTCTCAGTCATACATTATATTTTTAGTTGTATATCTTACAATGATAAAATAGAGAAAAAAAAAAAAAAAACTATATCAAGCAACCCTTTTCTTGTGCAAACATTTTATCACTTAGAAAATGGAATCTTATCAGCGTGAGATGTAACAGTAACAGGTCGAAGCCCTGCTGAATTTATTTCAGTTTTTTTGTGCTAAATATTTTATCAGTTAAAATAGCATACAGTTTTCCGATAAAAAACAACAAGGGCCTTAAATATCAATAGGTCAGTAACCTTTATAGGTCAAATCTGTATTCTAGAGGGGGCATAACATGCATAAGAAGACTGTTTGTGTCAAATGCTATCTTTTATCGCAGGCCGCCATGTTGGTTCTCCTGACAACAGCGTCTCCATGGAAACACTGCGTATCCGGTTATTGACCTTGGAGAGCACGCTGAACTCCCAGCATGCTCTGCGCCTAGCAATGGCGACGCCCGTTGTCAAACAAGGAGAAGAGGCATTTAAAGAATATCGAAACTATTATGCAATGCCATTCCTTTAACAGTTTTGGGGGAAATCGTTAGACATTTACACGGGTGATAGTACATATATAATATTCTGAACAAGATATATTACGCTGTACTAAAAAATATCCTAATAGTCAATCAAATAATTTCGAGGCACCAAAACTTTATTCTGAGGCATCACTGATATAAATGACACATACAGATTTTTGGCACTTTATATTAAACCATTGGGATTAAAAATTATTATCAAATACATTTGATGAAAATAAAAGGTATACATCATTCCAAAAAGCCAGTTTCATGTAAAATTAATTTTAAATAGATTTTTAGAAACATTTTACTTCTTTTTGGATTAGTTTAGTAAATTACATGTTTGAATTTTTTTTTCTCAAAAACATTTGTGTTTGTAAACTTAGGAAAAAAATTCTAAATTTTTCGAATTAAAAAGATGTTTTTGGAACTTAAGATTTTTTTTCTGTGATAGGTAAGATAACTTTTGTAAAAATTTCTTGTGGTTTTAAGTTAGTGAATTTTGCTTACTAAAGGCTTTGAAATACAAATTTAAGTTCGATACCTCGTTAATTTTCTTAAGACTT
>CAWVRF010000759.1:0-309000 GCA_963932465.1 Maratus speciosus | reverse complement strand
TAAAAAGTACATTTTTTAAACATTTGAATGAAAAAGTGGCAGCTACAAGTTTTTAATCCTGGGTTCCAACTTTTACTTAATTTTAAAGCCCCCCCCCCCCCCCCCAAAAAAAAAAAGACAATTTAAAAAAAATTAGAGCATGCAAAATTTCTTTCATCTGGGCACCTTTAAAAACAAGTGGGTAAGTGTGATCACAGATCGCACAGAGGGTTTCGTTTAATATTCATTTCAAAACACTTTATCCTTTTGAAAAATCTGTTAGTTCCACATTTCGCAACCAGGGGCGTACTCTATTCTAAACAAATCTCTATCCGAACGAAACTCCGTTTTACATACTATCCGTATATATATTAGTCGAAGGGATTGGGCCCATAGCACCCGAGATAAGTAGGCGCCCCTGGCGGTAAAAAGTGGAACTCAAATATGTAAGGCTATGGTGCATAATATGAAAGAATGGTCAAAGGGGTGTCGGCAAAAGTTGGAAAAGTGCTCTCCCACGTGAAAAGGGCGGAGGTTAGAAAAATTGCTTAAAATATACGTTAGAGCCCGGAGGAGTAAATAATATAAGACTTTTTGAAAATTTTATGATTTGTCGTGTGGTCTGAGGTATTCAGCTATACGTACGCAAAAATTCATGTCTCCAACTTAAATTATAATTTAGTTAATTAAAAGAATTCAGATTGTTGAAGATAGTGATCATCAAGGCATAATGCTTTTGTAACAAAAGAATCTGTTCCCATTTTTGAAAAAAACTTTGCTTTTTAAATGTGTTGGTTTCGTTCAAATTTTCATTTTTTTCCTAAAGCGCGGCGGAGCCCCTGGAAAGTTCAAAAGGAGCCCCTAGGGCTCCGTAGAGCACAGTTTGGGAACCTCTGCTCTAATACAATTACTTCCTTCAACCAAAACATATAATGTGCTTCCTCTCTAGCCACCATTTTTAGGGTTTCGTTCATCTGACGAAACCCTATTCGTCTCGATCCTCTGTCTGTCTGTCTGCCCGTCACAGAGCCCGTTCTCAGAAACTACACATGTTGGAGATTTGAAATTTTGCATACTTATAGATGACCACCACACATCATACGACAAATCATAAAATTTTGAAAAAGTCGTACATTTAACCTTTTGGGCTCCCACATGTGTATTTTAAACAATTCTTTCTAAGTGAGTCCTTAATTAGGTTGCAGGCATGAAATTTTGCGTACTTATAGATGGACACCTCCGATCAAACGACAAATCATAAAATTTCGAAAAAGTCATTCATTTAAACCTTTGGGTTCCCACATGTGTATTTTAAACAATTCTTTCTATGTGAACCTCTAATTACATTGGAGGCGTGAAATTTTGCATACTTATAGCTGAATACCTCACATCAAAGGACAAATCATAAAATTTTGAAAAAGTCGTACATTTAACCCTTTGGGCTCCCACATGTGTATATTAAACAATTCTTTCTATGTGAACCTCTAATTAGATTGGAGGCGTGAAATTTTGCATACTTATAGCTGAATACCTCACATCAAAGGACAAATCATAAAATTTTGAAAAAGTCTTACATTTAACTCTTTGGGCTCCCCCATGTGTATTTCAAACAATTCTTTCTATGTGAGACTCTAATTAGGTTGGAGGCGTGAAATTTTACAAACTTATAGCTGAACACCTCACATCAAACGACAAACTATAAAATTTTGAAAAAGTCGTACATTTAACCCTTTGGGCTCCCACATGTGTATTTTAAACAATTCTTTCTAAGTGAACCCTAATTAGGTTGGAGGAGTGCAAATATTGCATACTTATAGCTGAATACCTCACATCAAACGACAAATCATAAAATTTTCAAAAAGTAGTATATTTAACCCTTTGGGCTCCCACATGCGTATTTTAAACAATTCTTTTTAAGTGAGCCCCTATTTAGGTTGGAGGTGTGAAATTTTGCATACTTATAGCTGAGTACCCCACATCAAACGACAAATCATAAAATTTTGAAAAGGTCGAACATTTAACCCTTTGGGCTCCCACATATGTATTTTAAACAATTCTTTCTAAGTGAACCCTAATTAGGTTGGAGGCGTGAAATTTTGCATACTTATAGTTGAATACCTCACATCAAACGACAAATCATCAATTTTCAAAAAGTCGTACATTTAACCCTTTGGGCTCCCACAAGTATATTTTAAACAATTCTTTTTAAGTGAGCCCCTATTTAGGTTGGAGGTGTGAAATTTTGCATAATTATAGCTGAACACCTCACATCAAAAGACAAACCATAAAATTTTGCAAAAGTCGTACATTTAACCTTTTGGGCTCCCACATGTGTACTTTAAACAATTCTTTCTAAGTGACACCCTATTTACGTTGGAGGTGTGAAATTTGGCATACTTATAGCTGAACACCTCACATCAAATGACAAACCATAAAATTTTGAAAAGTCATATATTTTACCCCTTGGGCTCCCACATGTGTATTTTAAACAATTCTTTCTAAGTGAGCTCCTAATTAGGTTGGAGGCGTGAAATTTTGCATACTTATAGCTGAGGACCTCGCATCAAACGACAAATCATAAAATTTTCAAAAAGTCGTACATTTAATCCTTTGATCTCCAACATGTGTATTTTAAACAATTCTTTCTAAGTGACCCTTAATTAGTTTGGAGGCGTGAAATTCTGCATACTTATAGCTGAGCATCACACATCAAACGGCAAATCATAAAATTTTGATAAAGTCGTACATTTAAGCTTTTGGGTTCCTACATGTGTATTTTAAACAATTCTTTCTAAGTGACACTCTATTTAGGTTGGAGGCGTGAAATTTTGCATACTAGCTGAACACCATCATGCGACAAATCATAAAAATTTGAAAAAGTCGTACATTTAACCCTTTGGGCTCCCACTTGCGTGTTTTAAGCAATTCTTCCTAACTGAGCCCCTTATTAAATTGGAGATTTGAAATTTTGCATGCTTATTATAGCAGAACACCTGAGGCCAGGCGACAAATTATAAAATCTTGAAAAAGTCTTACGTTTAACCCTTTGAGCTACCACATATGTATTTTAAGCAATTCTTTCTAAGAGAGCCCCTATAAGCCTTCAAAAACTTTTCCATCTGGGCACCTTTATAAAGAATAGTGGATATAGAAGGAAAGTGCATATCTGTTTTCTAAATCTGACCAAGATCTTTGACAAAAAAGGAATTTGGATAAAACAAATTAAAATGTTGTTAAAAAATACATTAAAAATAATTATAAAAGTTAAAAAACGTTATTCGGCTAAAAGATACAATGACTTATTACTGGGACCCTGACTTTGCTCACCCCCCCCCCAAATGGGGGGCGGGTATGGGAGACGGTTCCTACGGCCCTGGTTATGCCAAATATCTTATTTAACTTTAATATATTTATGTCTCTGAAGAAACTTTAAAAATTTCGTACTGACTTTAGAAATATCTTATATTTTAAATGAAAAAAAAAAAATCCCTAAAATCGCAATGCGTATTTTTGAAGAACTACGAATAAGAGATAGAAAAAATAAATGAAGAAATAATCTGCCACCCCTGGAAAAATCTTTGCCCTACCTGGAAGTATGGTCTAGCTACGGGCCTGTAAACACAGTTGTGAGAAAAATCGACAAACAAAATCTTCATTTGGCGCCACTTCGTTCTGGCGCCAGGGGCACATGCCCCCTCTGCTCTCCCTTAGTCTCGCCCTGATATATGGTGAATATATTACTCAATACTCTAAAACTTCTTGCAATCGGCCAAAATCTGTATAGAATTTTGAATAAATTGGAAATCGGGATTCGTATTTAGACAATTTTTAAATAGCTCTGTGACCAGAAGTAATACAAAATTATCGTTTCCTTGTTAAAATCGCAAAAGAAATATGACCGAAGAGGAAGATAACCGATAAATAATGCATTTTACTGCCCAGGAAAAGATTCTTGGATACAAGTAATGCTCCAGACCCGATTTGGAAAAATCAAATTTTATAGGAGCAAAATAGGTAAAAATCTTTTAATAGAACATTTTGGTAAATCGCGTTTCATCAACATTTTTTTTGAAATACGTAAGCTAGAAAATTTAAATTAGTAATGAGGTTACATCTAATATGTAAATGCAATACTTGAATGTTTTTTAGGTAGCTTTCATTACAAAAAGGAAAAAGCTACCTGTTACAGCCGATAAAAAAAAATATTCATTCATACTTTTTAAATTAATAGTTGCAATTTACTTATGAAATAAAAGAAAAGATGATTTCTAATGATCAAAGTTTTTTTCTACAGTTTTCTATAAGCATGTTAAATAAAAAAAATAAAATCAGGATTTGATTTGAGATAAACTTTACTAAGTTACGTAATTTTAATTTTAGCGCCATCTATTGGCCATTAATATAAAGCAAAACTAACTTTTTGTTGAAGTTGTAATTTGTTATGTATTTTGTCAATTTTGAAATTTCGCTTCCATCGTAAATAAGATGAATATTTTTTATCAAAAGTAATTAAAATATAAGAAATATATAATATCGTGCTATTATATGTTTTAATAATATCAATGAGATAAAATTTTGCCTTTTAACATGATAATTGATATAAAGATACATTGACGATAACTGATTTATCACAATAAATTTGTTGTGGCAAAAAAAATCATATTAATGCAATTAACAATTGCAATTCATTTATGTAATAAAAGAAAAGATTTTTTCTAATTATCAAATTTTACTACAATTTTACAGGCATTTTTAAAAAAAATTAGGATTTAATTTGAGATAAACTTTTTAAAGTTAAGTTATATAAATTTATATAAAAATAAATAGAAAGAAAAATATTATTTTTATTACTATCGTAACTTTATGTATTAATTAAAGAAAATCCAAATTTTGATTATTTAGTTTTATCAATTTTTAAGATCTTAACGTATACATTAAAAAAAAAAATGGCTTGCATTGTAAATAAAATGAGTATTTTATATTAATATATAATACCATTTGCCCATATATTAATTCAGATAAAATTTTGATTTTAAACATAATATTTGAGTTTAAATTCCTGGGAAAGAATTTTCAACTTAATGGTAGAAAATGTGAGGAAATAGTTTTCAGTCATACTAATGCAAATAAAAGATGCAACTTGTTTATTTTATAAAGATAACAGTGATTTATAATGCACAAATTGATTCTTATCTGAAATTCTACTATATTGAACAGCATAACTTTGACATGTATGTGACATGACTGATGTATATGGCAAGAATAATTAGAGATCAAATGAATATTTAAATCTGCTTTATTGACTAAACATATAATCGCAGATTAGTTATAATTGAAAATTAATGCAATATTAATTTTACCAACATTTTTTTGTCATAAGAATGGTCAAAATCTGTTCTAACAAAAATCACTTCATCGTTGGACAGTGAGCTGTCTTTAATATTTTGTGATTCCACAGTAGTACGATTGAAAAATCTAGTATTAGAGGTTGACATCTTTTTTGTTGAAAAATATCCATGGTTGTTTTGGAATTTTCTTCCTTATATTCAGCAATGAATATTTCAAAAACTGAATTTCATATTTTTTCTTTTCAATTTGACTCCTACAAAAAAACAGTACTTTATTTAAATGCTTTCACTTATGCATGCTTTCATTCTCGTGTGATGAAAATTCATATTCATTGAGATAAGTTAGTATGCTTTCTACTTTTTTTTCTAACTGAAGAATTCTCCTGATTATTAGATTAAGAAATTTTAGGAAAAACTTCTAGTTTTTTCTTCAGAAAGGTGTTCAGTTAAGTGGCTCAGCTAGTACCATTTCAGTATCATTATGAACCTCTTCTTTTAAAATATAACTGAGAAATTATACGTATACGTCTCCACATGTTATCAGTAATTCTGTTGTTTCTATATGTACATTAAAATGAATAAATACACATTTAGCACAAAGAACACTTTCATAGCAAGCTCTTCAATCTTTCAGCACCACCAGTGGCTGAGAGATTATGCCCTCAAAGCAGGCGGTGTTGGGTTCGAACCCAATCGCGCCCGTCGAAGTTTTCGCAGTTTTCTCTAACCTTGCGTAAATGCGTGTTGAGGAACTCTTAGAAAGGATAGACCGGAGAGCGCATCCCCTCCGACCTATTTCCCTCTTGTACAATTTCGATCTTCCATTAATATGCTGTGACAATATGAATCATTTCTGGCTTAACTTCCTTGCTGACATTGTCGCTTTTAATAATTTGACTCATCTTATCAGATGAAATCTTTTTATTTTTAATTTTAATAAGACGCGTAAAAACCAAGACTCGTACTAGTTTCAAAAGATTGTCGATTACTACATCTCTAATCTTCTAATTTGCTTACCGTCTAAATAATGATGTTTCATTTTTTATGAACTGATTCTAAGTATATATTCGTATTTATACCTAAACATTTCCTAAAGAAATAACCCCATTTTTTTAGTCTTGTTGCATAATGCTTTATAAAGATACTTTTCAAAATCAACAGTACCTTCATCATTCAAAAGCCTACTCACAAACTCTTCAAGTAATTCTGAAAATCTTTCTTTATCCAGTTCCTTTCTTACTATTTTCGCTACATATATTACTTGCTTTTTCTTTTAAGTGTGTTATTTTGCAAATATTTTGTTTCCAGTTTCTAGTAATACGCCAAGCACATAATACGAGAATAGGAACCACACTCACCACTCTAGGCCAAGCTTTATAAAATTCTGGAGTATTATCACTCATAAAAAGGATACAACCTCAGGAAAAATACACTTATATGGGAAGTCTGTGGGTACAACTAATCGTTCCTATTGTTTTCTCATAGCACTAAAAAAACGGTAAATAGTTGTTCACAGCATCTATTTTAAAAAAACAATATGCCGCAGGTCAACCAATTTTCTACTCATCTGTAACCAATATGGAATATAAATTAAAAGTCATAATTATTTAATCAGTGGGTCTCATCTAAACAATATTTGTCCCCACCATATTTTTTCAACTTATTTTTTAAAGCTGTCATTATGAATATAAGAAAATTTTCATATTTTAACAAAGAACAGCTATCGTGTTTCTCCTGCTCTTTAAATTATAAATATGTAACACAATTATCGGCTTCTTTTTTCATTTGTTTACCTATAATTTTAAACTTACTACGCCATTGTGATGTCTTAAAGCAAAACTATTGATATTAAAATCGCTTTTAATATTTTGAATATGTTGTATTTCAATAAGCATTATTTGTATTCTACCATCAATCCTAATCGCATTTGTAATATCATCCAAGAATCTGTTGTCACTGACACTTTCTTTCAGACATACCTAAAAAATAAAAAATAAAGATATAAAACATATCCATAATAGGAAATACAAATACAAACATAATTACACGTACAAGAGGAAACAGAAAAACATCTTACAACACCAGTTAATTTTATATATGCATATATGTTGTTGAGAATGCCAACTTGGCGATGCTTGCCATTTTCTGTTAGTCGGCATTGTGGCAACCCCCTTTTTATTGTTTTCCGATTTTCTTTTCAATGTAGATGTAAAGTTTGTTTTGAACCGGTCTGACGGTAATAATGGAACTCTCAAATGAGAGTAATAATAATATTAATATACCTATATATTTGTAAATAAAATGTACATAGTTGTTTTTTAAGAAAGAAGTTTAATTTGAACTGTAGAGTGTGTTTACTCATTCAAGTTACGAATTTTATTTACAATATATTAGAACTAAGTTATGAAGACGTTTTTATTCTTCGTGCACTATGAAATAATTTGGATTTACCGAACCTGCAGTCTAATCGACAACGCAACATATTTCTGGCGTCAAAGCTCCAGGATGTCTGGATTTCATCATCGATTGAGGTAAGTACCTCAAATTAAATTATATTGAATAGATAGAATTATGAATATATTTATTAACTGAACTGTATTGAATAAATTGAATTCTTTATTTTATGATGGATTTCGAAACATTGAAAAAAAAAAGAGCTACGATTCGTAGTCAAACTACGAAAATATTTGATAAAATAAGGGATTTATTAGATAATACACAAGAATTAGAGCTTGAGAATAGAAAATCACAGCTGGATCTTTTGAAACAGCAATTGAATGACAAAATGAAAACTTTAAAATCATTAAATTCTGAAATTGAACCACTGGTTCCAAGTACTGAATTTGAAAAAGAAATCGAGAAATCGGAATCTTATAATGAGAATATTATTGAATGGAAATATAAAATTTCCAAATTTTTAAATGATAACACAGTTACTCCTGAAACTAAACAAGATTCTTCAGACATTGAAAGTGATAGTAGTAGCAACAATAGTTCTCTACTAAAAAGTCAGAAAATTCTGAATCAAAATTTGATTAAACTTCCTAAACTTAATATATCTAAATATTATGGTGATTCGTGTTTATGGCTCGAATTTTGGAGTCAGTTTTCGAATGCGATTGACAATAATGAACATTTAACTCCGATTGATAAATTTTCCTACTTAAAGTCACTTTTGGGCGGAAGTGCTGCAAATGCTATAGCAGGCTTTTCGCTGACTAAGGAAAATTATGCTCATGCTATAGAATTATTGAAAAATCGTTTTGGTCGTAATGACCTGGTAATAAATAGTCACATGACTAAACTGCTAAATTTGAAACCAGTACGAAATTCTAGTAACATTAAGGCTTTTAGAGATTTGTATGATGAATGCGAAATTCAAATAAGAAATCTTAATTCTTTAGGTGTTGTATCAGGTTCATATGGGCACTTGTTATGTCCGATTCTTCTGAAACTTATTCCATCAGATATTGCACTAGAATTTAATAGAAAACGAATTAAAAACACTGACTGGGATGTTAATGAGCTGATAAATTTCATTAAAGATGAAATTGAATCTCGCGAGACCACTGTCCAATTAAACCATTTTGAAAAAATCCCTGAGAAGCAGGAAAATTATAAGAAAAATTATAAAAAATTCATTCCATCAGCTTCTGCCTTAACCACAAATATTAAAAATAACTGCATATTTTGTAATCAAACTGATCACGATACTGAAAAGTGTAAGTCTTTCACCATTCCGGAAATGCGAGAAAAATTAAAAAGGGAAGGAAGGTGCTTTAAATGCTTCCGTAAATTTCACATCGCGAATTTTTGTAAAATTTCGAATGAAAATTGCAAAGTGTGTGGTAAAACATATCATCATACTATACTTTGTAATTCTAATAAAAAAACAGAAGAATCAAAAAATTCAGGTAGCATTATTTCCTCCGTATATCATTGCAAAGGCAATATAAATAATATCAGTAGAGAAGTAATATTGCAAACAATTCATGTAAAAGTGGAAGCGGGTGAAAATTCAGAAACTGCTCTTTGTTTATTTGACTCTGCTAGTCATCGAACTTTTATTACAGAAAATTTAGTTTCAAAATTAAAACCTGAGGTCATTAGAAAGGAAAAATTAATTGTCTATACTTTCGGTTCGAGAAAATCTGAAGAACGATGTTATGATGTCGTTAAGCTAAAGCTAATTCACTTGACGAATAGAAAACGTAGTATAATAATTGAAGCATTAGTCACACCGCTAATAACTAATTCTTTGATACAAATTCCTCCTCTTCCAATCAAAATTAAGAGAAAACTTTCCAAATTTCGTCTTGACACGTGGGAACATTTGGAAAATAGTGATGTTGATATATTAATAGGAGCTGATTATTTATATCAAATTAATGACAAAACATACCCCATAAATAAATCATTGTTCGTCTGTGAAAATTTATTTGGGCATTCCCTCTGCGGGACAATTGACGTAAATAAAAATAGTGAGAGTAAGCAAGCTGGTGTCTTGTCCACTCAGGTTATGAAACCTATTCAAAATGATTTGAAAACATTGTGGGAGTTAGAAACTTTAGGGATGAACACTGAAGAAAATATTTCTGAATTAGATAAAGAGATAATCGAAAAATTCGAAAACAATTTGCATTTTCTTGAGCACCGATACGAAGCTAAATTGTTATGGAAAGACGATAGAAGAGATTTAGGAAGTAATTATAACAATGCTAGAAACCGATTTATTAACTTAAATCGAAAATTGCTTAAAGATAAGGAATTCTTGCAGAAATATAAAGAAATTGTGATTGAACAGGAATTAAATAACATAGTGGAAGCATGTTCTAATAAAACTGTAAATAGCGGTTATTTTATGCCCCACCGACCTGTCTTGCGAGATGATAAACCCACAACTAAAGTTAGAATGGTATCTGATGCTTCTTCAAAAGAAAATAGCAAATCATTAAATGATTGTTTGTACGGTGGCCCAAATTTGAACCCCGATTTATTAGAAATTATTATTAATTTCAGAAAATTCAATACTGCGTTTTGTGCAGATATTGAAAAGGCCTTTCTTCAAATTTCTGTATCTGAAGAAGACCGAGATTACCTTAAATTTCTTTGGTTCGATAATGACGCAAACAACTTTTTCAAAATTTTAAGATTTAGACGTGTACCATTTGGCGTTACATGCTCACCATTTATTTTGGCTGCCACAATTAAACATCATATAAAGAAATATCGAGATCAACATCCAAATGTTGTATATATGTTAGATAATTCCCTCTATGTCGATGATTTAATTTCCGGATCAGATTTAGATAACGAAGCTTATTATTTATCAGTTACAGCTTCTGAAATTCTTAAAGAAGCTGGGATGAATTTGAGGAAATTAAAAACAAATTCTATTAAACTTAGGGAAATGTGGGAATCTGGTAACTTAGGTATAAGGGAGGAAAAGACAGGTAGTATCTTAAAAGTGCTTGGACTGATATGGAATACTGAATCTGATATTTTGATGTTAGATGCGCAGCCCTTTGAAGAATATTACATCGATGATCCCACGAAGCGAACAGTTCTTAAAATGTTACTGAAAATTTATGATCCATTAGGATTTTTGAATCCATTTGTAATACGTATTAAAGCCTTGTTGCAAGAAACATGGCAAAGAGGTTTAGAGTGGGACAATAAATTACCTGAAGATTTGAAATGCGAGTGGAACACTTGGTGTTCAGAAGTTGTACATTTACGCACATTTGAAATAACCCGAAAATATTTTCCTAATATGATAAACATTTCTGAAAATTCACAAATTCACATATTCTGTGATGCTAGTCCCAAAGGGTATGGAGCAGTTGCTTATTTGCGTTCCATTTCATTAACTGGCGAAATTCGAACTAGTTTTGTTTGGAGTAAATGTAGAATAGCCCCCCTCAAGAAGTTAACTATTCCACGGCTGGAATTGATCAGTGCAGTAGTTGCCGCTAGAATGTGGAAATATTTAAAACAAAAATTACATATTTCGAATTTAAATATAAAGTTATGGTCGGACTCAGAGATAACTATCTGTTGGATTAAGGGTTCTACTACAAACTGGAAACCCTTTATTTCCAATCGGGAAACCGAAATTCAGTTATTGACAGATCCAAAGGACTGGAATTATTGTCCCGGAAAAGAAAACCCTGCAGATCTGCTTACGCGAGGGGAAAACTTATCGAAGTTAATGGGTAATAATGTATGGTGGTGCGGCCCACCTTGGTTATCACTATCAGAAGATTTGTGGCCTTCAAAAAGGGCTATAGAAATGGTTCCCGAAGCTTTTAATGAAATGAAAGCAAAACCAAATTTAACATTATTGTGTAACGAATCAAACTCTATTCCTAAGCCAGTATTTGATATGGCAAAGTTCAGTAGTTTAAATCGCGTGTATAATATTACTGCTTGGATAATGCGTTTTATTCATAATGCCAATTCGAAAAACCCTAAAATTTTAGGACCTTTAACTACCTCAGAAATAGAAACAGCAGAAAAATACTGGATTAAACAAACTCAGGAAACTTCATTTAAAGTTGAAATAGAAGCACTTAAACAAAAAAAACCACTTAATAAAGATTCTTCTTTGTACAACCTTAATCCACAATTCGATGAAAATGACTTACTTGTTTTATCCGGAAGACTTCAGTTTTCTGAAGTTACAGAGCAGGAAAAACATCCGTGGATACTTCCTAATAAATCTTATTTTGTAAAATTACTAATTAAGGATGCTCATGAAAGAATGTACCATTTTGGTGTAGCTGTCACTTTAGCTCACCTTCGTGAAAGGTATTTTATATTAAAGGGAAGAAGATTTGTAAAATCCGTCTTAAGATCGTGTATGATATGTCGAAAACTTAATGCTATTCCTGGAAAGGTGGAAATAGCACCTTTACCGAAAGATAGAATCATCAAAACACCAGTTTTTGAAACCTCTGGTGTCGATTTTGCCGGTCCGATTTATTATAAAACTTCTGAAGGCACTGGGAAGGCTTATATTGTCGTATTCACATGTGCTGTAACCAGAGCGATTCATCTAGAGTTAGTCACCAATCTAAGTACTGAAACCTTTATCTTAGCACTACGAAGATTTTTCTCTAGGAGAGGTTTCTGCAAAATAATGTACAGTGACAATGCCAAGACATTTTCTAAGGCTGATTTGGTGTTAAAAGATGCTTGGGAAAGAATTTCTAAGCAAGAAATTTTTGATTACTTGAGAAAGAATAAAATAATATGGAAGTTTATAACTCCCAGGGCTTCCTGGTGGGGCGGCTTCTGGGAAAGGATGGTCAGATCAGTTAAAACACCTTTAAAAAAGGTTCTAGGAAAAACTTGTCTCCGTTATGAAGAGCTAGAAACAATACTTACAGAAATTGAAGCGGTGATTAATTCACGTCCTTTATGTTATCTCTACGAAGAAAATGCTGAACCATCACCTTTAACGCCATCTCATTTTTTAGTTGGTAAACGATTAATGTCCTTACCTTCTTATGGATTACCAGTCTGTACGCAAGAGAAATCCAATAAGATTTTGTTGACGAGAAAATATAAATATAAGCAACAAATTACTGACCACTTTTGGAAAAGGTGGAGAAACGAATATTTGTTAGAACTTAGATCTGCTTTTCAAGTGAAAAACATAAATTCATCGCCTCAGTTCAAAGTTAACGATATAGTGATAATTCATGATGAAAAGCTCCCCAAACATATGTGGAAGTGTGGTCGTGTTAAAGAACTCATATTTGGTCGTGACTCTAAAATCAGATCATGTGTATTACAGACTGCAAAAGGCGATCTTAAACGACCTGTGCAATTGCTATATAATCTTGAATTGGACTTAGTGGACTAAAAGACACTAAAACTCTTACACTAAAAATAAGAACTATTATCGAACATTTAATTTGTTTTGTTACTCATATTTACCCTTATTATTGTTTAATTTTCATACAATTCATGTGTTTTATTTTCTTTCGTAGATTGCAGCATTCTTATTATTTTTGCTTTTATATCTTTAGCTGTATGTATCTGAAAATTTGTCATGTATGTAAGTATATTCTTATGTTTATTAAATTGTTTAATATAGATGCTGAACTAAGTGTTCAGCCCGGGGCAGGATGTTGAGAATGCCAACTTGGCGATGCTTGCCATTTTCTGTTAGTCGGCATTGTGGCAACCCCCTTTTTATTGTTTTCCGATTTTCTTTTCAATGTAGATGTAAAGTTTGTTTTGAACCGGTCTGACGGTAATAATGGAACTCTCAAATGAGAGTAATAATAATATTAATATACCTATATATTTGTAAATAAAATGTACATAGTTGTTTTTTAAGAAAGAAGTTTAATTTGAACTGTAGAGTGTGTTTACTCATTCAAGTTACGAATTTTATTTACAATATATTAGAACTAAGTTATGAAGACGTTTTTATTCTTCGTGCACTATGAAATAATTTGGATTTACCGAACCTGCAGTCTAATCGACAACGCAACATATGTTATAAAATTGATAAGATGATCTATAACCTTTTTTAATTACCTTCCCCTTAGTTGCTAACTCAATTTCTAGATCTGCCTAAGTAGCACTTCAAATCGTTAGAACCGCATAACAGATATTATCAAGTATAGCCTATTTTTTCGATAAACATCAGTGCAGACATATGTTCGATGTCTAGACACTTCTTAAACATCATAATCTCTTGGCAATTTCAAATACCAATTAAATTAAAGTAACTCGCAACATATAGCCAAATTATCACGTATTTATAATTTTTAAATCTAGGAGAGCATGATCACGTAACCTATACTAAAGTGAAAGCAAATTGTCCAAGATTACGCACGAGCGTCTAATATAAAATCGTCTAAGGCTATAAATTAAAATAAAGTAGTTTTTTCAAGTAGTGATCTTCTCTTAGAACTTAAAACTCACGCAGATTGCTACAAGCAACCCTTGTGAGCCGACACGGGATTGGGTCTGCTCGGTTTGATCGCCTTGAATGACTGTGGTCTCCTGCTAATATGTTCTCTACGCCCAATAAAGCAATATATGAATGAATTGTGTGCGTTTTTAAGTAAGAATGTCGCCAACTACGATTCCTAAGCCTAGTTTATAATATATATATATATATGTAAATGTTGTGACATTTTGAAGATGATAACGAAGACTTTACGATAATGCCGATGATTGTATATGCTCCTTAATAACAGAGGATGATCGCAGTCGAAGTAGATAGGCGTGAATGAAACTCTCACAGCAAATTTTCCCATAAAAACACACTGTTGATGGAGCAATGACGTTTTTATTTAGGATATTTCACAAAACACCACTAACGCTTCCCACGATTAAAATATTCTTCTGGAATCAGCCAGTAATCTCTCACATTTGCGACTCGTTGTTATAGTAAGGCTCAATTGTAGTCGAGATATTAAATTTTATTCCATATACGACGATTAATAGAGCTCCCGGGTAACTACGGATTGTTTACCAAGCGAAAAATGGGAGAAAATCTGATCTTCCGAGCTCATGCACTCGGAGTTGTACGGGGTCTGCGCAGTGATAAATGTTAAACTGCGTCAAGCCTCTAGTCGAATCAGAAGTAGAGATGGGAAAAATAGTTACTTTTGGTTAACAGGTTACATCGTTCCACACCTGTACAGGTAACAGCTTCCAACAACCTGTTATTTTTATAACATGTAAGAAGGGATTTTAAACAAAATGTTTGGAATAATTTTTTGACATAATTATAAATGCTGTTTTCTACTGAGATGAATCAAAATTAGTTTGTGATTAAAAAAGTAATTTTTGCAAGACAAAAACTTACCTAGTCATGATACTTTGAATTTCATGCATTTTTAGCGATTTCTGCCACTAAAAACATGTTTTTCCATTTATGGTGATTAAAACATTGAAAATTCAAAAAATTCTAAGTATCATAACTCAGTAAGTTTTGGCCATAAAAGGTACATTTTTGCTGTTTTACTTGTTAGAACATGGGAAAAAGTTTTCTAAATAAAACTTATAGGACAGAGGCATTGTATAACATTTGTAATTTCTCATCTATTTGAAAAGTAATTATTGTAATGTAAATCGATTTTTATGTGATGCAGAACAAATTCCAATTGCAAACAATTGATGCAGAACAAATATACCTTTAAAACTAACGGTTTAGAAATTAGTTATTGGAGATACCCTGTATAATAATTAACACAGTTTTAACAACACGATTTCTAATCCCACTCCCACCCCCCCACCCCCCAAAAAAAGAATCATGCATACAGCATAGATTATGAAGCACTTTCCAACACATTCAGAATACCATAACAAAACATCACAATTGGCAAAGGTGGAAGATGACGTTTTAATGAAAAATTTGGAAAACACATAATGCATTTGAAAACACGATTTCTACCATTACCATGAAGAGTCATTAAAATATATCTTTTTTTTTCAGCCCTGTACAGGATCTACAGATATGTATGTATACTACATAGTATGCAAAAAGTTAGTTCAGTTAAACGCATAATACATTTTAAAATTTCCGCTCAGCAATTTCAACCAATAAACGAATGTTGTTGAGAACTATTTTTCGACCTTGTATATGATCTGGAATTGATATACACCAAGTAATATTTAAAAAAATAGTTAAATTTAAAAACGCATACCACAATTGAAAACGCTCTTCCTAGAAATTATCGTTCGTGGCTTCAAAAGTTCAATTATTGTTCATTTTCTTCCATATCCAAATACTTTTGTGTGTTCCTGTAAATAAACGATAAGTTCTATGCACACCCTATTCTATAGTAAGAACCTTGTAGTACACCTCAGTGATTTATATCAATTTCAATATGTTTTAAATACTGTAATATCATTAAAATACACAGTAAGCGATTTTCCCCCATGTACCGTAATGTAACGGAATTCTTTTGAGTGGCCCTGTAAATGAACCAAATATGCTATACACACTTCCTTTACAATACCGAACATGCTATACTAAACCCAAGTAAGATATATCCATTTCATGGCAGTTGGCCTAATATTTACACGAGTTAAAGAAAGGACAGACAATCTGACTAAAAGTATTAAAAAATAGAAATTTGATCCCCGACTTCATAGCAGCCATATCTATCAACGCATATTCAAAGCTAATTTCACAAGAACAGAAAAATATTATTTAGATACTTTTAATCAAAGGCAATTCATCCAAACAAATTTCGTTTGTACAAGTATGTTTTTCAAATTAATTACAACTGTACTAAAATTAAATTTTGTCACAAATTATAGGAGGTTATTTTCTTTCTTTTTTTCCAGCAAATTAAAAAAAATGACAAAACAAAAATAATAAAAAAAACTTTGCCAAAAAACGAAATTTATAGTGCCGGAACCCCCCTCGCCCCCACCCTATCCCCTAAAAAGAAAAAAAAAACCTCTATGAGTACATAGTAAAAACCATTTAAATATTCAAATAAACCGCCAACGCAAAACGCTCCATTCTTTACAAACACATGAAGAGTAAATAAAAACACTTAGTCAAATGTCATTTCACTACGACAAAATTACCTATTTAGATAAATTTATCATTCAGCGTATTTTTTAATTTAAAAGACTGTTGTACCAAATGTTTCGAAATAAGCAAATGATATATTGACCGCAGAAAATTTTAACAGATAAATAACTGCAAAGATGTTCTATAGCTTTCTTTATTCAAAAGCTTATTAAGCGATAAAAGAACATTTTATATGTCAAGAACTACATTTACTGATGGCGTGATTCAGAATGAATTAAGGAATTATCTGCGGTTAGTTTCAGCTGCTTTCAGTTGAAATCAATTGAAGTTTTAATGAACCCGTTTTAAATGCTTTAATCTGTTAAAAAATTATAAATTCGTGGATTTTATTTGAATGTAGCTAAACAATGTTTTGTTATTTTTAAATAGATTTCCTATTCAAAATTGGGAATTAAAATTTTTAAGAGATAAAATCTATGTATATAAAAGCCGTTCTCTGTATGTATGTCCTTTATACAAATCTTCAATTTTAGACGGATTTGCACGAAACTCGATGTACATACGTTTTAGAACGTGGAAAAGATCACTGTCTACTTTAAAAAAATTATCATACCACTATTTATCCCTTTTTTCTACCACTTCCATAATTTAACATTATAGAAATATCTCTTTTTAAATCTTTTTTTAATTCAAACGTTTCTTTCCTGTTGCCAAACAATAAAAAATGACACAATAATGTGAAAAAAAAAATAAGGATAACGCGTGTATTTTGTTTCTATTTGCCAATAAAAATTCGGATATTCTTGCTATATTTTTGCGTGTTTGATATTGACGTCATTCTAAACAGAAAATTGACATTTTTTTGCATATAAAATAAAAACTTTAACTATAAGAGCGGGAAAATAACGTAGCACCTCAATTTGAATGTTTTTTTTTTTTAATTAAAACATCGATTTTAATACAAACAGTCAAATTTCATGAAAACAATTTAACAAAAAGAAAAAAAAGGCTAGATATGACGTCACATTCTATCAAATCTTTTTAACGCGTAATGAAACTCATTGTAAACATGTGGCTCCTATATTTTGTTTACTACTTCGATTGTATACTACAGCCATATCTTATAGCTATACGTTATCGCTAAGTGTTGTATTGGTTTAGATTCAGTGCTAACATTTTCTGCGATTTATAGCAAAAAGAGAGCGGTTATTTAAATTTTCAAAAAAAAATCTTGACAGATGTCTTGATTTAAAATTTATGGAAAATGACATCATTTCATCTAATCATTGTAGATTTAATTTCAATAAAATTTCAAATTTTCCAAATAAAATTTTAGTAACTACTACCTCATTTGGATGTATTTTTTTGCAGTTTCCCCCTTATTGTGAAGATATTGTATACATCTGTTACGCGCGCCAAAGAAAACATGTAATTTTAGAAGTTAAAAAAATTACCACAATGTGTCAAAAGAACATCCTTTTTCTGAATTTAAATTTCGCGAGTTCCAAAATTAAAACTAAAAATGTGAGTTTTTTCATAAACTTAAAGTTAAGGCTTTTCATAAAGTTAAGGCTGTTCTCAAATCCAAAGGAGCTATTTTCTGACATATTTTTTAATTAATTTTTGTTCGGAAACGCACGAAATTGACAGGAGTTCTTATTTAGAAACTATGTAATCAAAAGATAGTTTCCGTTTGTTGGTAAAGGTATAAGATCTTTCAGTTGGTGTTTTGAACTGAATTTCGGACGCAACAGTGCAATAAAGGATAAAAACCGGCCGTCACGCAACCACAATTGCTCATAACTCGATAAGTAATTTATTTATGAAAAAAGGAAAAACTCATTTCAATTCCAAATCGCTTTAATAGTCAGGCCTACAAATTTTAAGCCTTTACGTTTAATGAGTCAGAAGATGTGTCAGAAAGTTTCGCGTTGTTGAGCAGGGAACTGGAGAAGCACCTTAAGCATTTGCAGGTTAGTATTTTGTAATCAAGTTGCATGCCAGATAGTCGCTTAAAACATAAGTCATTCTATATTGTTTTAAACAAAGGTGCATGTCATAATAGGTGTCAGGCACACTCATTAAAATAAGAATACCCTAGCGCACAGCCCCATTACCGAAGATAAACCCGTCAATATACTTAGAGATAAAAATAGTTCTGCATTTTTCATTCAGCTAATAAGACTAATCCTTCATAATTGGGTTCACATGATTATATAACTTTCCCCTATAATTCTATGACTAAGCAACGGAAAACAATATGTTACGCACTAAAATCTTCCCTAAAAAACGAATAGTGCAAGTCGCATGGAAATCCGTTCTGAAGGATTCAAGCTATATGCACCCGGAACGAAATTCCCATTTGAATTTTATATACTTATCAGGTTATTTTGAAATGTTTGATTTATATCTGTTAAATTCGTGTTTTATTTTATTTTATTTTTGGCGTTTTAATTTCGTTTGCCAATTTAGTTATTGAATATTACGCGAAAGCAAACAAATTCTGGATTATTTACAATGTTTTTGAACAATTGAGTTAATCTTTTGTATTTGGGTTGCAAGCATATTTAGAAAATATGCATGCTTAAAAATTATTTTAAAACACATAAAAAAATCGTAAATTGAGATAAACATTACAAACAAATATCACTGAAAGTACTTTTGTTTTCTATAATACGTTGGAACAATCGAATGTACAATGTTTAGACATTAAACTGCAATAAAAGGGAAATTTGTTGTGTTAGGTTGTTGCCACCAAAATATGATACCAGCGTTACTCATAGACGTCTTTTCTTTATACTATTGCATTAAGTGTAAACAGGTTCATCTTTCGTAATCGGGTTGCACTCAACTTTAAAAATATCCATGCTTAGAAATTACTTTAAAATCCATTAAAATCAGAAAACTGAGGTACAATTTTCAAACAAATTTCATTTGAGAGAACTTTTTCTATTTGACATTGTAAAAAATAAAATTGTGTGATATTTAAAAGTTAGAAAAATTGCAGTAAAGGCACATTTTATGAGTTACAATTTATGGGGCACAATTTATGGGCACTGACATAGTGTTTTTACTTTATAATGTAGATAATACCATACAAATAACGAGAATTTCACTAAGTGCTGCGCGATTTGGAGGAATTTCTTTTTTTTCGTATTGTCAGGAAAATCACATATTTTTCTCTTATACCCGCCAAAGAAAACGTGCATTCTGTTATTAAAGCTCAGGGATTTTACTATGGTTGCAAGATAATAACGTCACGTTTTTTTATTGTCTTTATAACGATTTGTGGACTGGAATACACAAATTTCAGTTATTGTGATTGCCGTATTATTTCGTTTTAATTTATTTTACCTGGAAGGCTTCTTATAATTGACACGGGCGAAGCCGAGTAGTTCTGCTAGTTATAAATAAATGTATTTTATTTAAATATTGCAAAAAGGTACTTTTTATAAATTTAATGAATCTGAACTTCTCTTTCGTCGCATTTTTTTAAAGGGGGGGGGGGAGAAGAATAAATGCTTTTTTCATTTACATAATATAAATGAAATATATTGCAAAATACAACAAAAATCACTCGTTGAAAATTAGAAGCAAGCCCCCCCCCCCCCCCCCACCCCCTCCAAAAAAAAAGCACGAAAATATATTTTTAGTTGAAAAGAAATTGCTCAGATCAAAAATTAGACAAAACTTTCATGGGTTTTATAAGTCAAATTTCACTTTTTTTATGGAAATGCTAAATAAAGACAATATCTACGATTCATGACTACAAAACATGTCAAGCATGAGCTGTTTTCTTAGAAATTTTCAGATGTTTTCCTGATTTACTATTTGTGCCAGTGTTTCGTTTATGCTCTAATTTGTGCCATCAGAATCGGTGAGAGTATGTGATGATGCTGATGGCCCAGCACCAGGCACCAAGCCGAAAAAGTGTTTAATTAGTGCTGCAAGTCATTACTACTCATGCATTAGGGTTTGGTGAAATACAAAATAAATTTTTAACACAACACACCTAACAGAGTTGCCCATAACTATAATGCCCATAACCTTTTTATAGAGGGTGAAGATGAACCAAACTGAGGGCGCACGTCTGAAAAGAAACGATCGAGGACGTTTTTTGTTAATATTGTTCTATTTTAAAGGCACGAAATTGAATTCTTGATTAAGGCAAATGAATAAAGACGCTGCCATTTAAAACCATATGTTATTTAATTAACAGGGACTTTTCGGTAACATAATAATTCAATATTAGGTTCCAGCATAGCAACAGGGTTTTTTATCCTAATACGTTAAATAATGCCCATCCCTAATAAGAAGCCTGTGCTCGACGGGACGCTTTACTTAAAATAGTGTGAATTTTGAAATGATACGGCCTTGAGGAGAAAAACGCGAGAAAATAAACTTTAGAATGAAAATAAAAAGAAAATGGTACAAAAAGAATATTCGAATAAATTGGCGTAAAAGCACTTTAACATTGCGAAATGAACAGCCTTAAAGAAAGATTTGTTTCCCGCAAAAAATGTATTTAGACTAAACTTTCGAAATAAGTTAATACGCGTTTTAAAAGAAACGGAATTTAAGTATAATAAATAATAAAATATTATTTAAGACAAGGGGAGAAAGTGAATAACTGGGAATTTAGAATAATTTAATGAAGTATCGGGAAATATATATATATATATATATATATATTGAAAAAAATGCTAATCTACAACGACAATATAAATTCAAAGCAGTATCAAATGCCTTTAGTAAAAGAAAAATGAAAAAAAATGGATATACCAATTTACATAAATTGTTTCATTCATTTATCGCGTGTTAAGACAGGCTCGATTTTTATATGGCGCTCTTCAGGCTCTGTCTCAAAATTTTAATTTTTCACCAATTTAAGAAAAAGAGAGAGAAACGCAACTTGTTATTTGAGAAACAAGAAATTAATGTATGATTCTTAAAGTATTATAAAATCCTTTAAAAATCAATTTGAAAAATAATTGAATTTTTATTGAAGAATATCAGGAGAAATATTCTATGCGATTTCGAAGCCTGTAGGCAGTCAGTGTTAGTAATATAAAGATGCGGCGGTAAATCCTTTGTTTATAATCACCTCCAGTTTAAAACTATCTATTACAGTTACGATTCAGTTCGGGAAAAAATTCACAACTCTTCACAAGATCTTTTCATTAATCTTTTAGGCGTATGGCCCTTGTTTTTTTCCGTTTCCAGAAATCATGTTTGAATGGCTGTAGACAAAAATATTTTAGCAGAATTATGCTTTTAAAGGTATCTAGAATAAAGGGATACGAAATATATAATAGCCATCAAACCACGATTGAAATATTTATGTATATAACTTGAGATTTACACTATTTTTTATAAAAATACAGAAAAACCCTCAAACGCTCAAAAGGACATGACCCTTCACAAATTTTCCATCTGTAAACAGGGCTTATCACAAAAATTCTCATCGTAAAACAAGACCCTTCCAAAATTCCTTATCTGAAAAATAGACCTTTTACAAAACTTTATTATCTTCAAGCTGAATCTTTTTCAAATTTAATCATTTAAAAATAAAATCTTACCTTTCACAAACAGCTGAACTCATTAAAGATTATATTGCTTAGGTTTTTTTTTTTTATATATATATACATAAAAGATAGATGCACACAAACCTGAATATAAATATAATTTCAAATTCATAGATTTTTGACTAGAATTTTCACAAACATAAGAAAAATGGTTCACATTTTCACAAAAGAGCAGAACCCCGGGCGAAAAGTCTTAACAGATCCCTAGTAATATATTTTGACATGAGACCCCTGGTTGTGCATTACCCGGTAGTACCCTGGTAGTAGAAAATTGTTTATAAATGTTAGACAAACGGTAAATCACTTTAGTATTTTTCTAAGGAGATGTATTTTCACATTATTTCTCAACAATGTTCTTTAACAAAGCACGAAATTTGTACCGAAAACAAAAATCGTTTGGCCTCTAATGATTCATCTCTACTTTAAACAACAGATTGAGGGTGTGTAAATTAGGGGCACGGGTGGGAATTTTCAGGCCCTGACATGGTCCGGGATTACAACTATAATTTCGGTCAGGTTCATGTAAAAATCAATGAAATCAGACCCAAACCCGTACAACGCAATATCTGAAAAAAATTGCCCTCATTATGAATATTTCGTCGTATTTAGTCACCATTATTCTTCGTCTAAAATTCACTCTCACAAAAACAGCCGCTCGCTGATTTTAAACCTAAAAAGAACCTAATCTTTAAGAATTTTTTAAAATTATCTCGTTTGTATTTCACTATTTTTAAAATAATAATTTTTATAGGATAGTTGAGGTCGATTTCTACGAAGATCGTTTTTTACTTTTTCGATGTTGTTTTCACCCACATAGCAATTTTAGTTTGCAGAAAATTTGCAGCAGTCGTGCTTTGCAAACCTGCGAAGTTGCAGCAAGTTCAGTATGACAAGACTGAAAGTTCATAACAAGACTGCAGCAAGATAACGGAAACGCCGAAGTCACCACAATTTGAACTTGCAGCTAACATGTCGTGGAAGTTTAAATCATGTTGTATCAAATTTATTGCAAAATAACGGCAAACTAGAACTAGAAAATACTGCAAATTTATTGCAAAGTAGTAATCTTGTCAAGCCACACTCTCTGTTTACAACTGTTGCACTATCAGTTTAACCCCTTCGAAAGGGTGAATAGACCTGATCAGGTCATACTTTTCGTCAGAAGGTGCATGCATCGTTTTTATCACCATTATCAAGTCAAGGTAATATTTGTACTTCTGAATTCGAGTCTTCTTTGGTATTTGATAAGTAGAGCGTTTAAAAATATCGGTGCCAACCGAATAAAATTTGTGTGAGGGCTGCAGTCCCGAAAGGGTTGTTAAAAACCATAGACTGAAATGTGGTTAAAGGCTAAAATAAATAAAAAAAAATGAAATAAATAAATATCAATTAAAACGATATTTTAGAAGAATCCAATAATATTGAGAAAAATTCATTTCAAAATTTAAATTTTCAATATAAATTTAAAATGGCCGATGACGTAAACATAACTTAGTATATTAACATAACTTTTTAATTTGTAAGAATTTTTATATGCAATAAGTTCTAGATTATAGATAAAATGTTACTTTACAAAAAGTAACTACATTTGAAAAATTAAAATAATAAACAATTTTTTCGGGGTTCCTTAACTTAACCAATCAATGAAAATGAGATTCCGTAACGGTAACAATGATGTGTGTGCCTTGCCTTTGAGTAGCACCCAATTTATGCGCATCTCCTGAGTCCTGAGTGTCAATTCTCTCAACAGAGATAATTTTTGCTTTCGTCGTTTTCGTGAATTAAATACACTCTTGCATCTGTTTCACAGCAAACTACTCATGCAAATGGATGATGGTATACCTTGAGGGAGATTAGCTGCGAATTTGTCAAGTCAAATTTGTCACGGCAAGATAATATCAGGAAATATCAAACTTTATGTTAATATGCATGCTATCCGGGCAGGCTGTCTTTTAGCTTGCTTTCATTACAAAAAGCTACCTATTGCAGCCGTTCGGAGGAAAGCGATTTCAAAAAAGTTTGGTATATTTTCATCGATCATGACCCCCAGACCCCGAAACCACCCTCCGTTCAAAAGTTTATATATATATATATATATATATATATATATATATATATATATATATATATATATATATATATATATATATATACATATACATATGTATCCATATATATATATATATATATATATATATATCTGATCTTTGTCACACTGTGCAACTCTCGTATTTATGAACCGATTTGGATGTAACTGTTAAATTTAATTCCCCAGATGTTCTTCGGCAACTCCTAAAAGTGATTAAAAAAAAGAAAAGAAAGAACTTGTTACCATACACAGATCATTTTAACAAGCCAATTTACGAACTGTTTCTTTACTTCCGCATTTAATAATGAGTGCTATTACAGACCACTTGAGTAACTCTCTAAAGCATATGTTCTAATAACTAAGATTTCATCACTAATATGTAACTAAAAGGAACATCTGAACATTTTGACTGTTGCCAGACACCTTTAATTATTATATATTTTTTCTACGCTGCGAATATGTGTTTTAGCAGCTTTATGTATACTCACTCTTAATCATGTAGCTTCTCTGTTAAGACGGAGTTTCTTATACTCCAGTAATATGTTTAATTATAAGTATTTAAAGCTAAAAGTTGAATCTTTCTTTATCGTAAAAACACACAATACTAATTCATATTACATTATATCTTCCCATGGATTTAGCGATTCATATTAAGCTCTCAAAGGATACTTCAAAGGATAAATAATGCTTCACAAAATAAAATAAAATAATTTCTTCAAGAAGCTTTTGGATAAATCCCTGACCACGCCACACCGATGAAGTTATACGTCATCGCGATATTGATGAATCCCAGGTAAGAGCATTTTACCTATTTCCATTTCAAAAGCAGCATAGCCACAAGAGATTTTTTCTAATTGTTTAAATATGAGACAGCGAATTCCTGCTATCGAGAATGGAGTGCTTTTGGCTTAATAGGCCACTTAAACTCCAACAAAAAGATTAATGAGACAGATAAAGTGCTCATGTTTAGCGAAAAAGAAGAAAAATTTTATATAGTGGCTTAGATTATAAATATTAAAAATATTCATGTTCTGAATAAAAAAATAAAAAGATGCTGCATTGAATAAAATTATGAATGTTATTGTACCAGAAATATAAAGGTGAATGAAAAAGAAACATTTATATATTTATGTTTTATGTAATGAACATTTAAATAATTAGTGAATGAACAATTTGTTGGTTGTGAGTAATAATAATAAAAAAAAAAGAAATCGTTCATTTTACAGTAAATAAATAAATAAAAAGGAAATAGGTTCGTCGCATATATAAATAAGAGTAAACATGGCAGGGATCAAAGACGTCCAAATTGTCGAAAAATTAAATTCGCATAATTACGCAAATTGGAAATTTCGCGCAGAAATGATTTTAATAAAAGAAGAATTGTTTGATGTAATAACACAAAATCCCCCAGATCCAATTACCACGGACTGGACGAAGAGGGACCGTAAAGCACGTGCAATTATCAACTTGAGTATTGAAGACTCACAGATCGTGCATGTAAAGCACTTAAACACTGCCAGAGAAACCTGGCAAGCTTTAAAAACAATTCATGAAAGGGCTAATCTCTCAAGCAAGTTATATTTGCTGAGAAAATTATACGGAGCAAAACTCCCAGAAAACGGCAATCTAATAAAACACATTACACATATTTTAGAACTTGTTGATAAACTTTCAGCCATAGGCGAAACTATTAATGACTCGCACATTTCAGCTCTGTTACTTTGTTCATTACCACCTAGCTACAACACCTTAATTATAGCCCTCGAGGCCCGTCCAGAAAATGAACTTAATTCAGAGTTTATAAAAGGAAAACTCACTGATGAATATACAAGACGTTTAGAAAACACAGATCAGAGAGAGAATTCCTCAAAAGCGTTTAAAACGCATAAAAAGTTTCCGGCTGAACACTATAATAAAAAGGACAAACAGTGCACATACTGTAAATTAAAAAACCATACATACAGAGAGTGCTGGCATCTTAAGAACAGAAACACTTACTCACCGTCACAAAAACAACAGCCGCACAAATCCAAGTATTACACATCATCGTTATGTTATGAAGACGCAAACTATTATAGAGAAAACAAAAACCGTGAAACAGAACCAATTCGGATTAACAAAACACAGGGCAATTCAGGAAAAGGCAGCAACGCAGCTTTTTTAGTCCAGAAACCAGGAAAACAAACCTGGATAATCGACTCAGGTTCATCGACACACATTCTAAACAGTAAAGATGCATTCACTAAGTTTAACGACACTGAAAAGACGACAGTCATCATTGCCAATGGAAAAACGCTGAATTCACACGGTACAGGTGAAACGACATTTAAAACAAAAACATCCGATGGAGGGATAAACACAATCACATTAAAAGAAGTATTATATGTACCAGAATTAGAATCGAACCTCATATCGGTAAGCAAAGCAACACAGAATGGCTATAAATTAATTTTCGATAAAGAAAAATGCACGTTATCCCGAAACGGGAATATTTATCTTGAAGCAAGAATGAAAAATAATTTATATCAAGTCGAATTATTAGAAAGCGCTGAAACTAATAAAGTAAACATTGCACATGAATGTAAAAATAAAAATTGCATAGAAGTTTGGCACAAACGACTTGGCCATCGTAACTATAATGCGATAAAAGAATTAATAAATAAAAACTTAGCAGACGGTATAAAAATAAATAACTGTAATCATAATGCATTGTGTGAAATATGTATCCAAACAAAAATAAGTGATGCCCCATATCCGAAATCAACAAACTGTCCCAAAACAGGCAAAGTGCTCGATCTGATACACACGGACGTGTGCACATCTATCGGTACACCTACTATCGGGGGAAAAACAATGTTCGTCACTTTTATAGACGACTATTCAAGGTTCACAGTAATTTACTTACTTTCGCATAAAAATGAAGTTCACGAAAAGTTAAAAGATTATGTAGCCATGGTGAAAACCCAATTCGGCAGATTCCCTAAAGCTATTAGATCCGATAATGGAGGGGAATATTTAGGTAAACAAACGGAAGAATACCTAAGGGCAAGAGGTATCCAACACCAGTTTACGGTACCATTTTGTCCGAGCCAAAACGGCGTAGCGGAAAGAAAGAATAGGTCATTATTAGATATGACTAGGAGTCTACTCTCCGAAGCAGGCTTACCTCAAAAATTCTGGGGAGAAGCCATAAATACCGCCAATCACCTGCAGAATAGGCTACCAACCAAAATAACAAACAAAACACCGTTCGAAATTTGGTTCAACCGAAAACCCACCTTACACTACCTGCGTACATTCGGCTGTAAAGCTTATGCCTATATACAAAAACATCAGCGAAACAAATTAGATGATAGAGCGCAGGAAGGAATACTTGTGGGGTATGACAACAAATCAAAAGGTTACCGTATATTTACAAAAGAAAACAAAATAATAATAGCGAGAACAGTTAAATTTATAGAAAATAGTGAAAACAACTTAAAAGAAAGCGAAGAGGTAGAAAACTCAGACAATGACAACAACTACATTCAAACAGAGTTAAGTAATTCGGACGAAGAACCAACCGCGTCCAAACAACCCGACGTAGAACCGAGAAGGTCTCAGAGGTCAAATAGAGGAGTACCACCCGACAGATACGTATGTCACGTAAAAACAAATGACACATTCGAACCAACCGATTTTTATGACATAGCAAACATGAACAACCCAGTAGAAAAAGAAAATTGGCTCAAAGCCGCTCAGCAAGAAATCAACTCATTAAAGAAAAATAAAACTTGGGACTTAGTGGATCCCCCACCAAATAAGAAAATTATTGGTTGTAAGTGGATTTTTAAGAGAAAGTTAGATAATTTAGGAAATGTACAAAAATACAAGGCCCGTTTAGTAGCGAAAGGATATAATCAGAAGTACGGCGAAGATTATGATGAAACCTTCGCACCCGTAGTTTCACACACAACAATCCGCACATTTTTAGCCTCAGCGGCATATAAAAATCTTTCTGTTCAACACATTGACATCGATACTGCATTTCTTCACGGCGAAATAGAAGAAGAAATTTTCATGAAACAACCAGAAGGTTTTATAGAAAAAAATTGTGAAAACAAAGTGTGTAAACTGAATAAAACAATCTACGGCTTAAAGCAGGCAGCTAGAGCCTGGCACAAAAAGATCGCAGAATCATTAAAAAACATGAATTTTGTGCAAAGCACTGCTGACTCATGTTTGTTTACTAGAAAAGAAAAGGAAAATTTCACTTATATCATCGTCTACGTTGACGATATTTTAATCGCGAGTAAAAGTGAAATAATTAAAGATGTAATAAAACAATTGCAAAATGAGTACGGAGTAAAAGACTTAGGCGAAATAAGTCAGTACCTAGGAACCAACATAATCAAAACGAATGATGGTTACAAATTAAACCAAAAGTCAAAAATAGAAGATTTGGTTAGAAAGTTAAATTTAACAGATGCAAGACCTATTGGTACACCGATGGAAGTAGGTTTCTATAAATTAGAAGATAGCGACAATTTACTTCCGAACAATACAAAGTTTAGGCAAGCGATCGGTTCGCTCTTGTATATTGCCACAGTCACTCGACCCGACATTATGGCACCAGTAAATATACTTAGTAGGAGAAGTGCAACGCCACGCGAGAAGGATTGGAAAGCGGCAAAAAGAATTATTATTTACCTCAATTGCACAAAAAACCTATGCCTAACAATAAGCAAAAATAAACCACCAATACTCATCGCGTATGCTGATGCTGATTGGGCTGGGGACACTAAAAATAGAAAATCAACCACCGGCAATATTTTTTTTCTGGGTGATAATCCCATTCAATGGACTACAAAATTACAGTCAAGCATTGCATATTCTTCCGCTGAAGCGGAATATGTTGCTGCAGCAACCGCAGGACAAGAAATTTTATGGCTATTAAAACTGCTAGAAGATCTTAACTTGTATCAAGTAAAACCTATTTTACTTTACCATGACAACCAAAGCAGTATAAAGATGATAGAAAATGAAAAATTTTCGAAGCGGACAAAACACATTGATATCCGCTTTCACGCCATAAGACAATTAAAGGAAGATAAAATTATCGAATTAAAATATTGTCCCACGCAATACATGATTGCTGACTGCTTGACGAAGCCCACACCCAAACCTCAACTTTTGTGTGACATCAAGACTATGAACTTGTTACCTTATCCATCTGAGGAGATTAAGGAGGGGTGTTAAATTTAATTCCCCAGATGTTCTTCGGCAACTCCTAAAAGTGATTAAAAAAAAGAAAAGAAAGAACTTGTTACCATACACAGATCATTTTAACAAGCCAATTTACGAACTGTTTCTTTACTTCCGCATTTAATAATGAGTGCTATTACAGACCACTTGAGTAACTCTCTAAAGCATATGTTCTAATAACTAAGATTTCATCACTAATATGTAACTAAAAGGAACATCTGAACATTTTGACTGTTGCCAGACACCTTTAATTATTATATATTTTTTCTACGCTGCGAATATGTGTTTTAGCAGCTTTATGTATACTCACTCTTAATCATGTAGCTTCTCTGTTAAGACGGAGTTTCTTATACTCCAGTAATATGTTTAATTATAAGTATTTAAAGCTAAAAGTTGAATCTTTCTTTATCGTAAAAACACACAATACTAATTCATATTACATTATATCTTCCCATGGATTTAGCGATTCATATTAAGCTCTCAAAGGATACTTCAAAGGATAAATAATGCTTCACAAAATAAAATAAAATAATTTCTTCAAGAAGCTTTTGGATAAATCCCTGACCACGCCACACCGATGAAGTTATACGTCATCGCGATATTGATGAATCCCAGGTAAGAGCATTTTACCTATTTCCATTTCAAAAGCAGCATAGCCACAAGAGATTTTTTCTAATTGTTTAAATATGAGACAGCGAATTCCTGCTATCGAGAATGGAGTGCTTTTGGCTTAATAGGCCACTTAAACTCCAACAGTAACTTCGTGTATACATAGTGCATACCAATGCCTCGATCGAGTTCGTTGGTCAGCTTCATCCGCCATCTTGTTTCAAAATGGCGTGCATTTAATTTTTTTTAATTAAAAATTTGAAATGTGGTACCAAAAAATTGAAAATTGAAAAATATTTTTTGTTATGTGTTTGACCTTGATACAAAGATTCCGGAGCATTTTTTGTTTCGTCTATATCTTAGAAAATGGCTGAGTTATAACACTTTGAATTTCTAGCTTGGCTGAAATTTTGAAACAACCTGATTTTTGGTCACGCGATAACAGGCGTATTTATGAATCTATTTGGATGTACAGTCGTGGAAAAAAAAAAAGTAAACATCCCCTACTAACTCCTCAACAAATTATCGTAGAAGAAAGTTACTGGTACCGAACGATTGGAAATAAAGTCTACTTTTAAATGATGTATATACAATTTGCTTACAGGGCCATCTACATATTAAAACGAATCCAAACTTAATTTTTTTTCAATGACAATACCCAATTTTAACAAAATATTTCAAATCTTCGTTTCAAATTATGCTTAGACGCCGAAATTCAAGTCATTTGAATGATACGTTTTTGAATTATAAACATTCAAAATTTAGTGCTTCTAATGTTAAATTACGTTTTCATATCTTTATTTATATCTCCTGAAATGATGCTCCTAATGTGTTAATTTTTTTTGTTGCAATAATACTAGTATACCCAAACATAATTACGCTGAATTTGCAATTTTTATAATTTTATAATATGAATTATGAAATTAATATTCGAAAAAAATATGAATTGCAACCTACGATTTTTTTGATGGATTTATATTTATTAAGTCCTGCTTTATGTAAATCCAAAATTTCACATCTTTCTTCCAAGTAGTTTTCAAATTATGATTAAAAAACGGCAAAATGATGGTTTAAGGGGTCTTATATGATAGAAGTGAGTAGATATTAGGTAGCTTTCTTTACAAAAAAGCTACCTATTGCAGCCGTTCGGAGGAAAGCGATTTCAAAAAATTTTGGTATATTTTCATCGATCATGACCCCCAGACCCCGAAACCACCCTCCGTTCAAAATTGATATATATATATATATATAAATATCTGACCTATGTCACACTGTAACTCCCGTAATTATGAACCGATTTCGATGTAATTCGGTATGTACATAGTACATACCAATGTCTCGACCGAGTTCGTTGGCCAGCTTCATCCGCCGTTTTGTTTCAAAATGGCGGCCATTTAAAATTTTTAAAAAAATTTTAAACTTGAAATGTGGTACCAAAAAATTAAAAATGGAAAAATATTTTTTTCTTATGTATTTGACCTTTATACAAAGATTCCGGAGCAGTTTTTGTTTCGTCTATATCTTAAAAAATGGCTGAGTTATAGCATTTTGAATTTCTAGCGTGGCTGACATTTTGAAACGTCCTGAATTTTGTCACGCGATAAAAGGCGTATTTATGAACCGATTTGGATGTAATTCAGTGTGTACATAGTACATACCAATCTCTCGTTCGGGTTCGTTGGTCAGCTTCATCCGCCATCTTGCTTAAAAATGGTGGCCATTTAAATTTTTAAGAAAAATTTAAATTTGAAATGTGGTACCAAAAAATTAAAAATTGAAAAAATATTTTCTTCTTATGTGTTTGACCTTGATAAAAAGATTTGGGAGCAGTTTTTGTTTCGTCTATATCTTAAGAAATGGCTGAGTTATAGCATTTTGAATTTCTAGCGTGGCTGACATTTTGAAACGTCCTGATTTTTCTCACGTAATAACAGGCGTATTTATGAACTGACTTGGATGTACCTTCGTGTGTACATAGTACATACAAATATCTCGACCGAGTTCGTTGGCCGGCTTCATCCGCCATCTTGTTTCAAAATGGCGGCCATTTAAAAAAATTAAAAAATAAAAAAATTTAAATGAGATACCAAAAAATTGGAAAGTGAAAAGATTTTTTTTGTATGTGTTTGACCTTAATACAAAGATTCCGGAACAGTTTTTCTTTCGTCTATATCTAAAAAAAATGGCTGAGTAATAGCATTTTGAATTTCTCTTGTGGCTGACATTTTAAAACGACCTGATTTTTGTCACGCGATATCATGCGTAATTATGAACCTATTTGGATGTAACTTGGTCTGTACATAGTACATACCAATGTCTCGACCGAGTTCGTTGGCCAGCTTCATTCGCCATCTTGTTTCAAATGGGTTGCCATTTTAAAAAAAATTAAATTTAAAAATCAAAATGAGGTATTAAACAATTGCAAAATGAAAAAGATTTTTTTATGTGTTTGGCCTTGATACAAAGATTCCGGAGCAGTTTTTGTTTCTGAAAATTTGTTCTTTTGATTATATCTTAAAAAATGGTTGATTTATAGCACTTTGAATTTCTAGCATGGCTAACATTTTGAAACGATCTTGTATTTGTCACGCGATAACACACGTATTCGCCTATTTCGATGTAAGAAGGCATGTGGATAGTATACATCAACACCTCGACCAAGTTCGCTGGCCAGATTCATCAGCCATCTTGTTTCAAAATGGCGACCATTAAATTAAAAATATATATATATATTTAAAGTGAGGTGCAAAAAAATTAGAAATTGAAAAAGGTTTCTTTCTTAAGCATTTGACCTTGATATAAGGATTCAGGAGCATTTTTTGTTTGTCTTTACCTTAAAAAATGGCTTAGATATAGCAGTTTCAATTTCTATTGTGGGTGACATTTTGAAAAATCTGATTTTTTGCATGCGACAGCACTCCTATATATTAACCGATTCCGATGTGAGTGAGCATGTGCACAGCAATTACTAAGGTCTCGACCAAGTTCACTGCTTAGCCTCATCCACCATGTTGTCTTAAAATGACAGGCACTTTAAGAAATTGCCGAATTTGGCAGCCAAATATATGTTACTTTAAAGAAAAGCAGATTGGATAAAGCTGACTAATTTCGCGAAATTCTCATTCATTATATTGATAAAAATTAGTATTGAATCTCCTATATTCGGTTTCCACTAAATTGAGCTTCGTGTGTTTGAATGATATAATTTGGCTTTTATTAAATAAGGATTATGAAAGCTACCTCTTCCTCCCGGCACTGGCCGGAAGGACTTTTTTGAAATTTCTTCTGCTGTCCTATAATCTAGCAGGCTTCATTGACTTCTTAAGGTGCCTTGATCAACTCTCTCGGTTAACAATCGATTTCCGAACTTCAATTTGGATACTGCCCTTAAAATACGCTCGTTTTAAAATAATTAATTTCTCAGAAACTTATGGTACGAATTGCATAAAAATTTGTTTTTAGGCTAATTGAAGGGTGTAGAGTTCATTTATGCTGTCAGAATTGTGTACTGCTATTGGAAAAAACAAAGTTATGTTTTGTTTTAATATGTAGATGGTCCCCTAAGCAAATTTTATGTATGCCATTTGTATGTGAATACTGTGTGTAACTTTAAGATTGAAGACAAATAGTTTTCTTTTTCACATTTTATATCACACAGCACACAAATGTTACAAACAATCACAAACACTGAAAAACATGTAGAATGATGAGGTGACTTTGGGGTAATAACCCGCTGTTAGAACAAGTGACGTTCATAAAACATCTTTTGGGGAATACTCCCGCTATAAGCAACAGAATAATTGGGGATAAGACCCGCTATTAGCATAATGTGCCACAATGGCAGCTCACGAACAACATACTATACTTGGGGATAACACCCGCTCGAATACACAATGTGCCGAAATGGCAGCTAAAGAACAACTATATACTTGGGGATAAGACCCGCTCGAATACACAACGTGCCGCAATGGCAGCTAAGCAACAACTGAACTGGGTCACATGACCGCAAAGCTACGGAGCTCGTTCGGCATGCGCACAAGGTCCGAACATGCCGCCCCGCGTTGCAATGTGCGTAGCACATTCAAAATATTAAAAATACACTATAAATACAAGAACTAAATAAAATACCAATACCACAAAATAATATTACAATACAAATACAATAATGATAAGTAGCAACAATAAGGACTATACAATACAATAAAATTAAATTCTTTGATACAAAATTTAAGCTATTTTCTAAAAATAGTTCTATATTGTTCTTAAGAAAAGTTGAATGTAAAATAACATGTAAATCTTAGATGCACCTTAAAATACATAAACAATGAGAAATAAGTATGTACATTAGGTTTCATTAATGGGCAAGACACACAATCTAGATATGGATCTAAGAAAGATATTCGAGGCTGTTTTT
The DNA here is from genome assembly GCA_963932465.1 of Maratus speciosus. Taxonomy (NCBI): domain Eukaryota; kingdom Metazoa; phylum Arthropoda; class Arachnida; order Araneae; family Salticidae; genus Maratus; species Maratus speciosus. Next base: position 274,214 of record CAWVRF010000759.1, on the reverse strand, counting down.
ACCTTTGCAACCCTAACATTACCGTCCTTTCCTGGTATAACCTCTAAGATTCGTCCTAGCATCCACTTACAGGGAGGTAAATTGTCCTCCTTTATGACTACCATCGCCCCTGGTTTGATGTTTTCCCCCTTTACCTGCCATTTTGAACGATTTTGGAGATGACTCAAGTAATTTAATTGCCAATTTCTCCAAATTAATTGGACGAATTTAGTGATTCTCTGCCACCTAGATAATCTCGATTCTGTGATATCAATCAATTGAGGTTCTGGAATGGCATCGATAGGCCGACCAATTAGGAAATGGCCTGGTGTCAATGCATTAAAATCATTTATATCGGTCGATAACGGAGTTAAGGGACGCGAATTTAGTACCCCTTCGATTTGGGTGGTGACTGTTTGGAATTCTTCCATAGTCAATCTAGCACCTTTTAATGTTCGTTTAAGATAATACTTGAAAGATTTTACACCAGCCTCCCATAAACCACCGAAATTGGGCGATCTAGGAGGAATGAACTTCCATTCAATAGCTTCTGAAGTAAGGTAATTAGCTAATTTTTCATCCGGTCTACGAACTAACTCATGAAGTTTGTGCAATTCTGATTTAGCACCCCTAAAATTCGTAGCATTGTCTGTCATAATAGAAGCGCATTTCCCTCGCCTTGAAACAAAGCGTTTAAGTGCGGCGATAAACGCATCAGAAGTTAGATCCGTTACTATTTCTAAATGAATAGCCTTTGTTACTAAGCAAACGAAAATCGCGACATAAACCTTATGAAAAATCCCTTTTCTTTGATTTTTATATTTAATCTCAAAAGGGCCGCAAAAATCGGCTCCTGTATGGTTAAACGTAAAATTTGGAGTTACTCTTTCCGATGGGAGGTTACCCATGATTTGTTTAGCAGTAACCGGGTTGTTCCTAAAACAGACAACGCAATCATGCACTACTTTTCGCGCTAAATTTTTTCCACTTACGGGCCAAAACCGCATTCGTACGTAATGGATTAAAGTTTGGGGACCAATATGAAAATACTTCCTGTGAAAATGCTCAAATATGAGTTTTGTGAGCTTATGGCCTTTCGGCAAAATGATTTGATGCTTCTTATCAAAGTTTAAATCTGAATTTTCCAACCTACCGCCAACTCTTAAGATATTATCTTGATCCAAAAAGGGGAATAAACATTTAATTTTACTGGAAGGGGGAACCCTTGATTCCCGTTTTAAACCCTTAATCTCTTCCTGAAATTCTGCATTTTGTACTAATCTAATTAGAGAAACTTCAGAATTTTTTATTTCTGGGGTTGTGAGGCTGCCTCTGTGCCGGTCTGCTAACTTACATTTGCAATTGTGAAAAAACCTATAAACATATGCCAGTATGCGAAGAATACTATAGTATTTACCACTTATGTTGAGAAAAAAATCTACTTCTTCAGGATTCCTGAAAAGAGAAAGAGAAATATTAGAATTGAAATCATTACAGTTATTTTTATATTTTGATTTAGTCTCTGGAATGTAATCTGTTTCTGGCACAGAAATAGTTTCTTGCTCAGTCACTAAGTCATCAGCTGCTAGGAATTTTGGTCCCCTAAACCACATTGGATTCTCTACAAGAGAATTAACACTCGCACCTCTGGTCAAGAGATCGGCAGGATTGTCCTTGCTAGAGCAGTGATACCAAGAGTTCGAATCTGAAAGTGCATTAATCTCTATGACACGGTTTGCCACAAACTGCTTCCATCGCTTTGATGATCCTTTGATCCAGAATAAGGTTATTTTGGAATCTGTCCAATAGTACACCTTCGATGTGATTTTTTGATCTAGGATGGGTTTTACTTTATTGGTCAGTCTTGCACTTAGTAAGGCTCCGAGAAGTTCTAGCCGAGGCAGAGTTATCTCCTTTATCGGTGCAACACGACTCTTTGAAGTCACGAGATTGACTTCCACACCACTCTCTCTTTTTATTCTCAGATAAATTGCAGATCCATACGCTATTTTACTAGCATCAGAAAAGACGTGTATTTCTACAGCTATTACTTGATTCAAGCTACCAAGAATTTTCCTCGGAATTTTTAATTCTGCTAAATTTGGAAGTTCTTCGAGCCACTTTAACCATTTTTCGTGCACATTAGTTGGTAACTGTTCATCCCATGCTGTCTTCTTTAGCCATAGTTCTTGGAACAGGCATTTTATTCTAATGGTGAATGGCGTCAGCATGCCTAACGGATCGAAGATTTTACCAACTGCTTGCAATAGTAGACGTTTTGAGCTTTTTTGCGATGACAAGAATTCTATTAAACTTTTGACTTCGAATGTCAGACAATCTTCTTCTGTTTTCCAGGACATTCCTAATACCTTGCTTAGATTGCTTCCTAGGCTTATTGCAGCATGTTCTGTTTGAATATTTAAACCTTCCTTTTGCCAGCACTGCAGTAACGCTTCATCATTTGTTATCCATTTTCGAAGAATCATTCCTGCTTCAGACATTATTTTGTTAGCATTCAGGGAAACATCAAGAGCTTCTTGCAGCGTATCTTCGCCAGATATAAAATCGTCCACATAAATATATTTATCGAGTAGGTGAACAGTTCTTGGGTGTAGGTTCATAAACCGCTTGATGTGCTCCTTTATTGTAGCAGATAGGAGGAATGGAGAGGCATTGACTCCAAAAATAACACGTTTAAATCTGAAGACCTTGAAAGATTTTAAACCATCATCATACCACAGAAAACGGACAGAATCCCGATCTTTTTCAGCTAGTGAGATTTGAAGGAACGCCTTCTCGATATCAGAAGAAAAGGCAATTTCGTATAATCTGAAGTGGATTAAAATATCAAATAGAAGTGGATTTAAGTTGGTGCCGGGCCATAAACAATCATTAAGGGACAAATCATTGTTATCATGAGAGCTGGCATCGAAGACGATTCGGACCTTTGTAGTAAGTTTATCTTCTTTACAGACCGCATGATGGGGCAAATAATAAACTGCCCTGTCTAAAACAGGTTCATTTTCTTGCACCTGCTCTATAATTCCTTGCTTTAAATATTCCGTGATTATTTCAGAATATTGTCGAAAAAGCTCTGGGTTTCGATAAAATTTTCTTTTTAGACCTTCCAAACGCTGTTTCGCAACATTAAAATTATCATTTAAATCCTTCCAGTCTCTTTTCCAGGGTAACTGAACTTCATAACGATCGCCTACAAATTTGACAGTTTTATCGAATATTTGTTGTGCTTGATCAGTTTCCGATATTTTCGGATTATCATGTTTTATGCCTATAGACTCAAGCTCCCAAAATTGTTTTAAATTATCATTTATTTCATCGAAATCTCTAACGAAATTGCACATAGTAATATTGTTTGTTTGCGTGTTCTCCTCTAGCGCCCCAGTTGGGATCCATCCAAAAACAGTGTCTTGCAGAAAAAGTTTATCATTTATCTTAACTGAATTATGCTTTAAAATTCTATAAAATAATTCAGCGCCAAGCAATGCGTGAACTTTTCCCGGTTTGAAAAATGTGGGGTCTGCCAATTCCACAATATTCGGTAAATTAATGTCCGATACATTTAATTGCTTTGATGGAATTACATCCGTGATTTTGGGAACAATTAAGAAATCTATATTCTCCCTGAAAGAGCCATCTTCGTTTGTAATTACACTCGAAATTTTATGTTTTACATTATAAGTATAACCGTTTAATCCTGTAACGGATACATTAATTATCCTTTTTTTAAATTTCAGCATGTCAGCGCAATCCTTAGTTAAAATATTGACATTGCTAGCATTATCCAAAATGACTCTAAACCTTCGTTTATTTCCGAAATTATCTTCTATAAAAACAAAGCATGTACTCAATAAAATTGATTTTCTTTCTTTACTTATATTATTCAAGGTCTTTAATGATTCGTTATTTACCGAAATGTTCTTCGTTTCTCTATTTACCGCACCTGCAAGAGGGGAGGAAATTTGGGGGGAAGCCAATTCATTTTTGGATTTATTTTCCTTTTCTCGATGAAGCGATGAGCTGTGTCGCAATCCACAGGTATTACAATTATATTTTGAAATGCAAGAATTTACGCAATGAGAATTATTCAAACAATTAATACACAGTTTATTTTTCTTCACAAAATCGTATCGTTCAGAAACATTCATTTTTCGAAACTGAGAACATTTGTTCAAATTATGAAAAGCCAATTTACACAGAATACAAGTTTTTCCATTCGATTTATCATTCGAATTTAGCATGAAATTTTTTTGTTTGTTCGAAAGAGGAATGTTTTTGTTTAAGGGTTTTGAAGCAGAGTATCTATTTACGCTTTCTAACGTAGAACTGCGATTTTCCAAAAATGACATTAATTCATTAAATTGTGGGTATTCTGATTTTTTAATCGAATATTCAAATAATTTTCGAGATTCCTTATCTACCTTTTGCAATATAATATTGATAAGGATAGCATCAGACAGATTGTTTTGTTCATATTGTAATACCTTTAAGGCCCTCAAATTTTTATTTACACAATCAATAAAGGATCTCAATTCTTTAGAAGACTCGTAATGTATTTTTTCATAATTAATTATAGCTGATAAATGAGTGTCAATGAGCAAACGTTGATTTTCGAATCTTTCAGTAAGTGCTGTAAACAATGACTCTAAGGAATCGTCTGGGCTCTCTAGTTGCTTTGCTTCATTTTTTAGCGATGCTCGCAAATAAAACAACTTCTGAGCGTCATTTAACTGAGCATTATTGATAATTAAATTTGTAAATTGTACTTTAAAGATTGACCACTCTTCATATTTACCATTGAATGTTGGTAGTGGGATTTCAGGTAACTTAACTTTAATATTATTCAAACTCATAGATTCAATACTATCAGCATGCACATTTATTTCAGAAACTTTAAGATTTTTAAGAAATATGTTGAGACTTACCTCAAGTTTCTCGAGACGATCTTCGAGTTCATCTAACTCGTTTTCGATTTCTGGTAAGTCCTTAATATCAGGGATATCATAATATTTATCCCGTATTTCCGATACTTTTGCTTGCAGCTCAGGTAATTTTCGAATCTTTATTTCGAGCTCGGTACTCGAGTAATTAATTTCGTCTGTATTATCTTTTACGAAATTTTCTAATTTCGTTATAGCGCCTTTTAGAGCACCTTTTGTTCTATTTAATTTTTCCATAGCAGCTATTTCGCTCCGGCTCGACGGACCACTATAATGTATGTGAATACTGTGTGTAACTTTAAGATTGAAGACAAATAGTTTTCTTTTTCACATTTTATATCACACAGCACACAAATGTTACAAACAATCACAAACACTGAAAAACATGTAGAATGATGAGGTGACTTTGGGGTAATAACCCGCTGTTAGAACAAGTGACGTTCATAAAACATCTTTTGGGGAATACTCCCGCTATAAGCAACAGAATAATTGGGGATAAGACCCGCTATTAGCATAATGTGCCACAATGGCAGCTCACGAACAACATACTATACTTGGGGATAACACCCGCTCGAATACACAATGTGCCGAAATGGCAGCTAAAGAACAACTATATACTTGGGGATAAGACCCGCTCGAATACACAACGTGCCGCAATGGCAGCTAAGCAACAACTGAACTGGGTCACATGACCGCAAAGCTACGGAGCTCGTTCGGCATGCGCACAAGGTCCGAACACCATTTAAAAGTAGACTTTATTTCCAATCGTTCGGTACCAGTAACTTTCTTCTACGGTAATTTGTTGAGGAGTTAGTGGGGGGTCGTTTACTTTTTTTTTTCCACGAATGTACATTGGTGTATACATAATACGTACCAATGTCTCGACCGAGTTCGTTGGCCAACTTCATCTGCCATCTTGTTTCAAATGGGTTGCCATTTTAAAAAAAATTAAATTTAAAAATCAAAATGAGGTATTAAACAATTGCAAAATGAAAAAGATTTTTTTATGTGTTTGGCCTTGATACAAAGATTCCGGAGCAGTTTTTGTTTCTGAAAATTTGTTCTTTTGATTATATCTTAAAAAATGGTTGATTTATAGCACTTTGAATTTCTAGCATGGCTAACATTTTGAAACGATCTTGTATTTGTCACGCGATAACACACGTATTCGCCTATTTCGATGTAAGAAGGCATGTGGATAGTATACATCAACACCTCGACCAAGTTCGCTGGCCAGATTCATCAGCCATCTTGTTTCAAAATGGCGACCATTAAATTAAAAATATATATATATATTTAAAGTGAGGTGCAAAAAAATTAGAAATTGAAAAAGGTTTCTTTCTTAAGCATTTGACCTTGATATAAGGATTCAGGAGCATTTTTTGTTTGTCTTTACCTTAAAAAATGGCTCAGATATAGCAGTTTCAATTTCTATTGTGGGTGACATTTTGAAAAATCTGATTTTTTGCATGCGACAGCACTCCTATATATTAACCGATTCCGATGTGAGTGAGCATGTGCACAGCAATTACTAAGGTCTCGACCAAGTTCACTGCTTAGCCTCATCCACCATGTTGTCTTAAAATGACAGGCACTTTAAGAAATTGCGGAATTTGGCAGCCAAATATATGTTACTTTAAAGAAAAGCAGCTTGGATAAAGCTGACTAATTTCGCGAAATTCTCATTCATTATATTGATAAAAATTAGTATTGAATCTCCTATATTCGGTTTCCACTAAATTGAGCTTCGTGTGTTTGAATGATATAATTTGGCTTTTTTTAAATAAGGATTATTAAAGCTACCTCTTCCTCCCGGCACTGGCCGGAAGGACTTTTTTGAAATTTCTTCTGCTGTCCTATAATCTAGCAGGCTTCATTGACTTCTTAAGGTGCCTTGATCAACTCTCTCGGTTAACAATCGATTTCCGAACTTCAATTTGGATACTGCCCTTAAAATACGCTCGTTTTAAAATAATTAATTTCTCAGAAACTTATGGTACGAATTGCATAAAAATTTGTTTTTAGGCTAATTGAAGGGTGTAGAGTTCATTTATGCTGTCAGAATTGTGTACTGCTATTGGAAAAAACAAAGTTATGTTTTGTTTTAATATGTAGATGGTCCCCTAAGCAAATTTTATGTATGCCATTTAAAAGTAGACTTTATTTCCAATCGTTCGGTACCAGTAACTTTCTTCTACGGTAATTTGTTGAGGAGTTAGTGGGGGGTCGTTTACTTTTTTTTTCCACGAATGTACATTGGTGTATACATAATACGTACCAATGTCTCGACCGAGTTCGTTGGCCAACTTCATCTGCCATCTTGTTTCAAAATGGCGGCCATTTAAATTTAAAAAAAAAATTAAAACTTGAAATGTGGTACCAAAAAATTGAAAATTGAAAAATATTTATTTCTTATGTGTTTGACCTTGATACAAAGATTCCGGAGCAGTTTTTGTTTCGTCTATATCTAAAAAAATGGCTGAGTTATAGCATTATGAATTTCTATTGTGGCTGACATTTTGAAACGACCTGATTTTTGTCACGCGATAACAGGCGTATTTATGAACCGATTTGGATGTAACTTGGTGTGTACATAGTCCATACCAATGTCTCGACCGAGTTCGTTGGCCAGCTTCATTCGCCATCTTGTTTCAAAAAGGCTGCCATTTAAAAAAAATTAATTTAAAATTTAAAATAAATTATCAAAAAACTGAAAAATGAAAAAGATTTTTTTTATGTGTTTGATACAAAGATTCCGGAGCAGTTTTTGTTTCGTATATATCTAAAAAAATGGTTGAATTATAGCACTTTGAATTTTTAGCATGGCTGACATTTTGAAACGATCTGATATTTGTCACGTGATAACACGCGTATATATTAACCTATTTCAATGTAAGAAGGCATGTGGATAGTATATCGTAATGTCTCGACCAAGTTCGCTGTCCAGCTTCATCAGCCATCTTGTTTCAAAATGGAGGCTATTAAATTAAATAAAAAATTGTATTTAAAGTGAGGTGCAACAAAATTAGAAATTGAAAAAGGTTTCTTTATAAGTATTTGATCTTGATATAAGGATTCCGGAGCATTTTTTTGTTTTCTTTTTATCTTAAAAAATGGCTCAGGATAGCCGTTTGAATTTCTTTATGTGGGTGACAACTCGAAAAATCTGATTTTTGCCTGCGACAGCATTTATATATATCAACCGATTCCGATGTGAGTGAGCATGTGCACAGGAATTACTAAGGTCCCGAGCAAGTTCACTGGTTAGCCTCATCCACCATGTTGTCTTAAAATGGCAGGCACTTCAAGATATCGCTGAATTTGGCAGCCAAATATAAGTTACTTTAAATAAAATCAGCTTGGATAAAGCTGACTAATTTCACGAAATTCTCATTCATAATTATTTAGTATTGGTAAAAATTAGTATTGAATCTCCTATAATCGGTTTCCACTAAATTGAGCTTCGTGTGTTTGAATAATATAAGATTGCTTTTTAAAAATAAGGAATATGAAAGCTACCTACTCCTCCCGGCACTGGCCGGAAGGACTTTTATGACGATACTTTCACTTTCAAAACCGTTACTGAAAGTGAAAGTATCCTCATAAAAAACACGTCATCAAAATCGAAAAAATAAGTAAAAAAATGTTTTTTTAGAAATCAACCTCAGCTATCCAAAGCAAAAGAAATCATTTCAAATATTGAAATTCAAACGAGGCGTTTTAAAGAAATTCTCACATAGAATTAGCATTAGAAAGCCGGTGTTTTCGAGTGAATGAAGTAACCTCCTAAATCATTTTGCATCGATTACCATGCAATAATTTAAAGCCTAGAATTTCTTAAATTTATATTTCTCTCGGCTTTCCGATTAAAATATATACAATGGCTCCCAAAAGTTTTCGTACACCTACGAATTTCAATAAAATAGTGCTGTATCCATTAATTAAAATTAATATTTCAGAATGGGTATTTAATAATAAGACCTATAACTTATTCTTAATAAAACTACATAAAATATTTTTAAAACATAGTAAAGCGTTATTTTGAAGAAATTAATATTAAAAAATTAGCAAAAAAGTTACCTCACAAAAGTCTTCGCACACTTAAAAAAGATCTCTATGTTAATAAATATTGTTATACGTATTTCGTTAAATGAGTACTTAATAGAATATACTTTAACAACTCTCTACAAGAGCTTTCAAACGTCTGGGAATAGATTTCACTACTTGTTTTGTAATTTCTGCATCAACCTTCATCCATTCGTCGATCCTTATTTTACTGTTTTTAGTTCACTTTTCGTTTTAAAGTCGTGTCTTCGTACTGAATTTTACGTATTGTTTAAATTTCTCTTTCAACAATTTATGCTAATAGATGGAAACACACTTGAATACTTTTGTACAACCCTGTAGTTTACCTAGTACCATTATTACACACCACTATTTAACTAAAATTTAATTCAAATTAAAACACTCTTAAAACTACTGAAATCACATTTCCAGAAATTATCATCCATAGACTGCAGTTATCTCCACATATGTCCTATTGTGTTTAAATCTGGCGAGACAAGTGGTGTTTTCAGAGCTTGTGGAAAATTGTAGAGATGCCAGTGGCGAACGTTGAAAGCCGTGTGCTTTCGCATCGTTATCATGATAAAAAATAAAGCTGTTTCCAGTACTCAAATTTTGGGCTGATAATTTTAAATTGTCTCTTAAATTATTTAAATAAACAGCGTGATTCATTATGTCATCAATAAATACCAAATTACCGATCTCTGATTCTGCCATGTACCCCCACACATGGACACCTTCACAGCTATACTTAATGGTTCCAAGCAAGTTCTTGGGATTATGTTTTTCATTTTTTCTTCTCCATACGATTAGGTGCTCATCGGAACCAAAAATATTGAATTTTGTTTTATCTGAAAATAAGACATTATTCCACTACGATTCGGGTTTATTTATCATTATGATTTTGCAAAGGAAAGTCTAAACTTTCTGTTTTTCGCGCTAACAAAAAAAAAAAAAAAAAAAAAAAAAAAAAAAATTACGGGCTGAACGCTCCTTTAATCCGGCTAATCGCGGCACTCATTGAACAGTGTCAGGTGAAGACATAGTAGAAAATATTTCATTAAATTCTGTAGGAACTTTTACAGCATTTAAGCGGAATTTTTCACAATTTTCTAATTATAAATCTTTGATATCGCTGTGTTAACTTTGACGAACGACGGCTTCTTACCTTGTTTCGATCCAATTTTCAATTTTTTTAATGCGTTTTATCACATACTGCACTGTACAGTGATAAATTAACTCATTTAGCATTATTCCGACCTGATATACCACTCTTATGATGAAAGATAACCAATTTTTGAATGCTGTTCGTTATTTCTTTACGACTATGAGCCATTTTTAAATATTAAATTACAATATTACGAAGAAAGCAAGAAATATTTAAAGCGAAACTATTCTTTTAATGTCACCACAATGCAAACGTAGCAAGAAAGAAAAATCATACTTTAAGCATGGATTATGAAACACTTTCCAACACTTCTTCAATGTTTTAACAAAAATAGTTATTTCGGGGAAATACGGTAAATAAGACAACTAAGTGAACAGGAACACTCTACCGGAGAGCCAACCAAAAATGGCAAAGGCAGAAAACCCCCCAACTAAGTAAATATTTTAGAAACGCAAAAAACATTTAAAATCTGATTTCAGCAGTTACCGTCCATAGCCAGATATGTATATTCTGATTATTTTAAACAGCACTATATTTGATCTGTAGGTTGATATACTATATTATGTGAAAATTTATTTTAGCAAGAAAACGCATAACAGGTTGAAATTTCTCTTTCAGCAATTCATACTAATAGATGGAAACACAGTTGAATACTTTTGCACAACCCTCTAGTTTATCTAGTATCTTTATTACACGCCACTATTTAACTAAAATTTAATTCAAATTAAAACACTGTTAAAACTACTGAAATCACATTTCCAGAAATTATCATCCATAGACAGCCATGTATACAATTCTTTGCGTGACCCTGTATATCATTTTATGTATATTCTACACACATTTCTTAGTAAACTAAATGCTTGTAAGCGTAAAAATGCGTAACTCATTTAAAAACTACCTTTAAGCAATTTGAGCCCATACTTAGTAAACCTTACGAATTCTTTTATGTAGAATTGTATAAGAATTATAGCATTTATATATGTTACCGGCCAAACCCGATTTTAGGCCAAACTAGTTTATCATAACGCCCATAGGATAAACTAGTTTTTCCTAGGCCAAACTGGTTTATCCTAACGTCCATAGGATAAACTAGATTTTCCTAGGCCAAACTAGTTTATCCTGACGCACGTAGGACAAACTAGTTTTTCCTAGGCCAAACTAGTTTGGCCTAATGCTCATAGAATAAACTAATTTAGCCTGCTATTCATTGATCTGAACTAGTTTATCCTAGGCCGATCTAGTTTGTCCTAGGCCAATTCAATTTGGCGAGCTTTTATTGATCCTAAAGACCTCCTCGGCGCCAACCTTTTAGTTTGTCCTAGGCCAATCTAGTTTATCCTAGGCCAATTCAATTTGACGTGCTTTTATTGATGCCAACCAGTGTTGGACACACAAAAAAATGAACTAATGCAAACTCAAATTAAATTTTTCAAAAATGAGTCGAATTCAGGCTCAAATTCAAAATTTTTCTCACGAGCCCGCTCAACTGAAACTCATCTATGGAAGTGAGCAAAGTTCACTTCATACTCGTTTTTTTTTTTTTTTTTTTTTTTTTTTTTTTTTTTTTTTTTTTTTTTTAAATATAAGAGAATTTTAGCGTCCTAATTTACAAAATTTTGCGAACTAGTCTTTTGGTTATTCGATGTACGAGTCTGTACGGGCCCACCCACTTTCCCTTCCTGACACTCGGTCCGGTCTTGTTTTGAGAATTACTTTTTTCGAGAGGTTCGGACCGAGATGGACCGTGACTCAATTTTTTTTCTGGCTTCTGTCGGGAGTTGACTGCATTCTTCTTGAGGTCTGATCAAGCAGGAATTTTCAGTCGGTAATAAAATAAAGTACGTTAAAACCTGAGAAAAATAACCTGCCTATGGCGGAATCCCGTGTTTAAAAAAAAACAAAATGTTGATCTATGTAAAATGAAGATACTAGTACTTGTGAAAAGAATATAATGCATTTACAACAGACAATGAACCTGCTACTAAGGGAATCTGCCTATAACGGATTTTTCTTCTTTCCTATGCAATTCCCTCTTAGCAGATTTTATTGTATAGAATTTTAACAATTTTTAAATCTCCAAGCAATAGAATGTAGATTGACGATATTAAATATTCTTTTGTAAACTATATTCATTTTTTAATGAATCTCTATTTTTACGTAAATATCCGAATTACTACTAATACCATTAATGCTTTTACACGGAGATTTGAAAATCTGAAAAATTTTATATAGAAAAACCATCTGAGCCGGAACCCAAAGGAGAGGAAAAAAATTCGATTTTGTTAAGTTCTTTTTTTAGCAGGCCCGTCGTCTTTAGCAAATGTATTATGTTTTTTTCAAACGGATTATTATATCTAATTTGCACCGGTAAAAAAAAAAAAAAAAATCCGTTTAAAACAGGATTTGTTATACGCAGTTTCTACTAACAGGTTTTAGAGTACTGTATCCTCATCCGTACAAATGTATATGTAATATTCTGTAAAGAGAATTTTATTTGCTGAATAATTTTTTCCAGTTTGGGAATAATCCATAATTTTAGTAATTGTTAAAGTTTGAAGAAATTTGATAACTTATTTCTAACACACACACACACACACACACACTCAGTCACACTCACAAAAAAAAGAAAAAGAAAAAAAAAGAAGTAAAAATTTTCTTATAATAAATATTATTCTATTAATTGAGTGATTTTATTTATAACACAAATGAGCTTCGACAAATATTATTATTACTACTACTAATGATTTAAGATTTTTTTATAAGCAGCATAATTGTGCAGTTATGAACATCAGTCAATTATATTTTTATTCAAATATTAAATTTGGTTAAAAAAATATATATGTGTATTTGATTTAATAGCGATTAAAGATTAAAAGCAAGCTGCAACTAATTAAAATTCAATTGAATTCAGTTGCAATTAGGCTCAATTGCAAATAATGTATTTTAGTTGTATACTACAATTAAATGAATCACAGTTAAAATACTTTCAATTAAATTAAGTGTGATTTGAAGCGCGCATTAAAATTTTTATTAATCAAAAATCTGCCCTCGCCCTCTCACAGCACACAAAATTAAAAATCTTTAAAATTTTGTAGTTTCATTTTTTCTAATTCTGCCGATTTTATTTTATCCTTTTTTTAATTTTAAATACTAATACATTGTGACCTCGAAAATCTTGCATTCAGAAATAAGGCAACTTCAAAAATCTTGGAACGAAGTCCAGCTCTCCCAATTTTTTTTCTTCCAACTTATGGAACAAAGAAAAATAGCAATTGTTTACGAATTAAAAATTTCGAGATCGAAAGAGATGGATTAGCGGACACTAGAGGTCTGCACGGGCCCGGGCTTGGCCCGAGGCCCGTACCCGGCCCGCGGGCCGGGCCGGCGGAATGCAGGAGAATTTTCAAACGGGCCGGGCCGGCAGAATTAGGACAATTTTTTCAACGGGCCGGGCCGGCAAAAAAATTGAACGGGCCTGAAGGGCCGGGCCCGGCCGATAAAAAAAATTAATCGGGCCTGTCGGCCCGATATAAGAAATTGAGAGGAGCAGATAAAATACGAGGTCATTTCCAATGAATATGACTTTTTCGAGAAGTATAAATGTGCGTTACGAGCCGATGCGAGTTTAACAACATCAATACAGAAATGTAACATGTCCATCGTAGAGATCGGCATCGTACAGTTACATGATGCCTGATCCCGGGTCTAATTTTTTTCGGCAGACTTGTGCCGGGACGGAACTGGTCTTAATTGTTCTCAGGATGTGTAGGACAGGCATTATGTTTTGTAAAAGTATTAATAGCGATAATGAACTTCTGTTAACAGTATCTTTGGAAATGTACCTTAAGGTGGTTCTCATATTTACTGCTCAACAATGCGAAACTCTCAGACAAATTTTCTGACTCATTTTTAACTATAAAGGCATAAAATTGACAGGCTGAGTATTGAAGGCAATTGGGATCAAATAGCGTTTCCATTTTTCATAAATTACGTACAGAGATAACAGAGACTCTTGTCACGTGACTGTACGTTTTCTCCTTTCCTGTGCTATCGCTTCCGGAAATTCGATTCAAAACGCTAACTTTGGCAGTATTTTCTGAAAGATATATTACTTTTATCTAAAAAAAAAAAAAAAACCGCATTTACATGGTTTCTGAATAAGAATACCTGCCAATCTCATGCGTTTCCGAAAAGAAATGAATTCATAAATGTATCAAAATGTAGCTCCTTTGGATTTGAGAAAAGCCTTAAAAATGACAGAAATATTTTCACAAATCTACCTTTTATTATAAGCTTCAAAAGTTATCATGTTTTTTAACCCTTTATTCTAAACTACAATAATCTTTTAATGAACCCTTATTTAAATTTTGAAACGTCTGTAGAGACGTTGACTAAAACACTGTAAGTAATCGTTAACGTTTACTATTGTGTGTTTTCTATTTTGCGAACACATAGTAATTTAAAATATACTGTAAAATGTTCCCATAAATATGCATGTAGTATTCATTAAAAGAATCTTAATTGTATGTCGAGAAAAAACGGAATTTTTTGTAGACATTTAGTCGGGCCGGGCCGGGCCGAGAACGGTAAAAATGTAAACGGACCGGGCCGGGCTCGGGCCGAACTTTCAATTTTTACACCGGGCCGGCCGGGCCAAAATAGCTTTCCTTCGGGCCGGGCCTGGAAATTCCGGCCCGTGCAGACCTCTAGCGAACACTGAGATCACTCAAGCTGTGCTAAATAGAACCGCCGATAACGCTATATTAGCAGCTCATAGGAAGGAGAACGAAAAACTTGCAGAAGAAAAGATGTCACTTTAAAAATGTATATGTTTCACTGGAAAATCACTAAATGGTTTAGAGAAACAATACTATATTTCCGAAATCGATATTGTTCACTTATAAAATCCAAGAAAAACTTGTTAAAGAACGGCAGAAACTATAGCAAATAAAATTTTATCGATCGACACAAGAATTGATTTCACTGTTTATTAGAATTTATGTACCATAGAAAAAATCAATGTTTTTTTTTTATATTTATGTTTCCCACATAAATGTCACTTGGTTTTGAATTAATTATGAATAAATGCACCATTAAGATATCAGAAGTACATTTGATATTCTTTCAGAAATCTGGAATTTTCAAAAATCCGGCGAAGTCCTGGTCCTGACGATGCCGGATTTTCGAGGTATAACTGCACATAATTAATCAATTCTCCAAATTATTCCTCTCCTAAATTTTATGATAGCATCGCACCCCATTCTTGGTCCTCCAGCACATAATTTGTCATAATGGAACATATTTTGTAACTAGCGATGGCAGTGAAATGGAAAAGGTAGGGGAACTGTATTCCACTCTTCATCGAATAAAATCATGGAAGACGGTAGTATTTCGAGTGACGCTGCCTTAAGCCTAAAATCGTATCGTATCGTATCATAGAATTCGTAGATGGCGGAACTCATATATACAGCTAACTCGACATCAAAGAAAACGCGAAAAGCCGCCTTTTAATAACTCAGCAGATATATGTCTTATTGTTCTGAATTTTCTAGAACAGTCTTATATCTGCAGTCTAATCGTATACTGAAATTTTTGCATTTCTACGTGCAGTATATTTTGAGATCTAAATAGCCATTTTTAAAGTGAAAACGTTGGTATAATATCGAGGAAGTTCCTAATTTGAAAATCTCGAAAACGGTTCTAACGATTATTTTTAAATTGATACATAATATAAATGTGATTAAGGCGAGGTGAATAACACTTTTCTTTTTTCTGGGAAAACTCTCGTTCGTTAAATAATTCGATTTTTTTTTCTCTCGAAAATGACACGGGCGATTTTTTAAAAATCAAATAAATATGTTTCAGATGAACCAAATAACAATTTACTTGTTTCCAGCAAGACTCTTGTTCGTTTTATAATGCGCATGAAAAATCGGACTATATTTCTTCGCCATTCTATGGAAATTTCACCGAAAATGCATGACACTGTATTCATACACACGCTTTCTTTTTAACCACTTTTGGGGAGAAAAATTTTGTCTTCCCACTGGCTGAGTGGCTAAGGGACATCGTTTACTGACCTTAAGATAGGCAGTTCGATACTCCCTGGTACGTGTTTTCACATGTGAATGTTTTTTTTTTTTAAAGTCTGCTAGTTGACCATTATTCTCAGTTCCTTTGTAATTTTTTTAATTGCTATTAAGTTAAATAAAATTACAATTATAATGACGCCAATTTGATGATGATTATTTCTTGGCAAATTTTCAACAATAAAAATATTACCATAAATTTTATAAATATATTTAATTTCAATCACTTTACAAAAAATATACATTAATAATTATTATTTGAATATAAATCACACGATCAGAAACGTAAAAAAATAATTCATTTCAGCTCTTCTTTTTATAATATCATTTTTTATTATTATGACGGTCAATCAATATATAATCACTGACATCCATATTATTATTATTATTATAATTATTATTTTCCTTGCATAAAAGCTATTGTGATGTAATAATTCTTTTATAATAAATAATTTAGTTGAAATGTTTTATTTATAAATATCAATGAAGTTTGATAACCCCGAGACAATTCTTTGCAATATTTACAGTTTACATAATAAGCATATCAGAATTCTGGTGTCGCCATCTTTTGACGCAATTGCGTAGTATTATAGAGAAATGTTTGATAAAAATGTTGAAGTAGACAGTTTTTAAATCGAAGAATTATTTTAAGAGATATTTAATGTTAAATCTGGATAAAATTGTCTCATTAAAAAAGTCTCATAGGGAAAAAAAATATGCATGGGAATTTAATCATTTTCATTCAATTTAATCATTCAATAGAAACTCGAAGTTTGCAGAGTGCATTTATTATTCTTAACTTGCCTAATTTTTTGACGGTTTATTTCAATTTTAAATTAAAATTTTCAGAATTTCCAGAGATATTTTTTACATATTTTAGAAAAGGTTCTTTTAAATTGTTGCCAAATGTTAAAACAGCGCAAAGAATAATATATCCTTTAAATTAAAAATTTATTCACACGTGACTATTATAAACAGAAAAAAATCCTTTTAAATTAGAATTAAATGATAACGTGTTAAAAGCAGGAAAATATTAAACATTACGTCATAAAAATTGTTTTTACACATGCTTACTTAAAATGAAAGAAAATTATAAAATAATCAATTATTTTCAAATTAGAATTAAATGATTACCCATTAAAAGAAGGAAAACATTGAAAATTACGTCATAAAAATTATATTTACAGGTGAATATTAAAAGAAAAAGAAAATTTTTAAATAATAAATTCATTGATATGTGTTAAAAGTCGTAAATGGAGGAAATTACGTCATATTGGCCAAAGTGGCCAAATAATAATATTGCAAAACAGTTTAAATTAAAAAATATATTTATATGAGAGATTTATTTCAAATTTCGAGATGATATTTTTAACTATAGTTGCTAATTTTAAGGTAGCGCAAATAATAATATTATCTTTCTAATAATAAAAATATTTTCAGTTGAATGTTACAAAGAGAAAGGAAAGTTTGGTGAAAATTATGTCAGATTTAAAACGTTACATTTAAAATCTCTTATTTAAAATCATTTTCTTATAGCGTTGTTAAAAAATACCATAAAGCAAAGACTCTGTTGACTTAGTTCCTTTTATATTTGGTAATTTTCAAATGTTTAACTAATCTTATTTAATCAAGCAGAGAAACAGCAACTAACATCAGCTGATTCGGTTTTGAAATCCCTCAGTAAAAGGGAAACGCGTTTACAGTAAGATCGCCATTGATTTTTTAATTATACAGAGCAGCCTCGATTATCCGAGCTAATTGGGACTGTTAGTAAATCGGAATCGGAAATCTCGGTTAATAGAAACTGTGTGTAAAAACTCGCCGTGCTTGCGAATTTAACATCTCTTTTAAAAAAATATATAGAACGTTTTTTAAATAATAAAAGTAAATATATGTAAAGTTCTGTTTCACAGCTTAACAAATTTAAAAAGAAAATCAACTACCAGTAGTAAATTTTAAAATGCAAATTGAAAAATTTACGAAAGTTCACACAGCCACTGGAAACAAAGCATTGTTCGCTATTGACTTCTCAGGGTCCAATGTTTCTTTGGAGTTGAGGGCTTTTGGGGGCAGAAGGGCCTGTATAGCACGGACAGTGAGCTAAAGAGTGTGGTTATTTTTAAGGCTCATTCAAAAGGAAAAAAAAAATCAGACTTTGTTATCGGCTCGGTTAACAGAAACCTCGGTTAATCGAAGCTCGGTTAATCCAGGTTCTACTATAATTCAATCTTCCGTAATCTTTTTAAAGCAGATCAAATTAATGGACTTTAGCACAAAGTCACATAGCTGATAACTGCCATGCTTGTTGGCCACCTTTTTTTCAAAAAGTTTGCTTCACCTTATTCAATTAATGAGATATCTCCGATAAAATAAGTCACATTTTCCCGTTCTAAAATACTGGTATCCAAAAATCGTAGCATGTAACTGACACTACAAGTACTCATGGAACTAGACTATTTTAAGTCTGATTTTTATTATAGACTATATAAAATTATTAAAAATATATATTATGATAGGAACTAGCGGGCTTCGTCCGTTATTTACGTTACGGATATAAAAATCATGTTTTTTTTTTTAGGGAAAAAGAAATAAAAACCTATTTGACGATAGGTTTATAAAGACACATTTTGTATTTGTTATATTTCCGGGGATGAGGAGGGGGGGGGGGCTATTTTGATTAAATATCGCAATTAGTCTACATGGCAGATATAATTATGATAGACACTAGCGGGCTTCGCCCCTCTATGGCGCCTTATGGGTCCAGATTCCATAACTCAGAAACTACCTTTCGGACATCAATGCAACAGATTCCAAACGTTATAATTAACTTAATAATCACCCTATATAGCATTAAAGTAAATTTATGAGTACTGCATACTATTTTTTTATCGTAATTTCTGAAGAGAAAAAATTATTTCGGTTCCATTCTTAGGTACTGGTCTGAAAAATTTTGAAAAAGGGGGGAAGGAGGGGACATGAGACTGCTGTTTGTCAAACAACACAACGGGATCTGGCTTATTCAACTTGGTTTTTGATGACTTCAATTGGAAGGTGGTTTGTTTAAAAGAGTGCGTTCCCTGCCCCATGAAAATTGGAACTATTGGTGCTACATCTATGTAAGGATTTAATAATTATAAATTAACATTTTGGATTTATTAATTTAAGGATAAAGTGTTTTTAAAGGAATATCAAATGAAACCCTCTGTGCGATCTGCGATTATACTTACCCAGTTGTTTTTATATACAAACTGCTATAAGGAAAACTGTAATAAAATAGTAAAAATTAAATCTGCATTAAATTCCATAAGTATCTTTTTTTTAATCATTTTATCACTAACCTCAAAAAAGTAATGATATCAATGCAAAAACCCTTGACGGGTTAAAAGTTTCTGACGCAGCACTTTATCTTATGCTCTAAGAATTTTAAATATGGAACTTAAAAATACTGATATCAAATTTTGAGTGACGTTATGCTATTTCTTAAAAAATATATTTGTATTTATTTCACCATTTTATTTTTGTTTTATTTATAATCGCATGTGCAAAAGTTATGTTCAACATGAAAAGCTGCATAAAATTTTATTCGCTGTTGCTTTATCATTTACATCTCTCATAAATTCAAAATATGTGTTTTAAAAGATATGATATAATATTTAAGTGACGCCTTGATGTGACTTTAAAAGGTTTGTTTTTTAAAATTCAATTTAAATTATTTTTGACTTGGTTAAAATATTTTTTTTACATCTACACAATACTTTTAATTTTCCAATTCACTGTTAAATATATCACTTTCATTGAATCTATACTATGCATTGAAATGTATTTATTTCAATAAATTGATTTATCTTTTGTGTCACGCTATTCAAAATTGTGAGTAAGATTTATGTAAATGGTTTCTTTGCGTCATTGTGTCCAAACTACATGAAATGTATGCAAAAGGATAGTTTGACGCAAATAAACCATTTACATAAATCTTACTCACAATTTTGAATAGCGTGAGACAAAAGATAAATCAATTTATTTAAATACATACATTTCAATGCATAGTATAGATTCAATGAAAGTGATATATTTAACAGTGAATTGGAAAATTAAAAGTATTGTGTAGATGTAAAAAAAAATATTTTAACCAAGTCAAAAATTATTTAAATTGAATTTTAAAAAACAAACCTTTTAAAGTCACATCAAGGCGTCACTTAAATTTTATATCATATCTTTTAAAACACATATTTTGAATTTATGAGAGATGTAAATGATAAAGTAACAGCGAATAAAATTTTATGCAGCTTTTCATGTTGAACATAACTTTTGCACATGCGATTATAAATAAAACAAAAATAAAATGGTGAAATAAATACAAATATATTTTTTAAGAAATAGCATAACGTCACTCAAAATTTGATATCAGTATTTTTAAGTTCCATATTTAAAATTCTTAGAGCATAAGATAAAGTGCTGCGTCAGAAACTTTTAACCCGTCAAGGGTTTTTGCATTGATATATTATACAGCGGTGACAGCAATACTACTTTGCACAAGGTTGATGCCGGAGCGGTAGTTGGGGTCAATAAAAAGACGTCAAATTACATTGGCTTAAAATAAACTAGAATGGTCTAGGACAAACTAGAAGGTTGGCGCCGAGGAAGTCTTTGGGATCAATAAAAGCTCGCCAAATTGAATTGGCCTAGGACAAACTAGATCGGCGTAGGATAAACTAGTTCAGACCAATGAATAGCAGGCTAAACTAGTTTATCCTATGAGCATTAGGCCAAACTAGTTTGGCCTAGGAAAAACTAGTTTGTCCTACGTGCGTCAGGATAAACTAGTTTGGCCTAGGAAAAACTAGTTTATCCTATGGGCGTTAGGATAAACTAGTTTGGCCTAGGAAAAACTAGTTTATCCTATGGGCGTTAGGATAAACTAGTTAGGCCTAGACCAATCTAGTTTGGCCTAAAATCGGGTTTGGCCGGTAACATATACACCGTATAGTATGCATAAATATAGTGAAACACAAAAGCGCATACCATAATTAAAACTGAATTTCCAGCAATCATCGCTAATGTACAGTACTTTGAATACAGTATAGTGTCTGAAATCTTTTGTGTGTCCCTAAAATGCTATGCATTTATAGCAAACCTAAGCGACATTTATCAGTTTCATTATATATGAAATAGTTTAACATAATTAAAATATCCCACAAACAATCCCTTCAACCTATAACAATTATTATGTAACGGAATTCGTTTGTGTGGCCCCGTAAATGAATAATAACGATTCTTTGCACCGCATATTCTACTGAGTGCAAATTTTAGTGCACTCCATAAATGCATATCAATTTTATTATGTTTGGATGCGTGTAACATCATTCAAAATCAATTGAAACGACTTTTTACCATTGACCGTGATCTAACGGGATGCTTTTGACTGTCTATGTAAATGAACTAAACATGATACAAATTTCATTTAAAATAGGGATCGTTCATAGGGATACGAAAGTCCAGGCAATGGGGAATTTTACCTAGAAAAATTAATGGTAGTTCTGAAAATCGGCTTACTTTATGTTTTTGGGTCGCTGAATCCGAATTTTTAACTTCCCACCAACATTTCCCCCGGCAACTCCCCCAAATTTTGGTAAAAAGCCCCCCCAAAAAGGTTTTTATTAAAAAAATCAATTTTTTTTATTGATTTAGGGAAAAAGTATCTAGAAATTCAGAAAGTAGACGAAATTTGCAACAAATTAGATATATGACATTATGACTTAAGACGAAGGGGAAGGGGGGATCTGCCTCGGAACATGCGCGCGGACTAAGTTGCGCAATTCCACTTATCCACTCACACGTTTACATTCGCCCTCCCATATCCCCTCCGAACTTTCCTTATAAGGTTTACTTTAAGTTTTTTGGGTCGCTGAATCCGAATTTTTAACTTACCTCCAAAATTTCCCCCCCTCCCGAAAAGCCCCCAAAATTGTTGTTATTAACTTAAATTTCTTATTGTTTTAGGGGAAAAGCATTACGAAATTCAGAAACTAGGCAAAATTTGCAACAAATAGGATATATGACATTATGACGTAGGATAAACGGGGAGAGAGGCGGCTGCCTCGGAACATTCCCCGCGCGCGCTTCTCAAAAACCAAATTTTTTCAAAAAATCAATTTTTTGGGGGGTTGCCGCGGGAAATTTTGGTGGGAAGTTACAAATTCAGATTCAGAGACCCAAAACACATAAAGTGAGTCGAAATCCAGAACTAGTATTAATATTTCTAGGTAAAATCCCCTATTGCCTGGACTTCATAACTTAGTGCACGTAGCGCCGCAGTGCATGTTCAGAGGCAGCCCTCCCCCTCCCCTTTCATCCTACGTCATATTGCCATATATCCTATTTGCTGCAAGTTTTGTCTAGTTTCTGAATTTCGTAATGCTTTCCCCCTAAAACAATAAGAAATTTAAGTTAAAAACATCTATTTGGGGGGGGGGTTCGGGGGGGGGGAATTTTAGGGGGGAGTTATAAATTCGGATTCAGCGACCCAAAAAACTTAAAGTAAACCTTATAGAGAAAGTTCGGGGGGGAGATGGGAGGGCGAACGTAAACGTATGAGTGGTTAAGTGGAATTGCGCAACTTAGTTGACGCAGCACCGCGCGCATGTTCCGAGGCAGATCCCCCCTTCCCCTTCATCCTAAGCCATAATGTCATATATCTAATTTGTTGCAAATGTTGTCTACTTTCTGAATTTCTAGATACTTTTTCCCTAAATCAATAAAAAAATTGATTTTTTTAATAAAAACCGTTTTTGGGGGGCATTTTACCAAAATTTGGGGGGACAGTTGCCGGGGGAAATGTTGGTGGGAAGTTAAAAATTCGGATTCAGCGACCCAAAAAACATATAGTAAGCCTTTTTAAAGAACTACCATGAATTTTGCTAGGTAGAGCCCCTATACGGTCTGTATTGCCTGGACTAATAGTAAAAGTCAGTAACATCCAAAAATTTCAGGGCAATCCAAGTATATTTACGAGAGCTTGAGCACAGACAGACGGCGATTCAAACCGAAGTCATAAATACTTTTCAACTTTGTTGGAAATTGTTAAAAATAAAGCGACAGACGATAATTTTATTTAGAAATTTATCCGAAAATGTTTCAGTGTACGAAGACTTTTGTAGCGTGTTTTTTCTCTGCCTCCTTTCATTTTCATTTTTATATAAAAAGAAAATCAGTCAATATTTAAAAAAAAGTTTGGTTGTTATTTAGTATAATATAGAGATGATGTGGAAAAATATTGGACTCGAGTTAACTTCGAGGGTACTTCCTTGTTACTACAAAATTTTAAAGTTTACGAACACTTTTAAGAGCCACCTTACATAGTACAGTCCTGGCAAAAAAAAAAAAAAAAAAAGGAATTTTTTAAAAACAAGCACAATTGTCTACTTTTGTTCATTTTAACATATTTTTAGTAATTGCACATGACATTTTTTTGCGTTTATGTATTGAATGACGATGAATTGACTGAATGCCAATGCACTGTCTTTCGCAGTACACCGCCTCCTGAATACTAGGCCTGAGCGCTGACATAGAAAGGGCGGCTGCCGAAGATGGATTTTTTTTTTTATGTAAGTACGCTCTCTAAAATTTATACACCAGTATTTTATAAAAGATTTCTTTGACTAGTTTAATATCAGAAAAATGAAGCGAAAAAAACTTAAAAAAATTATCTGTGCCAAAATTTGAGGGAACATACACACGCTGAAAGAAATCCGCCTTCGGCAACCGCCATGTTTGTGTCGCCGCTCAGACCTAGTATTCGGGGGCGGTGTACTGTGAAAGACAGTGATTAAGATTCAGCCAAATCATCGTCATCCAATACGTAAATGCAAAAATGTCATGCAATTGCAAAAATTATTTTAAAATGAACAAAAGTAGGCGAATGTGCACGTTTAAAACCTTAATGGCCGCATTAAATTACGGTTTAAAAATTCAAATTGCTTATTGTCACCACTTTTTAAAAAAAGATATGTTCATCTTGCTCAATGACAGGTAAAATGATACCATAATAAAGCCAATTACAATAATCAATAAAACTGGTGGCGATCAAACAAATCTGAATAATCTGAATAAAAGTCACAGCCCGTGAATATCATGGAAGCGAGAATTAAGAGGTTAAAAAATAAATCCTATTATTTTGGCCAGGCCTGTATATATACATGAATCTCACACCACTACGAAAATATTCTACTCCTCTCCTTTGCCTTTCTCTTTTTACTTTGTCTTAACAATAAACAAATACACTATATGGCTAAAGGTGACCGGTCACTCGCGATTTTAGACGTTTTGTTAAATATCTAAAAAAATACATAAGGAACTAACCTGAAACTCCAGGTGTGTAGACAGTATAGCATAGATCATATGTATCCGCAAAGATTTTTTCCCGAAACCCGATAGGGGACCGTCAATAAATTGAAACAAAACAAATATCTTTTGGATAACCCTCTAAAAACAAATGTTGCAAAAGTGTTCAAACTGGAGATTATGATTAAGCGGCTTATTGTAATAAGCTGTGTTCATTTTTATGAGAATAGCATGTATACTCGTAGAGAAATTAAGATTTTTATAAAAACAGTCCCAAATTTCGCCAAATGTTTTGCTTATAATTTGCAGAGTTCTTAATATAAAAAAAAGTTCTTTTCAAAAAATATGACAAACGGCATTGTACACTTACCCTGCAATCAGAATTAAAAAATAATAAAAATTGGATGAAAAATGAGCAGGTTTATTAAAAAATGTTTCATTGCGCATGCGCGAATGCAATCAAAATATAATGTGCGTAATGTATTAGCTAAGTACATAGAGCAACTTTTGTGAAAGTCTCAAAATCATAGCTTTAAAATTCTGAAAAATGTCGTCGATAGAATAAGCTCGAAATCCGTTGTTCCCAAAAGGAAGCAAAAAGATGAGTGGTTGTATTAAATATCTGTTGATTAGTACCAGGACAGCGAACACAATATTGTACGTACTACTATATTTGGATACAACCCCTCATCTTTTTTCTTCCTTTTGCGAACTACGGATTTGGAGCTTATTCTATCGACGATAATTTTCAGAACTTTCAAGCTATGATTTTGAGACTTTCACAAAAGTTGCTCTATATACTTAGCTAATACATTATGCACATTATATTATGATTGCATTCGCGTATGCGCAGTGAAACATTTTTAAGTATACCTGCTTATTTTTTATCTAATTTTTAGTACAGTTTAATTCTGATTGCATAGTATTCTGTACAATGTTGTTTGTCATATTTTCTGAAAAGAACTTTTTTTTTATATTAAGAACTCTGCAAATTATAAGCAAAAAACTTGGCAAAATTTGGGACTGTTTCTATAAAAACTTTAATTTCTCTACGAGTATAAATGCTATCCTCATAAAATTGAACACAGTATATTACAATAAGGCACTTATTAATGATATTGAGTTTGAACGATTTTGCTAGATTAGTGTTTACATGGTTATCTAAAAGATATTCGTTCTTTTTCAATTTGTTGACGGCCCCCTATGGGGTTTTGGGGAAAACACTTTGCGGAATTATATGACCTATACTAGACTGTTTACACAGCTGCAGTTTCAGGTTAATTCCTCATGTATTTTTCTAGATATTTAACAAAACGTCTAAAATCGCAAGTGGCCGGTCACCTTTGGCCATATACTGTAGATATTTAAATCCCTTCTCCCCCTTCCAGATTGCCCTTTCTCCAAAAACGACAAAGTTTAAAATATTTAAAAATTTAACTTTTTATGCTGATTTCTTTAGAAATCTAACTGTGATAATGACTTCGTTTACATATAGGGGAGATGGGGGCACATGTGAACAGTTCGCATAAATATAGCTTTTTCTCATGAATGGATTAATTTCTATAAACAAAACCTACTCAATATAGTAAATAGAACTTTCTTTTATACATGGTATTTTTTTAAATATCACCTGTATAGTTCTTCTTACATTTTTTACTAGTTTTATAAATTCGAAAAATTGTTCACATGTGCCCCATCAGCGGGGTAGTTGTGAACACACGCGGGGCACATGTGAACACAAGGAAAAAATATCCTTTGACATGCTTTTTATTCTGTTATTCATTTGTCATCGTAATTATTAGTTAATTACCTGTGAAATTCACCATAAAGAAATATATATATATATATATATATTTCTCTAGTTTCTGAGAGGTAAGTTTATACAAAAGATTATAAATGAAAATAAGTCGATTTTGGGGGGGGATGCTTAGATGATTCATTAAGTATTGCTGAAAAAAAAAAATAAGGAAGGAATTTTAAAAAAGAAATTAAAACTTTTAAATTTTGCTTTGGGGATTTTGTTTGGGAAAAATTTTAGGGAGGGGGCGTTTACATACTATTTATCTCAAATCTGCCGAAATACGAAAGATTCCCACTGCTGTATTTGCCTTATTTACTTGTAAATTATAGATGAAGAAGGGTTTCTTAATGATTAAAAAAAAAAAATCTCGACTATAACTCCCCCCCCCCTCCTCTAGCTTCTTCTGCCTTTGAAAGAGGGAGGGGTTAGAATAGGGATTTTAGGGTAGTTATCAGTTTAAAAATTTTACTTTTTTAAAATATTACTCATATCTATCTCCATTCAAAGCATCATATGCATAACTGTTTTAGATATGGAAGTAAGCATCATTGCAAGTTTAGAACAAATGTAATAGAAAAATTGGCAAAGTTGTTCAAGGTAATACTTTTGTGTTAACAATGCATAAAAAATATTGTTGTAAACTGTTTAGTAAAATAATATATAAACTTATTGCATCTTAGAAAACATTAAATTTATTTAAATTACAATTGAATGTAAACGAGCTTGTTGCTGTTTATGTATTTGCTGAAAAATGTGTTTGATGAAGTTTCAATGCAAAATCAACGTCATGTGAGGACAATATCTTCTATTTCAGGAAAATTATAGATAATGGAACTGACATTATTTATCATTAAGTTAACTGAAAGGAAAAGAATCACAGAATGATTATTGATACACTTGTGTACTGTTCATATCTGCCCCAACTTGTCTGTTCACAAGTGCCCCACATTGCTGCTTCTGTTAAATTGATAAATCATTAACATTTCCCAATTTTAGAAGAAAAAGAACTTTATTAAAAATATTTATTAGTATTCACAGTATATATTAAAACACTCAAATTCAAATAAATGAATAAATAAATAAAGTTATACGCTTATCAACTTGGAACTAAGATTTTACTTTTGAGATCTAAAAACAGTGTTTTGGCTACAGAGGACAAACAAAATGTCAAAAAGCTTCAAAAATTTTTTACCATATGTCTACAGGTGCTGTCATCTTTAGTAATTTTTTTCAAATAAAAAAACTTATAACAACTATTGAAAATTTGCGATGTTCACATCTGCCCCCTGTTCACATGTGCCCCCATCTCCCCTATGCATTCATGCGTAATTTATACAGTGGCGGACAAAAAACTGCATCACCTGTGAAAAATGGAAAGCTGTGCAAATAATGTGTTTTATGTTTATGCTTTATACAAATATCATGTTGTTGCAATAGAATAAACGTATAGGATTAATTGGCCGTAAATAAAGTTTAATGAAACACCGGCTACTTAGGATAAATTCAGAAAGTGGAAAAAGTGATGTTTATTCAGTACATGAAACAAAGTAACTGACATACAAATACAGTAATTAATGATAAACTTTACAAAACTGCAGTCATGTTACATATTCGTTAATGGAATTATACGCAAAAAGAATACTTCAATAATTTGCAGATCGTCCGTGAGCAGCGATTGCAGTCTGGCAGTGATCCGGCATGAATAAATGAACTTATAAATATAGTCGTGGCCAATTTAATGGTACCAAACCCTAATAAAGCTTTCGTGCAGTTTAATTTGTAGCTGGCTTCTTTGCAACACTTTTAGCACACATTATATGCCAGCAATTTTTAATGGGATTAAGATTGGAACTATTCACAGGTCAATCCAATGCATTAGTACCAGATTTTTATTCAGATATGTCTGTCTGCACCTAATGTGGGAATATAGGAGGAAAATTACTTTTATAATAGCTGTTATGTTGCGTAGATAAAATCCTGTAAATTGCATAACAATATAATTTATGAATAAGTTAGATTTTAATTCTCGATTTCATTGCTTAGCCTTGTTGAAAAATGAATTTTTCTGAAACTTTAAAGTTATCTCAAATAACTGAGTTTAAACACACCTCCAAGATGTCAGTGTAAACTGATGTATTAAAAGTTCCAGTAAACAGCTTTAGCGTCAAACATTTTTCTGGATATGCTTCTCCAGTCTACTTAGATCAAAGAGAATTTTACATTTGGTGATATACAATCTGGATGATATGCTTCATTTTCGTTCTCCTAACAAAACGTTTACCGCCCAGTCTTGGGAGGTTAAATTTGGATTTACCCCCAAAACATTATTGACCCAATCATCCCTTGTACATATAACATGTTTTTTGGCACAAGCAAGTTGCTTCTGCATCATTTTCTTTGTTAGTAAAGGCTTTTTTTGGGAGACGATAGGCATACAAACTTTCAGTGAGCCATCGTAGGGCTTATCGAGACTTATATTATTACCACGGGTGTTCTCAAATTAAACTTTTAATTGCATGAAGATTACAGAGACACATCCGACTAAGATAATAATTTTTAGACTTTGCAATTAATTTCTTTCGTTCTGGTCCTATCCTTCTCCCGATGTCTCAAGTTTCACACTTTCAATTTAATTTATGTCTCAATTGTAGACTGATGGCAACCTATTTTTTTTCACAATCATGCGTGTCAAAAACCCATTTTTACGATCACACATGTCAAAAACCCCTTTTTTACGATCACGCGTGCCAAAACCCCTACTTTAGCTAAAGAAATTGCCACACTTTTTTTCTATCATGTCAGTTGAACGTTTGAAGCCATGCTTTCACCGCGTTGAAAATCGCAACATTTGACTTCTTCCCTATTAGTTCTCCATTCATTGAAACGCAATGATGCATTACTTCGTAACCTTTGTATCATGCAATAGTGATCACCGCCCCCTGAATATTAGGCCTGAGCGCTGACATAAAAATGGAGGCTCCCAAAGGCGAATTTGTTTTTAATATATGTACAGTCACCTAAATTTTGACACATGTATTTTTAAAAAAGGTTTCTTAGACTTGTTTAATCTCAGAAAAATAAAGCGTAAAAAAACTTAAAAAAATTATTAGAGCTAAAATTCACGGGACCGTACACACGCTGAAAATAATCTACTTTCGGAAGCCTCCATTTTTGCGTCAGCGCTTAGGCCTAGTCTTCAGGGGGCGGCGTAGTGACATTCAGTGATGTCATACATTACTTTAAAGCCACTAAATTGATTTTACGCAGAGAATCAGTGATCAGTGTATTAACATTAGAAAAGGTTTATTTTTCTAGGTGATGGAATTTTTTAGCCCACCTTTGTATATATATATATTTAAAGCAAAACTTGTACTCATAATAACATGATAATATTAGCCGATTCCAACTTATTTTATTTTGATAATGTATTGAACTTTACTGTATCGTGAAAGAGTTCTTTAACCAAATATGGAACTCTGCTAGTTTGGTTATAAGGATACATAAAATAAACATGCAAAATTTGTCATATCTATAATGTCCAAAATACTGCACAAATAAAATCATAATTAGGACAGTATTTTGATCTTGCCAGAATGTTAGATAAGCACATTAATCAAGTATGCAGAATTTACAATTTCTTTATAGGGACACACAAGAGCAAAAAATATGCAAAATTTATCACCACGATTACGGTCGACATAACCAATTCGAATCTAATTAGAGCAATGTAAAAATCTTAAAATTATCATGAATGAATATATAGATAACTAAGTATGTAGCTCTTCTGGTTTCTTTATTGGAACACACAAAAGCAAAACATACAAAATTTGTCATCAGTCATAATGTCCAAAATAGTTCGTTATATATAGAAAAAATTGCCTTTTGTAAGCATTTATAAAAGTTGTAATTACATGATTTTAACTTTTAAAAAACTCTAATAATTCACAAAATTTATTGGCTGTTCTGCTACTGGGAATTTTTTCGTTATCTATTAAAAGTTTAGCTATTTCTTGTATTCTTAAACTTTTGCTAATAACAATATTCAATAAACTACCGCAAACAGACTTTTCATGGCCCCGCCTAAAATGATACAACACTATAATTATAAAACATTCTGTATTTTAAATAATACTAAACAATTTATTATCTTTATTAACAGAAAAATAAATTGTAGAACATATTAATTTTTTCCGCAAATTAAATAGAGATTGAGTGGAAGATAATAGTACTGAAACAAGATCTACGAAAAATGAATGATAAAGTTTAGCATTTGCTCAGAAAACTTCCCATGCATAAGGAAGACTAGGGAGGGTTAACCATACGGGAGGTCTGACACACCCATAGTTTTCATATTTAAAAGAATTTCAGAATTTTATCAAAAGGTGTCAACCAAAGCTACTGGAATGCCCAAACAACAGTCTTTGTTTCATACAGATAACACTGGACAACAGTGGTTTTGTCCTAGAACTAAAATTAGATCATTTTTAGTTCAAATCTAGATCATTTTTTGGCGCTGATTCCGAATATGCTTTCCGTTTACCGCTAGGTGGTCCAGGTTTAGAGAAATTTGCATATTTAAATTTATGCAAATTTAAGCTTTTTTGTGCTATTTTATGCAAATTTTAGATACAATATATGTCACATCTAATTACGTTTTCTAGATAATGACTACTTGACTATTTGCTTCAGATAAGTGTCACGATTTGCATATTCTTAACATTTATTTATCAGTTATTAAGCCTAATTTGCATATTTTTCAATGGTGTAATGTTTACATCACTATCAACTTTAAAATAGTTGCCACAGAATTGACGTAATATTTTTCTAGACTAAATTTTTATGCTGATTTCAAATCTGCAGTCTGTTTTCTTATGCCATGTCTAGTTTTTGAGTAAGATGAATTTCTACTTTTGCACGGCATTAACACAGGTTTGATATAAGATGCTTTTTAGGGGGGTGTAATTCATTGACAACAAGGTGAACAGTGTCAGATTCATATCAGAGACATAATCAAAAATTTATATAATCGAAAAAAAATAAGTAGTAGAATCTATCCTAACTAGTTGAAGTTTATCATACAAAGTATCATAAAAAGCTATTTCTGGCTTTTATGACCAAAAACTAAAATTTCACTTTTTTAAAAAACTAGACGTGATAGAAGAAAACAGATACAAGATTTGAAATCAGCTCAAAAAACTCGTATATAAACATATTAGCGTACTCGTGCGGCAGAAATATTTGAACGTCAGGAAACATTATTAGAAAAACATGAAAAATATGCAAATTAGGTACAATATTTCACAGTCACATGTCAGTATAATCTCAGAAACAACGTTTTTGTGAAGTAAATTATGTAGTAATCATAACATAAAGCAAAAAACCCTGTCTGATATTGCTTTATACCTGAAATTTGCAAATAATTGTATAAAATTTACTAAATTTGCATAAATTGAAATATGCAAATATTTCTCAAACTTGACGTGCTGGAGTAAATCTAGAACTAGATTCGGAATCAGCACAAAAAACCGCACAGAAACAACTAATTTCTGTTTTAGGACAGAGCAAAAGTTCAAATTTGTTGATCAGTGTAATCGAAACAGGTATGGAAAAAATAAATTAAGAGGCGTTTTCAACCTAAAAGTTGTGTTCTTTAGAAATATTTTGTAAGCTAGTTTCAGATAAAATGTACCATAGAAATTTAAGTAAGTAGGTTTTAAGAAACGCAGAAATAGCGAGCTTTCATTCCAGGTGTAAATATTGTACAGTAAGTTAGGCTTAACATAACAATTTGCTATTTTTTAGAAAAGAGCTATGTGGGGAGGCTTGACCCAATCAATGTGAGGGAGGGTTGACCAGAGGCTCAAGACTCCCTTAATTAAGTGGTTTTGGAAATCTTTTAATTAGCCACTGTGCATAATGAACGATTAATAGTTTTATATAAAAAAAGAATGTAAATTTATTCTCTAAAGCTACAATAAAATGTGTTGATAGAAAAGAAAATGTTTAAAACTGATTAAAGAAAGATGTGAAAAATTGCTATAGTATCCACTGCAAGAAAAAAATTAATGAAACATAAATGGGACAGTTGATAAATCTTTTTTCTATTTAAATATTACTTATACAGGTAAAAAGCAGCAGTCTTAACCCTTTCAGGGGCAGTGGTATGTTTATGAAACCACTTAATTTTAATTCCCACAATGACACCAGAATTTTGCAAAAATCTTTTTCATTTAATATGTATGTGAAATATAGTCTTTTTCTTATTTCCAAATCAATTTGTTCGTAAATTCCGGTGTCGCCATTTATTTGACCATTTTAGTACTGAAAGTACTTTGCCCGTGAAAGAGTTAAAAGATGTTAATGATAAGTCAAGTGCTCATGCAACTTCAAAAGAACGTAGCTTTGATCGAAAAAAATTAGGAAGGTGGCTAGACAAATTTCATCAGGATGAATACAGTGAGATGAAGCCAAACTATTTGACAACTAGAGTGGTCAGGTCGAGCGTCACAAAAATTAGGACAAGGAGAAAAAAACCAGCAAGACAATGGCTCCTAAATCTGGACATAATAAAACATGAAACGCTATGAAAACAGACTATGTCTCTAACGGAATACTGTCTTAAATGTTAAAATTTCGTTTTCCCTGCTGTTCAATTGTACATGCTCAGAAAAAATCCTGTTTAAAACAAAAAAATTTCTCCTCTGGCTTACGATTGAGTTTAAACAGGTTTGTTTAAGCATCATATTTCAAAAATTGTTTTTATAATAATTAAAGCATGTAGCATAAAGTTATTTTGCTTTATTTTAAACTGATTTTATTTCTCTTCACAAATATTTCAATATAAAAAAATAGGTCAACCATCCCATATGTGTAGAGCCTTGACCCATTATTTTCTCATGATTAAAATCAATCATTTTTCAAATTTCTTATATATTACACTTATGTAGCAATTTTATTTTGATAATTGATTGTATAACGAATAAAATTTTATTCTGCATTCAAGATTTAAAAAATAACACATCATTTTGTAAAAAGTGGGTCAACCCTCTCTTGTCTCCCCTATATCATATTACTGGATTCTAAAAAGTAGAAGTTTTAATATATTTTTTTCAAGATTGTATTGCTGTTTATAATTTATCTTTTTTTTTCTCTTAGAAGTAAAGCTACAAGCCTACAATAAAAATGGAAAAAGCCGGACCGTCATCGAATAGCGAAATACGTAAGGGTGCTACAGGTGAAGTCTTAAATGCGAACGATCCTTGTAAGTTTCACAACTCCAAAGATATTTTATAATATATGATTTATCATTTTACAATTCTTCTTTCAGTTATGAATATTCCTATCGCTTTTTTAGTCTTATTAAAGCGCAACATACAGGGTGATTCTAATTTGTTTTTAAAAAATAAGAGTGGTGATAGTACCCATCCAGACGAGTAATAATTACTATAGAACTTGGGGTCGCAATACACTTATTGAGTCACAAATACAGGGCGTTTCACCCTAACTGAAGTCGACTTGTCGGTAATAATTTTACGAAAAAAAAATATTGCAATAAAAATGTAACGATATGTACCGTGTTTTGTATGAAATATGATAACATCACAACATGAAGTAGTAGAAGTTATTCCCATTATTCGCGCCAGCAGTATGCATTGGACGCTCCACATTTTGGACTGTGATTATCAATTCATACGGTATCATCGATTGTGTGAGTAACCTGTTTTTCCAAAATTTTTTGGACTAATACTAAG
Organism: Maratus speciosus; assembly: GCA_963932465.1. Classification (NCBI taxonomy): domain Eukaryota; kingdom Metazoa; phylum Arthropoda; class Arachnida; order Araneae; family Salticidae; genus Maratus; species Maratus speciosus. Next base: position 240,063 of record CAWVRF010000759.1, on the reverse strand, counting down.
CTCGACGTAGCAGTGGTTGGTCGGTAGCTTGAGGGCCCCAAACCCTCCTCAACCGCATTTCGGTGTCTTTCATTTGTGTAATTTCCCTTTTAAATTTGTCCGGTTTCAATTTTCGATTTCCAACCTGGCTTTCGCTAGAGTGTCTTTTACTCAGGATGTGGCTGTGGACCTATGAACCTTGCTTCCGCAAAAGAGTCGGAATAAGTAGAAGAACAAAGGCCTACGGACGAAAAGAGGCCGCTCGCCGCGGCGGTTGACCCACCCGCCCACCCCCGACCGAGACTAGTACTAAGCTCAACGTAGCAGTGGCTGGTCGGTAGCTTCAGGGCCCCAAGCCCTCCCTTCTCGCTTTTCGGTGTCTTTAATTTGCGTAATTTCCCTTTTAATTTTTGTCCGGTTTCAATTTTCGATTTTTTTTTATCCAACCGGGCTTTCGCTAAAGTTCCTTTTACTCGGGACGTGGCTGGGAACCTATGAACCTACCAAAGCTTTAATTTTTTTCATAACTCGATTGGGTCATTTTCTCCCCTATATATGCAAACCATGACCCGTTCTTATCAAGAGCCTTTATAAACTGCTTCATAAGGCCGATCTTGATATGCAGCGGAGGAAGTATGATTTTCTCTCGCCGAACTAAGGGGTTATTAATGACATTCCTTTCCCCAACATCCATGTTTTCTCTCTTAAGCCACTCTTTTCTAACCCAGTGGTGTGTTTTATCCCTGCTATCCCAAAGATACAAGAAGCAAGGATATTTGGTGTAACCGCTTTGCTGTCCAAGGAGAAAGTTTACTATTTTTAAATCCACGCAAATCACCCATTGATGTTCATGATACTTTATCTTGTCAAAGGCCAAAGCTATTGTGTTATATTCTTCTTTCATTTTCGCTGCGTGAGCAATTGGTATTGAACCATATTTGTTCCCACTGTGTAGAAGGACACATTTTATACTCCGCTTTGAGCTGTCTACAAATAAGCGACAATCATCCGGAAAATATTCAGGAAGACCCGTGTTTTTCAAGAGTCCTCTAATTTCGCGAAAAAATACAAGATTGTCTTCTTGGGAGAGAAGGGTAATAGACTCCTTTCTATCGTACGGTGAAAAGTAATTTTGGTTCCTTGTTCCAGTAAATTTTTGTCCTTCAGTCTTGAAGCCAGTAATTCAGAAGCTTCTTTTGACAGGTTGAGATCTCTGGTGAGATCACTTAACTCATCCTGGTTGAAGGTTGAGGCATTGATGACATCTCTTCATAATCACTGTCACTTTCATAAGTATAGGAAGAGGAACAGTATTTATTTTCACAGAGTTCTGGTAGCTGGTAAAACGTTGGGATCGGTACTTCCTCTGAGTGAGGAACCGTGCGTCTTGCAGAGACTAAATCAGGATAGTCCACTTACTATGGTTCTTTCGATTAATTCCATTAATAGTTAGATGGCAGAAATAACAGTCATCGAAGTGGTTTTGGGGCTCTCTTCAAACCATCGGTAAACCGAATTTGAGACTTTTCCAGTTAATCCACTGTCGTAAGTGTTCTGTACAAGTTTTACAGACCTAATGCGTTATCCAGGTTTTATCCTGATCATCAAATCTAACACCAAAGCATTCAAGATAAGGTCTCCTTACAAAGTTAGTAACATTTTTTCTGTTCTCTTTTAGCATGTATTCTCCGCATATGTAGCAAAAAACATCAGGATGATTTACACAACTTCATCTACTTGAACTCATTTAAATTATACAACACAAATACAACAATCTACAATACAGTACGTTTTGAGTTATAAGAATTCTATACTAAACACAAATATTGCGATAGCTCAACAACGTCTACTCTCCACGGAGAGAACTCACACTAACCTTATCTGTTTGCAGCTTTTCCATTTGGCTTTATGGATGAGCGTCACGAAATCATAAGCATGCGCAGAAACTCAGTTTTACTTGCACATCTGTTTTAGGTAGCTTTCATTACAAAAAGCTACCTGTTGCAGCCGTTCGGAGGAAAGCGAATTCAAAAAATTTTGGTATATTTTCATCGATCATGACCCCCAGACCCCGAAACCACCCTCCGTTCAAAATTGATATATATATATATATATATATATCCATACATATATATATATATATATATATATATATATATATATATATATATATATATCCATATATATATATATATATATATATATATATATATATATATATCCATATATATATATATATATATATATATATATATATATATATATATATATATATCTGACCTATGTCACACTGTAACTCTCGTATTTATGAACCGATTTGGATGTAATTCGGTGTGTACATAGAACATACCAATGTCTCGACCGAGTTCGTTGGCCAGCTTCATCCGCCATTTTGTTTCAAAATGGCGGCAATTTAAAAAATTTTAAAAAATTTAAAATGTGAAATGTGGTACCAAAAAATTGAAAATGGAAAAATATTTTTTTCTTATGTATTTTACCTTTATACAAAGACTCCGGAGCAGTTTTTGTTTCGTCTATATCTTAAAAAATGGCTGAGTTATAGCATTTTGAATTTCTAGCGTGGCTGACATTTTGAAACGTCCTGAATTTTGTCACGCGATAAAAGGCGTATTTATGAACCGATTTGGATGTAACTTCGTTTATACATAGTACATACCAATGTCTCGACCGAGTTCGTTGGCCAGCTTCATCCGATATCTTGTTAAAAAATGGCGGCCATTTAAATTTTTAAGAAAAATTTAAATTTGAAAGGTGGTACCAAAAAATTGAAAATTGAAAAAATATTTTTTTCTTATGTGTTTAACCTTGATAAAAAGATTCGGGAGCAGTTTTTGTTTCGTCTATATCTTAAAAAATGGCTGAGTTATAGCATTTTGAATTTCTAGCGTAGCTGACATTTTGAAACGTCCTGATTTTTGCCACGTGATAACAGACGTATTTATGAACCGATTTGGGTGTACCTTGGTGTATACATAGTACATACAAATAACTCAACCACGTTCGTTGGCCAGCTTCATCCGCCATCTTGTTTCAAAATGGCGGCCATTTAAAAAAATTTAAATTTAAAATGAGATACCAAAAAATTGGAAAATGAAAGATTTTTTTCGTATGTGTTTGACCTTAATACAAAGATTCCGGAACAGGTTTTGTTTCGTCTATATCTAAAAAAATGGCTGAGTTATAACATTTTGAATTTCTATTGTGGCTGACCTGATTTTAGGTAGCTTTCTTTACAAAAAAGCTACCTATTGCAGCCGTTCGGAGGAAAGCGATTTCAAAAAATTTTGGTATATTTTCATCGATCATGACCCCCAGACCCCGAAACCACCCTCCGTTCAAAATTGATATATATATATATATATATATATATATATATATATCTGACATATGTCACACTGTAACTCCCGTAATTATGAACCGATTTCGATGTAATTCGGTGTGTACATAGTACATACGAATGTCTCGACCGAGTTCGTTGGCCAGCTTCATCCGCCGTTTTGTTTCAAAATGGCGGCCATTTAAAATTTTTAAAAAAATTTAAAACTTGAAATGTGGTATCAAAAAATTACAAATGGAAAAATATTTTTTTCTTATGTATTTGACCTTTATACAAAAATTCCGGAGCAGTTTTTGTTTCGTCTATATCTTAAAAAATGGCTGAGTTATAGCATTTTGAATTTCTAGCGTGGCTGACATTTTGAAACGTCCTGAACTTTGTCACGCGATAAAAGGCGTATTTATGAACCGATTTGGATGTAATTCGGTGTGTACATAGTACATACTAATCTCTCGACCGAGTTCGTTGGCCAGCTTCATCCGCCATTTTGTTTCAAAATGGCGGATATTTAAAATGTTTTTAAATTTTTAAAATTTGAAATGTGGTACCAAAAAATTGAAAATGGAAAAATATTTTTTTCTTATGTATTTGACCTTTATACAAAGATTTCGGAGCAGTTTTTGTTTCGTCTATATCTTAAAAAATGGCTGAGTTATAGCATTTTGAATTTCTAGCGTGGCTGACATTTTGAAACGTCCTGAATTTTGTCACGCGATAAAAGACGTATTTATGAACCGATTTGGATGTAACTTCGTTTATACATAGTACATACCAATGTCTCGACCGGGTTCGTTGGCCAGCTTCACCCGCCGTCTTGTTTAAAAATGGCGGCCATTTAAATTTTTAAGAAAAATTTAAATTTGAAATGTGGTACCAAAAATTGAAAATTGAAAAAATATTTTCTTCTTATGTGTTTGACCTTGATAAAAAGATTCGGGAGCAGTTTTTGTTTTGTCTATATCTTAAGAAATGGCTGAGTTATAGCATTTTGAATTTCTAGCGTGGCTGACATTTTGAAACGTCCTGATTTTTCTCACGTAATAACAGGCGTATTTATGAACCGACTTGGATGTACCTTGGTGTGTACATAGTACACACAAATATCTCGATCGAGTTCGTTGACCAGCTTCATCCGCCATCTTGTTTCAAAATGGCGGCCATTTAAAAAAAATAAATAAATAAAAAAAATTAAATGAGATACCAAAAAATTGGAAAATGAAAAAGTTTTTTTTGTATGTGTTTGACCTTAATACAAAGATTCCGGAACAGTTTTTCTTTCGTCTATATCTAAAAAAAAATGACTGAGTAATAGCATTTTGAATTCCTCTTGCGGCTGATATTTTAAAACGACCTGATTTTTGTCACGCGATAACAGGCGTATTTATGAACCTATTTGGATGTAACTTGGTCTGTACATAGTACATACCAATGTCTCGACCGAGTTCGTTGGCCAGCTTCATTCGCCATCTTGTTTCAAAAGGGTTGCCATTAAAAAAAAATTAATTTAATAATCAAAATGAGGTATTAAAAAATTGGAAAATGAAAAAGATTTTTTTTATGTGTTTGGCCTTGATACAAAGATTCCGGAGCAGTTTTTGTTTCTGAAAATTTGTTCTTTTGTTGATATCTTAAAAAATGGTTGATTTATAGCACTTTGAATTTCTAGCATGGCTAACATTTTGAAACGATCTTGTATTTGTCACGCGATAACACACGTATTCGCCTATTTCGATGTAAGAAGGCATGTGGATAGTATACATCAACACCTCGACCAATTTCGCTGGCCAGATTCATCAGCCATCTTGTTTCAAAATGGCGGCCATTAAATTAAAAAAAATATATATATATTTAAAGTGAGGTGCAAAAAAATTAGAAATAGAAAAAGGTTTCTTTCTTAAATATTTGATCTTGATATAAGGATTCAGGAGCATTTTTTGTTTGTCTTTACCTTAAAAAATGGCTCAGATATAGCAGTTTCAATTTCTATTGTGGGTGACATTTTGAAAAATCTGATTTTTTGCATGCGACAGCACTCCTATATATTAACCGATTCCGATGTGAGTGAGCATGTGCACAGCAATTACTAAGGTCTCGACCAAGTTCACTGCTTAGCCTCATCCACCATGTTGTCTTAAAATGACAGGCACTTTAAGAAATTGCCGAATTTGGCAGCCAAATATAAGTTACTTTAAAGAAAAGCAGCTTGGATAAAGCTGACTAATTTCGCGAAATTCTCATTCATTATATTGATAAAAATTAGTATTGAATCTCCTATATTTGGTTTCCACTAAATTGAGCTTCGTGTGTTTGCATGATATAAGTTGGCTTTTTTTAAATAAGGATTATGAAAGCTACCTCTTCCTCTCGGCACTGGCCGGAGGGACTTTTTTGTGTTTGACCTAAACGACCTGATTTTTGTCACGCGATAACAGGCGTATTTATGAACAGATTTGAATGTAACTTGGTCTGTACATAGTACATGCCAATGTCTCGACCGAGTTGGTTGGCCAGCTTCATTCGCCCTCTTGTTTCAAAAGGGTTGCCATTTTTAAAAAAAATGTAATTTAAAATTTAAAATGAGGTATTAAAAAATTGGAAAATGAAAAAGATTTTTTTTATGTGTTTGGCCTTGATACAAAGATTCTGGAGCAGTTTTTGTTTCTGAAAATTTGTTCTTTTGTTTATATCTTAAAAAGGGGTTGAATTATAGCACTTTGAATTTCTATCATGGCTAAAGAATTTCTGTCATGGCTAACACTTTGAAACGATCTTGTATTTGTCACGCGATACCACACGTATTCGCCTATTTCGATGGAAGAAGGCATGTGGATAGTATACATCAATATCTCGACCAAATTCGCTGGTCAGTTTCATCAGCAATCTTGTTTCAAATTGGCGGCCATTAAATTAAAAAAATATATATATTTAAAGTGAAGTGCAAAAAAATTAGAAATTGAAAAAGGTTTCTTTCTTAAGTATTTGACCTTGATATAAGGATTCAGGAGCATTTTTTGTTTGTCTTTATCTTAAAAAATGGCTCAGATATAGCAGTTTCAATTTCTAACGTGGGTGACATTTTGAAAAATCTGATTTTTTGCCTGCGACAGCACTCGTATATATCAACATTTTCCGACGTGAGTGAGCATGTGCACAGCAATTACAAAGGTCTCGACCAAGTTCACTGGTTAGCCTCATCCACTATGTTGTCTTAAAATGGCAGGCACTTTAAGAAATCGCCGAATTTGGCAGCCAAATATAAGTTACTTTAAATAAAAGCAGCTTGGATAAAACTGACTAATTTCGAGAAATTCTTATTCATAATGATTTAGTATTGATAAAAATTAGTATTGAATCTCCTACATTCGGTTTCCACTTAATTGAGCTTCGTGTGTTTGAATAATATAAGTTGGCTTTTTTAAAATAAGGAATTTGAAAGCTACCTCTTCCTCCCGGCACTGGCCGAAAGGACTTTTTTCAAGGTCTTCTGAAATTTCAATGGCTCTCAAATCGCTTTGAGCGTCGCGACAGGCCCATGTGTCAAAGGCCAGTTTAAGCGTTGCAGGTCACTTGAGTTCTAAAAAATCTTTAGTTCTCTTCGCATATCTAAAAAGGTGCAGCTGATAGAAAAAAAACGAATTTAATATTTAGATTCAGTGTCCCAAAAATATCTAAAATCAGCTGTAAAATCATCGGCACCATTTTTTTTTTTTTTTTTTTTTTTTTTTTTTGTAGGGTCGATATCATTTCTCTAAGCGAATAATTTTATGTGTCTCTGCAAAAGAACGATAAATGCTACACACTATATATAATCTATAGAAAACATATTTGATGTGCACCTCAATGATTTTTATTAATTTCATTATATCTAAATTTCATTGCATCATTAAAATGCGCCGGAAACAAAATTTCCCCATATATCGTAATAGAATATAATACTATTGTGCATAAATGAAAATGAAATACTACCCAGCAAAGAAAGAAACAGTGGGCCATCAACGTGAAAAAAGATAGCAGCCAGCACTGCCATCAGCGGTAAAGTGCAATGGTGCCATTACTTAAACCAGTACAAAAGTGTCCGTGCGGAATGCAGCTGGCCCATCAATGTAGGTCAACAGCACACCAGCATTGGTATGCCATTGCATTACTTCAATCCGGCAATTTTTCCTGCAGTGCTAGCACCTATCGCACTGCTATTCCTTTGTTGGCCCAGCACTTTCCCTTATAAAAATTTCTTATAGAATTCTATAAAAAAACAAAGTATTATAATAATGGCTTTTTTTCTATAAGCTAGTTTTACCAAGAGCTATAGAAATATATGTATAAGTGTTTATAATAGAAATGTCTATAAAAATATTTCAACTTGCAGCGGTTTCCATGTGGTCTCCCTCCCAACTACTAACCGCGCTCGATGCTGTTTGGTTTTCGTAAACGGACATGAATAAGTACTTTCAGGGTATGCTACAACCGCTCGTAGATTTCAGTATCTCATTGCACTATTTCAAGTTTGCTTCTTTTGTGATTTATGTTCCAAAGCATTAAATTAGTATAGAAATTATTGTATTGTATAGAAATCCTATATATTTTATACGCTTTTTTTTTTATTATTGATTCTGAACTGTATAAATTATGAAAACCAAAATCCTTTGTAACTTAGTAAAACCAGATTTAAGAAGAAAAAATAGTGCGTTGAAATAAAGAATTTACTTATTTATTCATTTACTTATTTATTTTGTTGGTGGCAGTGGTGTTTCGCAAAATAATACACAAATGCAGCAAAAAGATGCGTCAGTCAAGAAACTCGACAAAAAAAAATGGCTATCTAATGATTGATACGCCTTCATTTGTTTGTAACATTAATATAGATAACTTAAAATTAAATATAGTTTATAATAGTTCCATGTTTTAATAGAAATTATTCGTTTATATTTTTTTCAAAATAGCACGTATTTTAATTACATTTTCTTTCGGTTGTTATGAGAAAATGGCAACAAAATGATATAATTGCTATTTTTCAATTATTTGCCATTTACTTTCTACATAAATGGAGTACTTGAGTTACCAAAATTAAACAAATGGTGCTAAAAACTACAAAATAATTAATATTTCAAAAACCAATGGAGATACAGTTTTCAAACAAATTGCATTTAAAAGTACTTTTTTTTTCCCAATACGACGGTATAAAAATTGAAAATGTGCGATGCTTAGAAATTTTAAAAAATGCTATAGAGTATTTAATTGTACAATAATTTCATCTGCTTTGTTTATTGCTGACTTCTGTAAGGTAACGTTATTTTTTTTTACTCAAAATAAACTGGGAGAAAGAAATAGCATACCGTACCAGGGGCTAATAAATGTTACTTACTCTATACTCGAAAGAATATATGTTGTAGTCCATTTCAATAATGCATATCAGTCTTATTATATTTGAAATATCAAACCATTAAATATGCACCGCAATTAATTTTCACCATAGACCATAATGTAATGGAAATTTTTTGGTCCCTGTGACCGAACAAATGATGCAAAATATATTTTCTACAGTGCGTCCCAAAAGTTTATAGACAATAATGTTTTTGGATTTAAGAGCTAACTAAACGAGTAAGAAAGACGAAATAAATTATGCAAATATATAGTGCTGAAATAAAAATAATAAAATACTCAAACAACTTTTAACAGTCACAGATAAAAAAAATAAAAACAAAAAAATTTCTCTCCCAAAAATATATAGACAACCGGTGTTAAAAGCTATTTTAAGTACCGATATCGAAAATTAGCATTTTCCAGGGTCATGTGCTTGTAACGCAATAGTTTCCTGGGATAAAAGAGAATATGTCTGTCAGTTTTTAACTGATTGCAAAGATACCTCGCAATCTGCAGTTCTCCAAAAAGGAAAATTTTGCAAATCTATCGTTTAAAGGCTCGTGGATGAAAGTTGTAGACATTGCAAGGAAAATTGGACACAGCAGGTTTGGTATTTACTGAATTATGTAAAAAGGTGAGAATTTTGGAACAAAATTCCGTTCTGGGGCGAACAAAGAAAATAACTAAAAGGCAAGACAGAGAGATTTTGAGATTAATTTAACCCAGAATTGTCTGTACGGTCAATTTCTAAAGACTTAAGTGTTCCAGTATAAAAAACCATGCTCCATGGATGGCTGCAAGTAAATGCATTTCTTGATTGTCGCAAAATGAGTCGTTCGCCAAAGTTTATAATGCAGCACAAAGACACTCCTGTTCAGTGCGCCCAAAATCACATGAATTGGACAGATGAATGGTTTAATGTTCGCTTCAGTAATGTAAAGAAATTAAATGTTTCTGGTGGCTGGGTACATTACTGGCTCGATCGTCCCAAAGAACCACGACCTTTTTTCAGCAGACAACCAGGAGGGGGTTCACCCATACTCATGGTGTGGGGAGCATTTTCTTAAAATGAAATAACTAATATTGTTTATTTGAAAGGTCACCAATCTTCCGAAGATTAACAAAAAACGCATGAAATACAGTTACTTCCATTTGGAAAGTTGCCAGGTGGGGACAAACGGAAATATCGGCTCCATTCACGTGTCCAACTCTACAATGCAGTGGTTTAGGCAAAACCAAGTAATTGTATGGACTGGTCAGCCAAAAGTACAAATACAGAACAAATACAGAAATACTTGAATAAATACAGAACATCTGGTGAAGATTAGATGGAGACGTGTATGATAATAAGCGTCAATTTACAACGGTTTAAGATCTAAAGCTTCAAATTGAACGAAGTTGGGGGGGTTTTAAAGGCACGATTTCTTCAAACTGTTGTTTTGAGTATGCCTGTTCGAGTTTTTGAAGTGATTAGAAAAAACGGCTTAAAAATATGAACGTTAAAGAAAAGAAATGAATTGTGTATAAATTTTTGGGACAGTAAAAGTTAAATTTTAATTTTTCTCACAAAGTCTATGATTGTGTAATATTATTTTTGCATAGTATTATTATTGTATTGATATTATTTATAATTATAAATTGCTTTGAAATTGTTACTTCTCTTTTTCATTTGTAAAAAAAAAAAAAAAAACAAAAAAAACCCGTTGTCTGTAAACTTTTGGCGCGCACTGTATTGGAACATTCTATAGTAAATCTGAATAACATACAAAAATAGCATACCAGTCTGAGTACAATTAAGAAGGTTAGATCACGGATAGATGAATGACTGACAAACCGAATTCATAAACTATTTTCTGTTCAAATATTACTATAAAGTTTCATATCAGTGGAAAGATCATTTAATCAAGAATGTAATGAAATAAATTTTGTTTGATTATACGTATTTAATCCAAAGTTATAGAAAAACTAGGGCACTTTGCCCCCTGAGAACTATGTCCGGCAACCCCCGTTCAGAAAACACGATAATGTATCTCGTTTTAAAAATAATACAAGGTTACGTACAATTGAATCATATTATCACGAACGACGACTATTTTCTGTAAGCATATTGGCATGCATTTCCGTTTGGATGGGGCATTTTTTGATTACCATGGCTTCCTCAACCGCTGTCCCGACAGCTGACGGTTACTTTTGGAATTGATAAATAAAATCAGTTAAGTGTTTGAAAATGCGCTTTTATAAAATGGTTAGGTTTAAAATGTCTCTGTCTTTCAAATTTTTATAAACGATGCTATGGACAATATTCTTCCTTTGGGTTCGAGGATAAAAAGAAAAAAAATGCGCCTGCTTAGGAATTTCAGAAACTACGGGGTTCAGAACTGCGGAAATGCACTGTGTTTCGAAATTTTACGCTTATATTTTATGTTTTGATCGACTTTTAGATATTTTCAGTAACAGTTTTCAATTATTACCTCAATTTTAATGCCATCATGCTTAACTTCATCTTATTTTTAAAATGTAAATTGTTTATTTTATGAGGTAGCTTTCTTTACAAAAAGCTACCTATTGCAGCCGTTCGGAGGAAAGCGATTTCAAAAAATTTTGGTATATTTTCATCGATCATGACCCCCAGACCCCGAAACCACCCTCCGTTCAAAATTGATATACATATATATATATATATATATATATATGACATATGTCACACTGTAACTCTCGTATTTATGAACCGATTTGGATGTAATTCGGTGTGTACATAGTACATACCAATGTCTCGATCGAGTTCGTTGGCCAGCTTCATCCGCCATTTTCTTTCAAAATGGCGGCCATTTAAAAAATTTTAGAAAAAATTTAAAATTTGAAATGTGGTACCAAAAAATTGAAAATAGAAAAATATTTTTTTCTTATGTATTTGACCTTTATACAAAGACTCCGTAGCAGTTTTTGTTTTGTCTATATCTTAAAAAATGGCTGAGTTATAGCATTTTGAATTTCTAGCGAAGGTGACATTTTGAAACGTCCTGAATTTTGTCACGCGATAAAAGGCGTATTTATGAACCGATTTGCATGTAACTTTGTTTATACATAGTACAGACCAATGTCTTGAACGAGTTCGTTGGCCAGCTTCATCCGCCATCTTGTTTAAAAATGGTGGTCATTTAAAATTTTAAGAAAAATTTAAATTTGAAATGTGGTACCAAAAAATTGAAAATTGAAAAAAATATTTTTTTCTTATGTGTTTGACCTTGATAAAAAGATTCGGGAGCAGTTTTTGTTTCGTCTATATCTTAAAAAATGGCTGAGTTATAGCATTTTGAATTTCTAGCGTGGCTGACATTTTAAAACGTCCTGATGTTTGCCACGTGATAACAGACGTATTTATGAACCGATTTGGAAGTACCTTGGTTTGTACATAGTACATACAAATGACTCAACCGAGTTCGTTGGCCAGCTTCATTCGCCATCTTATTTCAAAATGGCGACCATTTAAAAAAATTTAAAAAAAAAATTTAAAATGAGATACCAAAAAATTGGAAAATGAAAAAGTTTTTTTTTGTATGTGTTTGACCTTAATACAAAGATTCCGGAACAGGCTTTGTTAAGTCTACATCTAAAAAAATGGCTGAGTTATAACATTTTGAATTTCTATTGTGGCTGACATTTTAAAACGACATGATTTTTGTCACGCGATAACAGGCGTATTTATGAACCGAATTGAATGTAACTTGGTCTGTACATAGTAATGTCTCGACCGAGTTCGTTGGCCAGCTTCATTCGCCATCTTGTTTCAAAAGGGTTGCCATTTTTTTAAATGTAATTTAAAATTTAAAATGAAGTATTAAAAAATTGGAAAATGAAAAAGATTTTTTTTATGTGTTTGGCCTTGATACAAAGATTCTGGAGCAGTTTTTGTTTCTGAAAATTTGTTCTTTTGTTTATATCTTAAAAAGTGGTTGAATTATAGCACTTTGAATTTCTATCATGGCTAACACTTTGAAACGATCTTGTATTTGTCACGCGATACCACACGTATTCGCCTGTTTCGATGGAAGAAGGCATGTGGATAGTATACATCAATATATCGACCAAGTTCCCTGGCCAGCTTCCTCAACCATCTTGTTTCAAAATGGCGGCCATTAAATTAAAAAAAATTATATTTAAAGTGAGATGCAAAAAAATTATAAATTGAAAAAGGTTTCTTTCTTAAGTATTTGACCTTGATATAAGGATTTAGGAGCATTTTTTGTTTGTCTTTATCTTAAAAAATGGCTCAGATATAGCAGTTTCAATTTCTAAAGTGGGTGGCATTTTGAAAAATCTGATTTTTTGCCTGCGACAGCACTCGTATATATCAACCGATTCCGATATGAGTGAGCATGTGCACAGCAATTACTAAGGTCTCGACCAAGTTCACTGGTTAGCCTCATCTACCATGTTGTCTTAAAATGGCAGGCACTTTAAGAATTCGCCGAATTTGTCAGCCAAATATAAGTGACTTTAAATAAAAGCAGCTTGGATAAAGCTGACTAATTTCACAAAATTCTCATTCATAATGATTTAGTATTGATAAAAATTAGTATTGAATCTCCTACATTCGGTTTCCACTTAATTGAGCTTCGTGTGTTTGAATAATATCAGTTGGCTTTTTTTAAATAAGGAATATGAAAGCTACCTCTTCCTCCCGGCACTGGCCGGAAGGACTTTTTAATAAGTTATATACCTATATTGTAATGAGTATTTATCGAATAATACCTCGTAAAAAATAAATCGAAAATATTTTGCGCAGGCATTTACCTCAATTTATTCTGCATCAAATGATGAAATATTTAAACAAATTTATTAGCCGCTCAACTTTTGCACCATGTGATTCCCAATGCGTCGTCACAGGAATATTGTTCATAAGAAAACAGTTTTAAATGTATAGTTTTAATATATGACGCAATTTCCCCCTCAAATTTATGTTGCGTGTAATAATTTAATCCATTTTAAAGCTTTTTTTCTCTTACAGATTTGCTTGTACAAATATATTTCAATAATGTTATTAATCATTTGGAAAAATGGTTATTGTCCTCTGTCAGGATAGGAAATCAAAAACATATCTGAAGCTTTTTATTGGTTGAATCCGCATTTTATTCGTTTTCTGATTGGTCTATACAGTAATCTGTATTTACCTTTTACTTTCAACAGAGATGGATACTTCTGTTGCCACTATGACAAAAAAGTAATAAAAATTACAAAAAAAATTAATAACTCAGAAACAAATTAAGATACAGCTTTCAAACAAATTGCATTTAAAAGTAAATTTTTTTCTCTCTATACGACGGTGTAAAAAGTAATATTGTGGGATGTTTAGAAGTTTAAGAATGAAATTTCATTTAAAATTGGTCCAGGAATATTAATGTTTAATCCATGGCGTATGTAATGAATGACCAGCTCTGTAGAAGTTTAAGAATTTACAGTACCGAAAAATATAATCCATGGCGTACATAATGTATCATCAACTCCGTGCGATTTTTTATGCCTTAAATTTTAGTCTTTGAAAAAATCATTTTCCAAATGGTCGTTATAATTTGTTAAATTGCATTTTTTTTTTTTTTTTTTTTTTTTTTACATATAAATTTGTTTTAAATTTTAATAGTGTTTCTCTAATAGCGGCAACATTTTTAGGTATCTTTCTTTACAAAAAGCTACCTATTGCAGTAGTTCGGAGGAAAGCGATTTCAAAAAATTTTGGTATATTTTCATCGATCATGACCCCCAGACCCCGAAACCACCCTTCGTTCAAAATTGATATATATATATATATATATATATCTGACCTATGTCACACTCTAACTGTCGTAATTATGAACCGATTTCGATGTAAATCGGTGTGTACATAGTACATACCAATGTCTAGACCGAGTTCGTTGGCCAGCTTCATCCGCCGTTTTGTTTCAAAATGGCGGCCATTTAAAATTTTTAAAAAAATTTAAAATTTGAAATGTGGTACCAAAAAACTAAAAATGGAAAAATATTTTTTTCTTATGTATTTGACCTTTATACAAAGATTTCAGAGCAGTTTTTGTTTTGTCTATATCTTAAAAAATGGCTGAGTTATAGCATTTTGAATTTCTAGCGTGGCTGGCATTTTGAAACGTCCTGAAATTTGTCACGCGATAAAAGGCGTATTTATGAACCGATTTCGATGTAATTCAGTGCGTATATAGTTCATACCAATGTCTCGACCGAGTTCGTTGGCCAGGTTCATCCGTCATCTTGTTTAAAAATGGCGGTCATTTAAATTTTTAAGAAAACTTTAATTTTGAAATGTGGTACCAAAAAATTGAAAATTGAAAAACTATTTTCTTCTTATGTGTTTGACCCTGATAAAAAGATTCGGGAGCAGTTTTTTTTCGTCTATATCTTAAGAAATGGCTGAGTTATAGCATTTTGAATTTCTAGCGTGGCTGACATTTTGAAACGTCCTGATTTTTGTCACGTAATAACAGGCGTATTTATGAACCGATTTGGATGTACCTTGGTGTGTCCATAGTACATACAAATATCTCGACCAAGTTCGTTGGCCAGCTTCATCCGCCATCTTGTTTCAAAATGGCGGCCATTTAAAAAAATTTAAAAAATTAAAAAAATTTAAATGAGATAACAAAAAATTGGAAAATTAAAAAGATTTTTTTCGTATGTGTTTGACCTTAATACAAAGATTCCGGAACAGTTTTTGTTTCGTCTATATCTAAAAAAATGGCTGAGTAATAGCATTTTGAATTCTATTGTGGCTGACATTTTAAAACGACCTGATATTCGTCACGCGATAACAGGCGTATTTATGAACCGATTTGGATGTATCTTTGTCTGTACATAGTATATACCAATGTTTCGGCCTAGTTCGTTGGCCAGCTTCATTCGCCATCTTGTTTCAAAAGGGTTGCCATTTAAATATAAATTAAATTTAAAATTTAAAATGAGGTATTAAAAAATTGGAAAATGAAAAATATTTTTTTTATGTGTTTGGCCTTGATACAAAGATTCCGGAGCAGTTTTTGTTTCTGAAAATTTGTTCTTTTGTTTATATCTTAAAAAATGTTTGAATTATAGCACTTTGAATTTCTAGCATGCCTAACATTTTGAAACGATCTTGTATTTGTCACGCGATAACACACGTATTCGCCTATTTCTATGTAAGAAGGCATGTGGATAGTATACATCAATATCTCGACCAAGTTCACTGGCCAGATTTATCAGCCATCTTGTTTCAAAATGGCGGCCATTAAATAAAAAATATATATATATTTAAAGTGAGGTGCAAAAAAATTAGAAATTGAAAAAGGTTTCTTTCTTAAGTATTTGACCTTGATATAAGGATTCAGGAGCAATTTTTGTTTGTCTTTACCTTAAAAAAAGGCTCAGATATAGCAGTTTCAATTTCTATTGTGGGTGACATTTTGAAAAATCTGATTTTTTTCATGCGACAGCACTCGTATATATCAACCGATTCCGATGTGAGTGAGCATGTGCACAGCAATTACTAAGGGCTCCACCAAGTTCACTGGTTAGTCTCATCCACCATGTTGTCTTAAAATGTCAGGCACTTTAAGAAATTGCCGAATTTGGCAGCCAAATATAAGTTACTTTAAAGAAAAGCAGCTTGGATAAAGCTGACTAATTTCGCGAAATTCTCATACATTATATTGATAAAAATTAGTATTGAATCTCCTATATTCGGTTTCCACTAAATTGAGCTTCGTGTGTTTGAATGATATAAGTTGGCTTTTTTAAAATAAGGAATATGAAAGCTACCTTTTCCTCCCGGCACTGGCCGGAAGGACTTTTTTTCCCCTTGCTGCGAATGAAAGAGAGGAAAAGAGTAAATTATGCCATTTTTGCATTAGCGATATCATTTTCTCATTAAAATTGAAAAGAAAATCAAATAGGGAAATTTATTTCTCTTTGCTTCAGTTGGGCAAATATTATTTCACGTACTGTTAGATATATGATCTTTTCAGATAGATATATGAATGGTTATAAAAGTCTCATAATTACTCTTAAAATTTCTATTAATATTTCTATTTAAAATATTAAAAAGTAATATTATTGAAAATTTTGTTTTAAAATTTAATGACATTTCTTTAATAGCCGACATATTTTTTTTTATTATTTATTTATTTATTTATTTATTTTTGCTGTAGATGAGAGACAGAGGAAAGGGTAAGTGACCTCAATTTCGCGTTATGGATGTCATTTTCTCTTTAAAATTGAAAAGAAAAATAAGCAGGAAATTTTCACCTTCTTGCATTCACTTGAACAATAATTATTTCATGTATTCGACTCACATATCCGAATTAGCATTTTTATAATTTCGATTCATAAATTCGTTTCATTAAGAATTTTAACAAATGACAACATGATATGAATAATAATAATCACTATTAATTTCTTTTTCCTCTTTCTTAAGCGTTTGCATAAATGACGTCATTTCGAACAATTTATTCAAAATATTTCCAATTTAGGGATTAAAAGAAATGCTTAGAAAATTGTACTTTTTTCTCTAAACTATTTCGTGCCTTTGTGAACTGAAAAACTAAAAAGAAGTTACGATTTAATTATTTTTATTTTTAAGTCAATGTAATTGATGTCAATGATGAAAATGACAGACGATTTTTGGTTTTCTAAATTAAACGGATTCTTGAAGATCAAATATGTGAAAAAAAAAGTTTTTATTTTGCAAAATATTCTTGAAAAACATAATTTAATCACAGTATTATCTTGATGGAGATAAAAGGTATTGATTGAAGTAAAAGATAATTCCAATTTCAATTTGATAATGACCAAAAAGAAGAAATATAATAATCCGGTGTTTTTCCCTTTTTTCCACAAAAGATAGAATAATTCAGTAGCCATCATTACAGGAATGTCATTAGAATTATAAAAAATTAATATCTCGAAAACTAATTCAAATTTCAAAATTCTAATATCATTTTTTACATACGCGGATCAATACGGATAATTGGTGTTAATTTCACCGTCAAACGTTCCGTATTTTAAGAGGAATAGCTGTGAAACATAATCAGTCGTTTAATCAGTTGTTTCATAAATTCGTTTCATTAGGATTTTATATACATAGGGTAGATAAAACATAAAATGCAACTTGTTTGGGTTAACATGAAGTAGCTTTTCCTTTATTTGAACAAAATCGATGAGAATGAGCGTTTATAGAGCTTATCCGGTGTCATCCTGATTTGGCACTGAGCCAATCAGGTAACAATATAGGATTCGAGTGTTGTTGTTATATTTTGGAGTTGTAATGAAGACATATGTCAGTGCTTGAGTTGATGTTAGAGTCTGATGTAAAATAGAAGAAAATTAAACAAATGGCACAAAGAGTTAATTGGTCAGCTAGGAAGCGATTTAAAATAATACTAATAAATGATCAATTTTACAGTTATGAAGAAATTAGAATGCAAATTGATGGAAATGCAATCAAAGTTGACATTTCTGAATTTTTGAAACGGTATACGAAGTATGTATGTCACTTCAAAAGCAAACTGCTTAAGGAATTAAAAGATGTACAATAAGAAGTGATGATAGAAGAATTAAGAGACGGTAGTGTACATAGATGACAGAAGAACATTGTCTGGATGTGCACGAGGGGAAATGGCTCAAGCCAATGTGATCTTGAATGCAATGGCTGTTCGGCGCAGGCTGCAAAGATTAATTTAATTGCTAGATTTCGAGGAAAAATCCACTTTTATCTCTCCAACAAGGATTGAAAAGTTTAAACTGGGCTAAAATTCATGTTAACAGGATAGCGAAACAATTGGATAGTGCTTTTATTCTCATGAGACCAGGGGCGCCATTTGAGGGGGGCTGGGGGGGGGGCATGCCCCCCCCCAAGGAATTTGATATTTTATAAAATTTATCTGTCATCGCAGGTCAAACTCAAAAGAATTTAAAAAATTACTCAAAACCTAAAATAGCTTGTCAAATTTTATTACAATAAAAACATGTATAAGTAAACACTTTAGGTACATAAACTAATAATTATTAAAAAAAATTTCTAATTTGCCAATTTATCTATTTTTTCCAAGTCTAATTTGTAAATTTCGCAATTTTTTTCTGCGGTCAATTGACGAATCGATTTTGCGTCGCTCTGCAAAAAAAAATAAGCTGTGATATCGTACCTTCGCCACAAATTTTCGACGGGGAAAGCAACAGGCATTTCCGTGGAGGACAATGGTCTTTTGTGTAAAGGCATGCAGGGGAAATACCAGGCATACTTCTGCCCTTGGGATCTGCTCAACAGGGTATTTCAACTTTTCCAAGAAATAGGGGTGGCTGGACAATGTGTGGGAATTCGTCCCTAAAGTGAAAGTAAAAAGAGACTCAGGCAGAAGCTAGTGTGGAGGCTGATAGTAGACTGGGTGACACTGATGAAGTGAGGTGGTTTTTTTTACCAACGGAAGAGATGCGAGTAAAAATTGTTTTACTCAGGTTGGCTATGAGAAGTATAGAACTGTTAATAAAAAGTGAGAGTGTCTACCTATGAATGGTAAAGTTTGTTATTACATTTTTCAAATCTATTTTAGTTGTTCTAATAAAGGACTTTGGTAACAAATAGGGTAGATGCACCAGTTTTGGCCACTGTACCAGTTTTGGCCACATTGGATCAATTTGTCCAATATTTAGCCTGTGAATTAATGCTAACAAGTAATAGGCATTCTTACATTTTAAGCAAACTCTCTTTTATCATTTACAATATCATTTGTTTATTTTTTGATAAAATATGACTTGCAAAAAAAAATAAATGTGTGAAACTGTAGTGTGTGCTTACATGTATTAAGATTTTTGCTTAGCTGACAAGTTTTCAGAATCTTTCAACATTAGGCACTTATTGGGTTCTATTTGTTCTGAAACAAATTGCTATTAGGTTTTATGAGGTAAGCTTTCTCTCTACTGCAATTTTACATTTAATTTAATTATTTTAACAGTTTAATAGGGGGTGGCCAAAACTGGTGCATTAAATTTGCTATATGTACCAGTTATGGCCATGGGGGTGGCCAAAAAGGGTACAACATTATGTTCCACTTTTGGCCACATGATTCATTATAGAGGGAATTTTAGCCATTTAATAAATTTAAGAACATCTGGAAAAATCAATTTAATTTTGTTTTATATAGTAATGGCTTCAATAATAATAATAATAAAAGCAAGGCTAATGGCAATTCTTATAAAAGAGATTTTGTTATTCTCTGTCCAATAGATAATTCACTTTAGAAAGAAGGATATTGTGCTAGTCACTAAAGAATGATATTGCTAAAGAAAATATAGTATTGTGTTTAGTATTGATAAAACAAAACGGGAGGCGATATGTAATGTTTAGATATGATAAATAAACTAAAACATAAAATTTGAAAGATTTTACAACTTATAAAGTAAAAAGTTTAATAAAATTATAGCATGATTTAATTGCTTGTATTTTTCCTAAAGAAATGGAGAAGTTCCATAATTTTTGCAATATTTCAGGCACACGGATTTAGAAATACTAAATATTGTGAAAATCTTTACTAGAGATATCTAAATACAAATAAGAATGTATTTCACATTATTTAAAAAGAACAGGATTCCTTTTACCAAGTTTAAAAGAGATTCTGTGCTATTAACAAATGGCCTAGAGGGAACACTGCTCTAAGATAGGAAGTAAAATTAAGGCCATTCAAAATTAATGCCAGCACTACAAGCTAGCAAAGTTTTGGAGTAACCCGTTCTTGCCTTACATCACAAGTTTGCAGGATGGACACCACTTTTCTCTAATAATGTTGAATCTCAAGTAATAGATCTAGGTACTAGGAATTGAAGTTAAAAATCAATTAGAAAAGTGAATTTTAGATATTGTCAGAATACTATTTCCTATAAAAATGGAATAACTTTTAAGATTCTGCCCAGAAAATTGTAGCCGGCAAGATAGAAACTCCATTTCAAGATGGAAGACCAGGTATGATTTGCTTCTGAAATCACACCCTAAAATAACTTGCAAAGAAGCAAGGTATTTAAATAAGGCACAAGCTAATATAAATCAAAAGATGATTTCATAACTTTTTGATGAAAATCAAACAAAAATCAGAAAATGCTTTCAAGAAATATAACTCTTTGATGAAGATTCAAGTGTTCTAAACAAGCCACAATCCATGAATAATTATAAAACTGATTAAATAGTTAATCTTTATGTCCTATAGGCACTGTTGTCCCTTTTATTAATCAAATTTAAATATATTTTTTGTTTTTTAATTGAAATTTTCAGTTAAAATCAACATAAGTATATTTTATTTGATGTTTTTATCAATTCATAAAGAAATTTGCAAAATTCTCTTAATACAGCAAACAAATATATGTGTGGTAAAATAGATGTTGCATAAAATAGCTTTATTTTTACTTATTATCAATTAAAATGTTTGTTAAACTACATGATATTGGAGTGGCCAAAACTGGTGCATAGAGATGGCCAAAACTGGTGTAGGGGTGGCCAAAACTGGTACAAATTGGAATAAATTACTTGATGAGTTATTACTCACAACCTAAAATATTCTGCAGAAAGTCATTATAGTTAACAGAAAGACAATTAAATTTACTAAAGAATGATGTTATTATGATTTAATATGCTTCAATCGATCAAGAAATGTAAAATTTCTATTTCAAATTTTCTCTAAATGTGGCCAAAACTGGTACATCTACCCTATGTATTATTTTTCTACGATCATCTCACAAGAGCTTAGTGAACCAAAAAGCTCTGGCCCACTACATCACAGCTATAGTATTATAAATGGTGGCAGCTTACGGATTAATTAGGTCTAGCATAAATTAGACTGGACCCACGTGAACTTGATGTACAGAAGGAAACTGTGTTAGAAACAAGGACAGTCGGTGACGAAATCTTGTGTTTGACGAGAAAGATTTTCAAGTGTATCCGGTGAGGAACTGTGAAATCTGGAGTGTCGAATATGTTAGATGGTATGTAACAAGGACTAAGGATTCGACGATATAGAAAATTTCTTCAGTAAACATCCAGTGCAGTGGATAGAAGACTATTCATCGATCGCCTTTAGGAATCCATGGAGACAGCTTGTGTGTAAATTTCCCGGCGGAAATCAAGTTAGATCCGGAGATACGACAGTACCTGAAAAAAAAAAGTGCAGGAAAGCCTTGGAGCAGTGTGGAGAAATGTCTACATTTGAAGGTAAGCCCTTTTATGAAATTTTCCAGAGAGGTCTGTTAGGATTTAATATTGTATATGTCTGTTCTTGGTAATTTGTATATGTTTAATAGATAAAAAGTTTAGGGTAGCTATTAATTTGGGATCGAAATTTTTAGTTAGAATTTTTATATTAAACAGGTTTCTTATGGTCTGTACGGTAATTCATTTGGTTTTGAAAATTTAATATTTATGTATTTCATAATTTACTTGAGGATAGTAAATTACGGTTGATTAATAAAAGAATATTAATCATTAAAATTAATCATAGTTGTGGATGTAACTTTTAGTTATAAAGTTGGGGCATATACAGCTTTTGTTTATTACAGCAATAAAGTTTTTTGAAATTTTATGGGTATGCTGTAGGAAATAGCAGGATTAGTTGTTTTTATATAAATTGTATTTATATAGTGCTGTGAGTATCAAAATAATTTTGAGGATTTACTCAGTTTTAAAGGATATAACAAGTGCACGAAAATTTTCGGTAGAAAAATTGTATTATTGTTTTATGCATTGAAATATATCTAGAGGATAAAATTCTATTCCTTATTGTAATTTTTATTGTGTTTTACAAATTGTATATATTTGCGTATTGTTGTGATTAGTATATTTTGGGGGAAAACAATGGAAGAATTTCTAGGGAAATATACTAAAAACATCTTGCTTTTGCTGGCAGAGGAATTTGAGACCAACGTGTCGGCAACTGATAAGAAAAAAACTATAATTCAGGCTATTTTAGCAGCATCGGATTATAATGAGAGTTTTGCTAAATCGAATTTAGAATGTATTCTTAAGGAGGATGCAGAACGAAAAGAAATGGAACGGGAAAAATTAGCTTTGGAACGGGAAGACGAAGAGCGCGAAAAAACAAGACAATTTGAGTTAGAAAAATTAAGAATTAAAAATTCTTCGGAAACTGTTAGTCTTTCGTCTAGTGATATGAATGTAGGTTCGCATAGGAATCCAAAAATTAATTTGAAAGAATTAGTTCCACGTTTTGATTGTAAATTAATTGACATCACGCTTTTCTTTATGATCTTTGGAAAACAGGCGGAAAAAGCTAAAATTTCGCAAGAGGATATGGTTAGCCAATTAATTCCCTTATTGCCATCAGATATCGGGGAAATTATAGTGAAGCAACCAGCAGAATTAGGAGATGATTTTCAACATGTAAAAAAAGTTTTATTAAATCGTTTTAGATTGGGAACAGGTGCTTTAAAACAGAAGTTTGAAAATCATCAAAAGAAACCTGGAGCGTTATGGGTAGACTTGGTATATGAATTAAGGGGTTATTTGGATAATTGGTTGGAATCATTAGAAATAAAGGATTTCGAGTCTTTAAAAGAGCTCATGCTCACAGAGCAAGTAAAAAAACGCGTTCCTTTTGAAGTAAAAGAAAAATTTATGGACGAATGGGATGAAATGAAAGAGGCTTCGAAACTTGCTGATAAATGTGACAAATATGAGAGTATTAGAAGTAGTTTCAGGAAATCAGAAAAAAAATCTTGGAAAAAAAACCTTATTCAGAGATGCAAAGAAGCAATTTAAATCCGAAAATTAGGGGTGAAGTAAAAGCTAAATCGGAGTTAGAGAATAAAACGGAAAATTTTAAAAATGATAAACTTAAACAAGACCAGGCTTTTGAGAGGAAAAGGCAGATTAGGTGTTTTTTTTTTTTTTTTGTAACCAACCAGGGCACATAAAACCAGATTGTGTGGAATGGTTAAAAAAGAAAAATCAGTTCAATACAGTTAATCATTTAGGTAATGATGTTGATTTAGGGGATTGTTTTAAACCTTATCTAAAAAAAGCTCTAATAAACGGGGTTGAAAGACACTATTTGAGGGACACAGGAGCAGGGATTGATCTATGCGATAGAAATTGGGTTAAAACAGAGGATTTTACTGGAGATATAACTTGGGTACGTCAACCTCTTGATAATGAATGTAAATGTTTACCATTAGCATGGGTGACTATAAAAGGGGATTTTGGTTGCATCACCACTAAGGCGGCGATTAAACCATCGGAGTCGGAGCAAGGTTACTATCTCTTAAGTAATAAAACTGCGGAGCTTATTGAGCAAAATAAAGGAAATGGTGTTCCTATAAATATGGTGGTTACCCGTAGTAAGACGAATTCTTTAAAAAAAGGAATGGAGCAACGGTATGTTGATAAGGAAATGTCGTTTGTTGATCAGGCAAAGTTAGAAGAGCAACCAGGTAGGGTAGATGAAATTGGGGATTGCTCACAGAACAAAGAAACGCAGGTAGTTCAAATGGATGAGAATAGACAGGATGAAAGTCAAATCGAAGATCTTACGTTATTACCGAAATGGGAGGTGAAAGATAATCTGGGATTGAATAAAATTACAGCGAAAGATTTCAGCTTAGCTCAGAAACAGTGCTTGTCTTTAAAAACATTATGGGAAAAGGTGAATAATGTAGAAGAAAAGGAATTTAAAATAATGGGAAATAAATTAGTAAGAGTTTCACATTCAAATAGTGGGGATGAGAAATTACAATTATGTTTGCCATTAGAATTTAGAGGAAAAATAATGAAAATGTGTCATGAGGAAGTTGTGGGACATTTAGGGGCGACTAAAACAAAAGATAGGGTAATTAAATGCTATTTTTGGCCAAATTGTTACAAGGAAATTGAGGCATTTGTAAGAACTTGCGATCTGTGTCAAAAGGTTGATAAAAATAGAGATAAAAAGAAAGCTCCCTTGAAGCTCGTGCCAATAATTTCAGAAGTTTTCTCCAGGATAAATATTGATGGTGTAGGCCCTTTGAGTTTAAGCGAGAAAAATAATAGATACTTGATTACTTCAATTTGTGTTGCGTCAAAATATCCAGATGCGATTCCAGTAGAAGATTTAACTTCTCCGTCAGTGATTGAGGGGCTAATACAAATATTTTCTAGGACTGGTTATCCAAAAGAGGTACAATGTGATTTGGGTAGGTCATTTACAAGTGAGTTGGCATCGGACTTTTTTGATAGGTTTGGTATTAAAGTTGTACATAGTTCAGTTTGCCACCCAGAATCGAATAGCGTTGAACGGATGCATGGTAGTTTAAAAAAGGTTATAAAGACATTATGTTTGGAGGCAGGAAATGATTGGGAAGCAGTCTTGCCAATGGCTTTATTTGCTTTGAGGACTGTAAGTGATGAAAGCACGGGATTTAGCCCTGCTGAACTTGTACATGGTAAGAATTTACGAATGCCACATACTCTTGTATATGAAAATTGGATGGAAAAGGAAACGGTAAATCAGAATGTAGTGGACTATATTTTGAACTTAAGTAATAGATTGAAACATTGTCAAGAATTAGCGTGTAAAAGAATGAAAGAGTGTCAGGAGAAACGAAAACAATGGTATGATAAGAATGCGGTGTATAGAAAATTTAATGATGGAGATAAAGTGTTAGTTCTGGCTACTTCGAAACCAAATAAAATGGCGGTTAATTGGATAGGGCCGGGAACTATTACTAGCGTAATATCTCAAACTAATTATACTATCGATATTCCGGAAAAGAGAAATAGGTCTACTATTTATCATGTTAATTTAATTAAACCATATTATAGTAGACCTGAATTTGTAAATTTGTTGATTGATGAGGAGTGTGAGGAAATTGAGGATCAAACGGAAATTCCTTATCCCATTGCGGATCCCACTCAATTAGACTTTTGGGAATTAGTAAAAGAAAGTAATTTGGAAAAACGTGTTTCTACAGAGCAAATAGGAGATTTCAGGACAATGATTGAGCGTCATATGAAAGTTTTATCTACGGACCCTGGGAGTACCCCGTTAGTTAAAATGGACATTGTTTTAACGGATGATG
This sequence comes from Maratus speciosus, assembly GCA_963932465.1. Lineage (NCBI taxonomy): Eukaryota > Metazoa > Arthropoda > Arachnida > Araneae > Salticidae > Maratus > Maratus speciosus. The sequence continues at coordinate 214,280 of CAWVRF010000759.1, read as the reverse complement.
TGCCGGTAAGATCAAAACCATATCGTATGTCGCCGAGGCAATTAGAGATTATGCGTGAAGAGATTCGGAGGCTTTTAGATTTGGGTGTGATTGAAGTCGGGCAATCAGATTATGCTTCGCCTATGATTTTAGTTGAGAGTGCAGGTAAAGACGCTCGCTCTTGTGTGGACTATAGGAAATTAAATGCAAAGACCAGAACTGAATTTTTCCCTTTGCCAAACATTGAAGAGGTTGTTGAGAAAGTGAGTACAGCGCCTTTTATTACTGTTATGGATCTGACGAAAGGTTATTTTCAGATTCCTCTCACGGAAGAAGCTCAGAGATATGCGGCTTTTGTAACACCATTTGGGACTTTTTTACCTAAAGTCATGATGTTTGGACTTTTAAATTCAGCATATTATTTTTGTAAATTGATTGCCATAGTTTTATATGGGTTAGAGTCATTTGCGGTTCCATATATCGATGATATAGCTATATTTTCTTTGACATGGGAACAGCATTTAAAAGATGTGGAAGCGGTTCTTAAGCGGTTAAAAGAAGCAAATCTAACGGTGAAACCATCCAAATGCCAATTCGCGCAAGATCACGTAAAATTTCTGGGACACGAAGTTGGGTCAGGAAAAAGGTCTTCTAGTGAAGCTAAATTGCAGGCTATTAAAGATTTTCCAATTCCGACGACGAAAACACAGCTAAGAGCATATCTGGGAATGGTAGGGTATTACGCGAGGTACATAAAGAATTATGCTACCATAGCAGTGCCGTTAACAGATGCTTTAAAAGGGAAAATAAAAAAAGAAAAAATCATATGGGACGAGAAGTGTAATAATGCATTTGAAGAATTAAAGTTAAAATTAATGAAAAGTCCTGTGTTATATGCGCCTGATTTTAAGCAGAAATTCATTGTGCAAACAGATGCGAGTTTGTATGGGGCAGGAATTGTTTTATCTCAAATTATTGCAGGTGAAGAGCATCCAATTTTGTATCTTAGCAAAAAAATTTCTCGTGCGGAGCAAAATTATAGCACGATAGAAAGAGAATTAGCGGCTATAGTATATGGATTAAAAAAGTTAAATTATTATTTGGATGGGCAAAAATTTGAAATACAAACGGATCATAATCCATTAGTGTACTTAAAGAAAATGGTTGGTACAAACTCTCGTTTGACACATTGGGCTCTATTTTTGGAGCCATTAAATTTTGAAATTACACATAAGCCAGGAAAATTACATGGAAATGCAGATGGTCTAAGTAGGAAGATTTAGAATCAGAGTTAGATTTTCTGTTTGGAATTTAGTGTTCAAAATTTTAATACTTGTAATTAGGGCGTTTTATTAAGATATTGTGCTATATGTAAAAATTTAGTTACCTAGATTGTGTTATAGTGTTTTTTTTTCTTTTTTGAGTTAGTATTATATTCAAATATTTTAAATTTAAATTAATTGTTCTAGCATCAAAAATGTAAATTATTTTTATTCTTTTGATTAATTATGTGTAAGGAAAATTCTAAAAATTTCATATTTTGGTATGTCCTTTGAAACTGAGAGTGGGTATTCTTGAATTTAAGTAGAACTTTCATAATTGGGTCAAAAGTCTAAATGATATTTTATTGCTGATTTAATGGTGTGCTTGACCTCTCGGGAAATCTATTAAAAGGGCTTATTACGTGAATTCATGCCAAATATTTCCTGTGGAAATCTCTTTTGGGGGGAGGTGTTGTGATATCGTACCTTCGCCACAAATTTTCGACGGGGAAAGCAACAGGCATTTCGGTGGAGGACAATGGTCTTTTGTGTAAAGGCATGCAGGGGAAATACCAGGCATACTTCTGCCCTTGGGATCTGCTCAACAGGGTATTTCAACTTTTCCAAGAAATAGGGGTGGCTGGACAATGTAAGGGAATTCGTCCCTAAAGTGAAAGTAAACAGAGACTCAGGCAGAAGCTAGTGTGGAGGCTGATAGTAGACTGGGTGACACTGATGAAGTGAGGTGGGTTTTTTTACCAACGGAAGAGATGCGAGTAAAAATCGTTTTACTCAGGTTGGCTATGAGAAGTATAGAACTGTTAATAAAAAGTGAGAGTGTCTACCTATGAATGATAAAGTTTGTTATTACATTTTTCAAATCTATTTTAGTTGTTCTAATAAAGGACTTTGGTAACAAATATGTATTATTTTTCTACGATCATCTCACAAGAGCTTAGTGAACCAAAAAGCTCTGGCCCACTACATCACAAAGCAAATAAATAAATAAAATAGCATGGTCTTCCCTTGAAAATTAAACAAGGGAGAAAAATCATGCGTCAAGCATAGATTATGAAACACTTTCCAACACATCAAGAATGCTTTAGCAAAACTTAGCCTTTCAATAAGGTAAATAATATATCTAATTAAATATTTTATAAAAGATAAGGACTTTTTCCTAGAAATCCGCACAAACTTTGCAATTATGTAAAATAGCAAAGGAAACCGAATTAGGTGAAATTTGCGAGTGAAGTGTTGTACTATGGTATATAAGAACATGGCCATTAGCCAAGAGATCATTAAATAATCTGTGTTTTCCAAGAATAGAGCCACAAGAGGAGTGCCTATGTATTATTTCGTACAAGTTTTATGAAAGCAATATTCATCAAGGAGCAAGTCCATCGTGAACTATTTATTTTCCGAAAATATCACCAAACGAACTACATACGATGTTCTAGAAAGTTACTAGGAGGGACTCTCGGCCAAAAAAGAACTGGGATCGGGTAGGAAGGCAAAAAAAATCTCCAAGCCAGAGTTAGAGCAGTTGAAAGGTCTGTTTGACGAAAACGACCGAGTATTAATCCATCCCATGCCTTCGAAATACAGTGTTTCACCTAACCACCAACAAAAGACAATCACTAAGAACCTGAACATCAAATATTACCGATAGGGGGAAACATACTTAAATTCTTTTGTACAGCCCTGTATATGACATACAGATTTTAATACACGACACATAATAATGCTGAAATTTAATTCAAGCAATGCTTAAGCTACTTAAATTATGCTTCCATGAGTTAATATCCATAGGCGATTATATATCCAGTTCTTTGCATAGTCCTGTATATGATTTTATTTATATGCAGTAAACTTACCTTAGTATATTATACTAAATGCAGTTGAGCTTGAAAGACAACTTGAAGCTGCATAACTCAAATTAAAAATAACATCTTTAAGCAATTCCTGCTCTTTCTCAATAATGCTTACGAATTTTTCTGTGTGTCTTACTAATATTGCTCTGTATATGTTCTATAGAATTTATGCACACCATGTAGTATTCAAAAATTTAGTTAAACTAAAAAGCCATACCATAAGTGAAAACGGACTTGCAGCAATCATTCCTAATAGCCAAACTTCGCATACAGATTTGTTCCCGAAATCTTTTATGTGTCCCTGTAAATGAATGATAAATGCAATCCCCATCCTATTTTACTGCAAGCATTTTGTTGTTAGCTTCAGTAATGCATATCAGTTTCATCATGTTTGAACTAGTGCAACATATTTGAAATACGCTGCGAACAGTTTTTACCCGTAGACCATCATATAATCGTGCATAACCTTGTAAATGAGTGATGAATGCTTCGCACCCCATATTCTACAGATAGTATGTATTAGCACCAGAGATGAGACGGACTCAACCCGGACCTGACACGGGTTTGATTTTTATACCAGCCTTCGGGCTCGTGCCCATTCTTTCTCAAATTGGCAATTTTATTTATTCTCGTATAGAAACAAAAAATAACTTTTTTACCCCTTAAAAATTAATTATCCCATTGCAAGTCTTTTTAATGCTATTTTGATCAGGAGGAAAGAGAAATAGATTTTCTTTTTCTTTTTCTTTTCTTTTTTTTTTTTTTTTTTTTTAGCATTTGTCAAACATTATTTTGAAAGAAAACTTGTGATATTTGATGATTTATGTCTGTAGTTTAACGCGAGTAACGACCTGTTGATGTTGGCGGCAATCAGTATATGGCGCCATTAGGATACTGTTTAATTGGAATGTTTATTTATTATTACTTTTTTCAGAGATCTAACACGAAATAAATATTTTCTTTTAAGTCAATCAGCATTAGCCTTTGCAAATTTTTCGTCTCCTATTGTGTGCGATTGTAATCGCTCTTTATATGAAAATAACGTTGGTGATTTTATTCATGCTTCTTCTTGAAATCTGCTCATTCTGTGGCTCTGTTCTTCATATTCGTAAAATCACTTTCATACGTAAGTAGATAAAATTGGCATGTGTTGTTATTCCCGATTGAAAGCAATCAAGCAGCGTTTCCTCTTTTTCTATAAAAGCATCGGATCTCTTCGGTAACGGTGTCTAATTTATAATTTAAACTGATTTTCAAAGCCATGATAAATGCAAAAGATGTGCACCTTTTATAGGAAACAGAAAACGCTGTTCGATTCTTCGTCATATAAATCATAATTTCTGCAAATTTCATTAATTTATAAATAAAATGCTCTTCGTTATTGTGTCTATCAGAGATACCTACTTGTTGCGGGAGAAAAATTTAAAAATCTTTTTAGGGAAGTATATTTCTGTTTGACAATAAACGTCTCTTTTGATAAGATTTAATGTAAATTTCATAAAATTAATTATGTGCTAGAGATTAACATTTGTTAAAAAATGAGATCTATTACATTTAGAATAGCTTTTAAATATATATTTTTGTTAAACCTTTTTTTCCGTGCATACTTTCGGTATCGAATCGGGATCTGATGGCACAAACTTTTTTGGATTCGGATTTAAAATTGTTGGCCCCAGGCTCTGAAAAATGAGCCCGAACTCATCTCTAATTAGCACATCTCAGAAATTTTTATCAATTTCATTATGTTTGTAACGGAGTAACATTATTAAAATACGTCACAAATATTCTTTCTTCATAGACTATAATATAACGGAATACTTGTGAGTTCTCCTGGACGCGAACTGTAAGTGCTAAACATAACATTACATGTAGTAGTCATCTTTTAGTACACCCCAATAATGTATATAAATGTTATTATGTTTAAATACTGTAATACAACAATATTAAAATATACCGCAAATGATTTTACCCGATAGACCATAATCTAATGGAATACTTTTGAGTCCTCCTGTAAATGAACTATGAATGATACACACTTCATTTTGAATACCGAACATTCCATTGTTAACATTAATAATATATATCAATTACGCGTTAATCCGAGTATATTCACGTGAGTTAGAGCATGACCAGACGGGCAGACAAACCCAATTCACTTTTCAACTGCGTTGGAAAGTGTAAAAAATATTTCTTGAAGAATCCCATGCTTATGAAAATATTAAGAATGGCATGCTATTTCAAACCCTTCCCCTCAAACAAAATCTTGCCTCCTCTCCCCACTCTAAGAAACTTATTAAATGGCTCCCTGTCCTGTCCGTAAAGCCTGCAAAGTCAAAAGAAAAAAAAATCTCCGTTTTAGACAGGTACCCTTCTTAGCAAGTATAATTATATAGTGCTTTTTTCATAGAAACTTAATTTTTTTTTCCGTTTGCGAAACAATTCTTTTTTTGACAGGTTTCATATTCGCAAGTTTTACAATAAATGTAATATACCTACACTCTTCAGAGGTATACTATAGAAAGGATGTTTTAAATGCCTTTAAGAATACTTGTAAAAAGGGAAACTCTCTATAATAGAATACTGTCTTAAACGGAAAAAATGTTAGTCACTATCTTGAAATTATACCTGCCAAAACAAAACCTGCTTAAAACGGAATTTTTAATAGGTTTTCGTTTTGATGGGAGAGAGTACAGGCTCCCCCCCCCCCTCGCCGCTTAACCCCACCCCACCCTTGGCTATGCCACTGTCCTGAAAGACAGCTTTGCCCCCCCCCCCCCAAGAAAATTCTGAAATGGCGCCCCTGCATGAGACAAAAATCTCCCTGTTTGCTAGTGATGTATAGAATACATAAGCATTGTGGAAGTTTTGCATTCTAATGGCATTACAGACAGCGTATAATATCCATTTAGTGTTATGATATGAGGTTATACGTCATCAAAAGGTGTGGGCAGAATTTGTGTGATTAATGAGAATATGAATTCTCAAAAATACATAAAAGATAAACTTCAATCCTAGCTGAATCTTTCGGCACTTGATATTTTCCAAGATAATAAAGCTTTTATGTTGTAATAGCATTCAGTTCTATGTCATCTAGCTAAAGTGGGCAAAAAGGAGTTTCAAAATAATACAGTGTTGGAATGGCACGAGAATAGCCTAGACCTTAATCCAATTGAATATCCATGGAACCGACTAATGAAACTTGTTGCGCAGCCCAGCATAAAAATACAGTTAATAGAAGCTATAATCTTCGTATTCCTTTATAACAGCTTCAGAAATAAAATATTTGGCTAATTTCAAGGGTAAGCGTTGTAAGTCTGTAATTTAGAGTAAAGTTTACCCAACTAAATAATAACTGGCATTAGTATAATTTTTGTATACCTCATTTTTTAGATATGTTTGTTTTTCTTCTTTATAGCCGCTGTGATAATAAACATTCCTTCAGAAAATTCATTGTATTACAATCCTGATTAAATTATCTTTCCTCTGGTATGTAATTTTATAGTATTACTTAAAGAGAAAGTTGTGTTATGAATCACCAAACTTCAAACATACACTTTTTCAAAAAGGTTTCCACAATTTTGGCTCTCATTGTACAAGTAAATGTCATTATCTGTTTTTTTTTACGGTTATTAAATATATTATATGAAATATAATATGGAGAATTGCCTGTGCCTTCCTCATCATCAGCCATGTATAATAGGCCAAAAATAAATAAATAAATAAAAGAAAACAGTCGGCAAAACAATAATAGTAATAACAATAAGAGTATAAGGAAACAGACGGCCAAAAAATAAAAATTATAAAAATAAAATAAAACACCCCGTATATTTTAATCACTAATCTCTTGCGAAAAAAAAGCCAGAAATAGCTCTTCTATAGAAAATTATGTCTCATTTCAATTTATGTTAAAAATAAGCTTAGGGAGTCGTCTTCATATTGAATGTGTATCAAAATCTAAAATTTCCAACCAAACATATACTTTTGACATTACAGTTGTCTTTTATGGTGAATTTTATCTTAGGAGACCAAACGGAAAATTATTTGGTGAAGTAGTTTAGAAATTTTGAAAGTTTAAAGTTCGGAGCTCCAAATTTAACTGTAATCGTTGCAAAAAAGAGGGCAATGCACAGACTATTTCTATGAGTACTTGTAGTGGAAGTCACAAGCTATTATTTTTAGCTACCAGTATATTAGAACGAAAAAAAATCTGACTTATTTTATCGGATATATCTCTCGGGATTTTCTATATTAATTGAATAAGGCCAAGCAAACATTTCGAAAATAACGGTGGCCAACAAGCATAGCAGTTATTAGCTATGTGACTTACACTACAAAAACCCAGGGAATTAGCCGTATATAGATTTTTAAGTACCACTCAAAACCTAATTGGCGGAATGAGCTACATTTTTAGATTATAACATTTGAAAGTTCTAGAAATTGACCTTTGTTAAAATGATAGTTTACAATTCATAATAGCTTCAAAAATTAATTTAGAATTAACATACTTTTTTATATCATTAAAATGAGAATCAACATATCGCTACTCGTGGAGCCGCGGCTTTCTTCAAGACTGTCGTGAAGGTGGAGCCTGCTCACGGAAGATCTCGCTGCAAAATATTAAATGCGATATTTAGTAAAAAAGTCGACAAAAGCGAACTGGGGATGGCTGGAGCGTTTAACCCTTAAATGCATGATTTTTATTTTGTTTCGAAAATATATATATATGATTTTAAGAAAGGTTTGTTACACAGGAAAAATAATGAATAAAAATCAGAGATATATTTTTCGTTAACTTTTTCTTATGTTGCACATTTGCAACGCAAGCAAAAACTACTGTTATAACTAAAATAGTGCAAAATTAGTAATTATATTAATAAGTATGAATATAGGTAACTTATTTTATATGAATTTTATTTTATAAAACTTAACCCTTAAATGCATGAATTATACTTTTAGAATTGTGTTTTTTATTCTTAAATTAAGGATAGATACTAGAATTTTTAAGATAGATTTTTAACTTTATATTTTTGTAATTTTTAGAGGATTAATATTTCTATATAAATATAGTGGTTGCTAAAAGTTAAACAAAAAGTGATGCAGATGTCCATCACTATGCATTTAAGGGTTGATGCATCGAACAGCCGCGGCGGCTTCATTTTCAATTCCTTTCACTTTGGCGGTGGTTAGGCAAGGACTTTTTTTTGCCTTTACTCGCGAAATTGGCAGATGCACTTACTAAGAAGGTAGATCGCTCAAGAAAGATATTAATGAAAAAATTTTAAAACGAAATTCTATAAGTTTTCGACACAGACCAGCGGATTCGGGGTTAGGGGGGCGATGAGAGTTTTTAAAAGCTACAGTTGCGGCTTCAAAAATACATTTCGAATGAACGTTTTTCCTTATTTTCTGCGATTAAAAAAGACGATGACAACTTTCCAAAACACTGGCAATCAAATAATAATCCTCTCGAAATTGGAGGGATCTAATTACATCGGAGTACATGTGGCAAGGACATTGTGCCTAAATGCGATGAGATTTTTCTAAAATTTATCCTGTTCAGGATATATTTCGCATTTTATCAATCATGAAAAGCCAAATATAATTTTTAAAAATGTTTTATTATTATGTTTGAAGTCAAAATTAATTCATTTTGAAGCAATTGGATTATTTTTCGTTTCTAAAGAAAAGTATATCATTGTCACAATTAAGTCATTTTTACGACGTTTACAGTACAAAAAACACAAATGAGCAGCTGTCCAAAGTACCTAAATGTAATTTTATGCATGTCAGTTTACTTTAATTTTATTAATTTAATTGATGTCAGTTTTAAATACTTAATACTGCAATATATTTATATAATGAATAATTTAACATAATCATCCTTAGCATTACACTAGAGTAGATTGTGGTGTGCCGTGCACAGTCATTTGAGGTAACTTCCATATACAAAATATAAGAAGCTACCTATTGCAGCTGTCCAAAAGAAAGCAATTCCAGAAAATTTTGGTATATCTTCTCCGTTCATAGCCACCAGACCAAAAAACCATCCCCGTACGCCGTATCCCCGTTCTAATGTTCACACACACCCACACACACACACATATATGCATATATATAGATATTTTACTATCTCAAAATAATCCTCATTGTTTTTTAAATGTTATTTATATACTTATTTTTATTTTATTTTATAACATTTGTTTTAAAATGGTTAGTTTAATTAATGCCCTTTTATTATTTGCTTTTATATATTTATTTATTTTTTATTTACTCAGCATTTATTAAGTCTATTCCTATTTTTTCCTTCTACTTTAAATAAATGTTAATTTAAGTCATTTCTTGATTTCTTCAATTAATTTCATTCTTTTTTAAGGGTGTAGATGGCAGCACTACACATTTTTGTTAAAAATATAGTTAAAATGCAGTTTTCCTTTTTCACACCAGATGGCAGCAATATTTTGGTTTTCAGTGACTAACTGCTGGCCACATCTTTTAAGATTCTAGTATATAATTGAGGTATTGTGCTATAATCATTTTTCAATTTTTAATATCCTGTGTGAGGTGTATCTTTCTTTAGATCTCTTGGTATTTTATCATTTACATTTTGTTTATGATGCGCTATTAGGAGCTAAATTTTGTCATTTTAGGCCTAACGCCGACAAAATTGGAAGAAATAATGCATCTTCTGGTTTCCTATGTTCATATCTTGATCATCTTTATTTTTATCAATCAATTTTACCAATTTGGTTATGTATTTGTGATTTCATCTTTATTATATATATATATATATATATATATATATCACAAAGTTTCAATACTGGTCTGAGAATACAAAATTTATTAAACATTTTTGTGCAGCGAACTAAAATTCTTCTAAATATGACCCTTGGGCATCAACACACCGCTGCCACCGTTTTTTCCATCGTTCATAGACTACCTCGAAGTCTTCGCGCGCAAGGCTGTTGAGGGACCTCGTCGAAGCTGCCTTGATCGCTGGAATCGTGTTGAATCACTTCCCTTTCAGGTCTTTCTTGATCCAGGGGAACAAAAGAGTTGCTGGGAGCAAGGTCGGGGCTGTATCGAGTCTTCCGGCAGTATTGCCACGTTAAACTTAGCCAAAACTTCGGTGTCGGTGAGCGGCGTATTGAGAGGGCGCATTGTCGTATTGAACAATCCAATCGTTTCCGATGTCTGGGCGGACACGCCGGACTTGATCCTTCAAATGGTGGTGCATTCCAGCGCAAAACTGAACTGACCCGGCGCGTCCGACCAGACATCAGAGACGATTGGATTGTTCACGACGGCAATGTGCCCTCTCACACGTCGCTCGCAGTCGCCAAAGTTTTGGCTAAGTTTAACGTGGCAATCCTGCCACAAGCCCCCAACAGCCTCGACCTCGCTCCCAGCGACTTTTTTTTGTTCCTCCGGATCAAGAAAGTCCTGGAAGAGAAGCGGTTCGACACGTTTCCAGCGATCCACGATTATAGCTTTGACGAGGTCCCTTAACAGCGTTGCGCGCGAAGACTTCGAGGGAGCCTATGAACAATGAAAAAAAAACGCTGGCAGCGGTGTGTTGATGCCCAAGGGTCATATTTCGAAGAATTTTAGTTCGCTGTACAAAAATGTTTAATAAATTTTGTATTCTCAGAACAGTCTTTAAACTTTGTGAACACACCATGTACATATATATGTTACCGGCCAAACCCGATTTTAGGCCAAACCAGATTGGCCTAGGCCAAACTAGTTTATCCTAACGCGCATAGGATAAGCTAGTTTTTCCTAGGCCAAACTAGTTTATCCTAACGCCCATAGGATAAACTAGTTTTTCCTGGGCCAAACTAGTTTAGCATAACGCTCATAGGATAAACTAGTATAGCCTGCTATTCATTGGTCCGAACTAGATTATTCTAGGTCGATCTAGTTCATCCTAGGCCTATTCAATTTGGCGTGATTTTATTGACCCTAAAGATCGCCTCGGGCGTCAACCTTCCAGTTTATCCTAGGCCGATCTAGTTTATCCTAGGCCAATGCCGTTTGACGTGTTTTTATTCATCCCAACTACTGCTTCGGCGCCAACCTTGTGCAAAGCAGTATATTCGATGAGGAGCGGGATACTGTCCCCCTATCTTCCCCATTTCACAGCCGCCGGTAGTTACAAAATAAGTTCCATATGACAAATTGTGTGGTGGAGGAACAACGAATGGGATGAGAGGTTACCATAAAATTTAGAAGAGGAACAATTTAGAGGATTGATTAATAATGTACAGTATAACCTCGAAAATCGGGCATCGACGGGACCGGGACTTCGCCGGATTTTTGAAAATTCCAGATTTCTGAAAGAATATCAATTGTACTTCTGATATTCTTAATGGTGCATTTATTCATAAATAATTCAAAGCCAAGTGATATTTATGTGAGAAAAAAAAATATTAAAAAAAAACATTGATTTTTGTTTTAGATTTCTTTTTTTTTTTCTCACATGAATAAATGCATCATTACGAATATCAGAAGTACATTTGATATTCTTTCAGAAATGTGGAATTTAAAAAAAATCCCGGTCCTAGTTTGGCATAAAATACATATATTTTTAAGCTACCATTATTCCACAATTAAAATTCTCTTTAAAGAATAGTACATACACATTTATACGGATGCTGATACAGTACTGTAAAACCTGTTAGAAGAATCTGTGTATGACGAAATCCTGTTTAAAACGGATTTTTGAAGTGAAAACTTCTTTAGGCGCGTTGAGCTTTTTTTGAGATGGGGAAAAACCACTGATTTCGAGACACTGTAACGTAACCGACATGCTAGCATTTTGACACATAGACACTAGCGCGCCAAGCGGTGAATGACAGGAACTTTTCCCTCTTCAGCTCAATCCGCAAAAGAAGAAGGAAGCTGAAACTCACTTTTTCTCCCGGCGTATTGCTAAAACAAATTATTATTTTGTTTTTCGTCAGTTAAAATGAATTATACCGTATTCGTGACCTACTTATTTCGTGTAACTAAAAACCGATAACGCTGTATTTTATCGTGTTGATGGTCTGGTCAATGACCAACAGTGTTGGCGGGAATTTCGATTACGGAAGATAAAATACGGGGCACAGATGTCAGATACGCACTTGGGTACCTAATTGACAGCAAAATGGCGTTACTTTATTTTACAAGGTAACCCGGCTACTGTTGCTTATTTATTAATAAATTGTTCATTTACTTTTATTTTATTTTTTTAAATTGTACAATTGTTTTGTTCTATAGTTATTAATGAAATTATCGTTTATTTATTGTTGTTTACTTTTTAAAACAATAGAAAATAATTTAAAAATATATATTGTAACTGGTATTGGAAAACGGGCTTTTGCCAAATTGACGTTAAAAAATCGCGTCAAACCTGGTTCGTATATCACATCTCTGCCAAATTCTCGGTTTTTTGATTTCGCCACTTTTTATCCAAATTTTCCGGATTTTTTAAATTTTCCCTTTCATTGTATCCCAAACACTACCTTCATACCAAATTTCAAGATTCTAGGGATACAGGACGTACGTCTGAGTTTTGATGATCGGTGAATCAGTGTCGAAAAGTAGGCGAAAGTTTAAGTTCATATATCTTCTGAAATAAAAAAGATAGAAACGTGAAATTTCAGCATTTAGTTCCATTTCCACATTACTTTAGATTTACGAAGTTTCAAGTTTGTGGGAATCACCAACACAAAGATATTGGGGGGTCAAAAGTACCCTGAGTTGCTTCCAGAAAAAGATGCTTACGGCTGTGCTTTCAAGACTTGGCAGGGGCACTGCCGTGTCCCCAGATGCTTTCATTAGTGCTGCTACATAATTCAACGCATAAAACATTTCCGGACGATTAAAAAAACACACACGTAATTGTTGAAGTTTTCACTTCTATTGGCACTCCCGGTGTGCCGCTGTTTTTTTTTTTTTTTTTTTTTTTTTTAATCGCTGCAAATTGGATATAATAATCCGTTTGAGAAAAAACATAATACAATAATTACAATATATTACATACAATACAATATATTAGCCACTCGTGATTTCTTAAATTGACTTTTTTGATCCATTTGATCTCTGTTCATTAATAATTATTTATTTTCCCTAGATGGCAACACTACAGTTTTGTCCTTCAAATCATTTGTCAAGTTTCGACTAATTATTTCTTGCACTGGAAGCTTTCGTTTCTGATTTGTGGGCCTTTATATCATCCTATTTTCCTGAAGACGGCTGTAGAAACAGCTCGAAAAGTAGAAGTTAACTTTTAGCTTATTAAAGTTCATGTTTTGTGCACCATTAAGCAAGATTTTGCCTTTATTTATAATATTTTATGGTGCAATTGTCCACTATGTGTTATTAAAAACATAATACATTTGCTAGAGACAACGGACCTGCTAAAAAAGGAACTTAACTATAACGAAGTTTATTTTCTCTCCCATGCGATTCCGTCTTAGAATGTTTTGCTGTATGAAATTTTTCAGATTTTCCAATCTCAAAGCGGTGTAAAAAAATTAATGGTATTGCTAATTATTTAGATATTTACATACAGATAGAGATTCAAAAAATCAATATAGTTTACAACAGAATCATTAATATCGTTAATCCACATTCTACGGCTTGGAGATTTAAAAATTAAAAAAAAAATTATTTACAGTAAAATCTTTTAAGACGGAATTTGATAGGAAAGAATAAAAATCCGTTATAGGCAGGTTCCCTTATTAGAAGGTTCCTCGTCTGTTGTAAATGCATTATATTCTTTTTACAAGTACTAATATCCTCATTTTACATAGATCAACATATTTCTTTTGTCAAACACGGCATTCCGTCATAAGCAGATTTTTTTCCTCAGGTTTAAGAGTACTTTAATTTTATTACCTAAAAATGCATCTACTCATATTACAAAAGTTACAAACAATAATGAATATATAAATTTTAATTGTGGAATAATAGCGATTTAAAAATACGTGCATTGAAAACAGTTGGGCCGGCTAAATATTATTGATATTTTTACTGAACAGATCAGAGATCCTACCGGTCCAAATGATGTTCGTATGAGCTAGGATAGAAATTGGACTGAAAATTTCTGCCTGTGCAGACCTAAAGAAGAATGCAAGTCAGTCCCGACTTAAGCCGGAAAGAAATTGAGTCCCGGTCCATATTGGTCCGAACCTCTCGAAAAAGGTAATCCCCAAATCAAAGCCCGGACCGGGTGTCGGGAAGGAAAATTGGGCGGGCCCGCAAAGTCCCTTACATCGAATAACCGAAAGACTAGCTCACAACATTTTGTAAATTTGGACTCTAAACTTCTATTATATTTAAAAATAATAATAATAATAATAATAAACGAGTTTTTAGTGAACACTTCCATATAGATGTGTTTGAGTTGAGCAGATTCGTTTGAAAAATTTTGAATTTGAGCGTGAACTTCACTCATTTTTGAGAAATTAAATTTGAGTTTAAATTAGTTCGTTTTTTTTCCCCCTGTGAGCGTGTTTAACACTGGTTGGCATCAATTAAAGCACGTCAAATTGAATTGGCCGAGGATAAACTAGAAGGTTAGAGCCGAAGCGGTCTTTATGGGATCAATAACATCACGCCAAATTGAATTGGCCTGTGATAATCTAGATCGACCTAGGATAAACTAGTTCAGACCAATGAATAGCAGGCTAAACTAGTTTATCCTATGAGCGTTAGGCTAAACTAGTTTATCCTATGAGCGTTAGGCCAAACTAGTTTGGCTTAGGAAAAACTAGTTTATCCTATGGGCGTCAGGATAAACTAGTTTGGCCTAGGAATAACTAGTTTATCCGATGCGCGTTAGGATAAACTAGTTTGGCCTAGGCCAATCTAGTTTGGCCTAAAATCGGGTTTGGCCGGTAACATATATATATAAATGGTTATATATATATATAAAAGAAATTGAATAGCTAAAACTAAACTATAATGATTACCAAGCAAAACGTTACCTTGATAAAGAGAGTACCAATGAAAATATCAGCATATTAAAAGGTTATAAAACAAAAACAGCATTCATAATATCATGCGCATCAGCAGCAATGTTATTAGAATGCTGAAATAATTAAAATAAAATCACAAATGTAAAATTAAATTGGAGAGACAACTGAATTGATGAACAGAGGAAATTATAAATGCAAAAATTAAAAAAACTATGAATAGCTTATGGATTCGCTACACTAACTTAATTCATAGTAAAGATGTGTTATTTCGTCAAATTTTGTCTGCATTAAACCAAGAATGGATATGTTTAGACCCTTATAACATATCGGAAAGTTTCCCAAAAAATTGAAAGAATTTAAGAGATCCAAACAATAAATTATTATACGTAAGGTATTCAAAAAATAAATTATAACACAGCTAAGATATATAAACACTTTAAAAAGTAGAAAATATATAATGTTAAACAGGGAAAAAAAGGGAGAGAGATAGATGGATATAGGAAAACCCAAATTTATTTATGCCAAACTGAACATATGTGGATTTCAAGTAAATAAGGTAGCAATAATGGTACATAATCAACAGTATGAGGAAACATTCAAGATTAAATCTAAATAATACATGAATAAAGCGCAAATAGAGCTATGAATTACTGTTTTAAGAGAATTAAAATGAATTATAAGAAGTTGAACAGCTAAAACTAAACTATAATAATTACCATGTAAAAGTTACCTTTTACATGGTAAAGAGGGAACCATTAAAAATCTTAATTTTTTTCAATTTTTGTGAATTTCCGATATGTTAGAAGGAGCTAAATATTGTCACTCTAGGCCTAATGCTGAAAACATTTGACGAAATAACATATCTTTATTATGAATTAAGCTTGTCTAGCTCCTCTGTCGAATCTATAAGCTATTCATATTTTTTTCATATTTTTTAAATTTTCCTATTTCTAATTTCCCCTGTTCATCTTTTGAATTTTCTCTCCTATTTATTTTTACATTTGTGATTTCATTTTGACTATATATATATATATATATATATATATATATATATATATATATGCATGACATGCGGTTATATGAGAGACCTGCGGTTTGCATATAAATATTCAGCGTGGTACGGGGTTTTTTATGACACCAACAAAAAAAATTTGTTCAAAATCTCGACAACAGAGGGTGCTATTGCAGATAGTTCCATGGAATAATTTCTTATTGCACACACAACGCAAGATTTGGATACAAAAAAGTGTACATGCAGTATTCTCTAATGATTTTGTATCGAAATCTCGTGTTGTGTGAGCAATATGGAATTTTTCCATGGAAATATTTGAAGTAGTACCCTCTATAGTCGAGATTTTGAACTATTTTTTGTGCCGTAAGAAATCCCATACCATGCTGAATATTTATCTGTAAACCGCATGTCTCTCCGATCCATTGATCTTCTTTTATTGCGTTTTACTTTCGCACCGAACTTTTGAAGCAACCAATATATGTATGTACAGTTGCGTGTAAAAACTTTAAGGACAGTCAAAAATAAAATTTTTTGCTAAATTTAAAATCAGATGAAAAAAAGTTGACTATAATACGTATCATAAATTTGAAAAGCTAATGAAAATGTCAGCAAAATTTATCTGGAAGTATTTTATTACGAAAATAATGTAATTGTACAAAAAAAACACTATTTCTGCCTGTGTAAAAACTTTAAGAACAGCAAAATAAAAAAAATACAGTAATGAAGAAACAAATACTTAATACCGTATTTTCGGGTGTATAGCCCGCGGGTTATACAAGAAAAAAACATTTGTAATAGCCGCTGCGGCTCATACACAGTTAGGATTATACAAAGATTAAAAGAAAAAAAAAAGAAACGGAAATCGTGATTTTTCTATAATTTTTAATCCCCAAAAACTTTTAAAAATCGTCAAAATCTGTGAATTTTTTTCGCTATGCCGCGAAATTTAAAGAATTTTCCCGTGTTTGTAATGTTTTTTTACTGTTTAAATACTATTATTATTTATTTCTGTTTTTGGAAATAGAGATATTATTGGTTTGTTTATGACGCTCTCGGGAACTTCCGATTTTGAAGGATTTTCCGATTCCAGTGATTAATATAAATATTTTTGAGCAAATTACCGTGTGCCTTTTTATAAGTAGATTTATATTACTTATAGTAATTATTGTTTAAAATAATAATAACATATTTTCTAGGTGGTAAAATGCCATTAATGGTTCCAGTTGTATATTACATCAAGTTCTCTCAAAGTTACTGTTATGATAATTTACCTATTATATGCTGCTGCAATTCAAAAAATTAAACTGAAATAAATGGTGTTTAATGTTTGCAGAAATGTATGCAATTAGCACAAGAATTACATTTACTTTTTAACATGAAAAAAAAAATATTGTGGAAAAAGCTGTGTGTTGCGTTGTTTATGATGACTTATTATCTACGCGAGGGAAATGGGCCCGAAGAGGCGGGAATGCCCTCCGTGGGGGTCTTTCTAACGGAACCTAACCCGTATTTAAGCTACGTTCTGACGCGTATTTTGCCTCCTTCTCTAGTATTCTTGGAAAATCTTTTATTCTGAACCCATCTGCGGTTTATTCACAAAAGAATGAGGGGAATCAACAATAGGTCAGGAGATAAGGAGCTCGACTCTACTTGAAGGAAAGGTTCTTCTTTTGCCGGACATCAGTCCCTTTCCTGCTAAAGTCGTTAAAAATCAAAGACACCGAAAAGCCACAAAAAACGAAGCCGACACTGAAATCAGTTAGAAGGATAGTGCGTACGCAGCCTTACTCATGAAAATCCAAGTTTAGAAGAAAACAGCGGAAAACTCCGAACGATTAGGTTGACGGGCGCGATTGGGTTCGAACCCAGAACTTCCCGTCAACCAATTTTTGAGAGCAGAACCTCTCGGCCACTGGTGGGGCGTAGAAAAATGAAAATATTTCTTGAATTACTTCTGACAAAAATTTTGTTATTTTTAAAGGAAAAAAGGGATTTTTTTTTTTTCCAAATTAAAAATAAAGATAATAATAAATAACTTAAAATCTGGTTTTATTATTATGGAATTATTAAAAAAAAGATTTTAGTATCGTAATTTTTGGAAGAAACGCCGCGTCGTTTACGTGTTTTAAATTGAAATTTCAAGCGATGCGAGGTTTCTAGTGATGCGGCGTTAACGCGCAATTAAATTTTTTTTCCACTCCCAAAAATTCAGATACCAAAGATGAGAAATTTCATATTACCGAGATTTTAAAATAATGTGGGCGAGCCGAAATTTTCAGACCCAGGCGATCGAAATATATTGGCCCTGCCTGGGCTAAACTTGAACCATTTATGCTAAAAATTTGGCCCACCCAGCCAAGAAAAATCAATTAAATCAAGTCCGGGCCCACCGTAACCAGACTCCATTTTTGATAGAAAATCAGATTACTTCTTAATGACCATTATCCTATAAATAAAATTATTTAAGATATATTTTTACATACTCATGCAAACATTTTGCAGCTTAAACTAGTATGTCCACAATCTATGAAATATCGAATGGCAGTATTATTGATTACTTAGAGAAATTCATTTAAATGATAACTCATTAGAAAAAATAGTGTAGTTTAAAATGAAAGAAAAATATTTAAGAAAAAATAATTTTGAAGCTCTATAAAGATTTTTTAAAATATATTTCTCTATACTTTAATAAAATGAAATAAATTTCTAAAGATTTCGTCGAACAAAGGAAAAATTTCACTGTTATTTTCGCAAAAACCTGCCGGTTTAACATGGCCTCGAAAAAAAAAAAAAAAAAAGAAGTTCTCCAGTCCCGGCCCGGAGCGGCCGCAGATAAAAATTAAGCTCGATCGCGGTCCGGACCGAGTCTAATAAAAAGAGATTAATCAGGTCCGTGCAGATCTCTAATGTGTACGTTTTAAGTGAAAATCCTATAAAAATGATTTAAAACAATATTCATTGGATACATAAAACCAATTAGTGGATATAATTTTTTAAAATGCTTAATATTCCATATTTTCTAAGAAAATATAACTACAAGAAAATAATCTATTTGTGAAAAATGTATTTTTCTAGAAAAAATCCATTTTCCCCCCTCTATTAGGGCGGAGCGTAAAAATGTTTTTTTAGAAATTATTTTCCCACTAGCGCGGAAAAGTTGTGGAATGGTCTCAGAAATATACTCACAAAATTTTAAAATAATCAATAAATATCTTCCGGTTCCAGTTTAGGGTCTAAGTATGCAATTTTAGCCGAAAATGTTGTAAATTTTCACATTTCAGTAATATTTTTAACTTCCAACTTTTTCTACGCGCTAGCGCGGAAAAGTTAAAAGAATATATAAGGAACAAAAGTCCAAAATTTTAGAGCAGTTAATAAATATCTTCCGGTTCCAGTTTGGGGTCAAAATATGGAAAATTAGCCGAAAATGATGTAAATTTTCACATTTTAGTGATTTTTTTAATTTTTGCATTTTTTTATTCCCGCTAACACGGAAAAGTTGGAAAAATATACAAGAAAGATAAGTGCAAAATTTTAGAATAATCAATAAATATCTTCCGGTTCCCCTTTGGGGTCTAAATATGAGAAATAATGTAAAAGTGAAGAAAATTTAGGGGTCGAAATATAGAAAAAATGGAAAACTTTTTTGCAGAAAAATTTATTTATGGAAGCTTTAAACATTTCCTTTTACAAAATTAGACATTCGTAAATAATAATTAGTAACATTAAACAACAAATCTTATTATTCATGCAATACACAGACTTTGTATAACTAAGTGTATTTTGAGTTCCAGAATAAAAGTTGCAAATATGCATTAAATGCATTTCATTCACTTATCTCTAAATTTTTCACTTTGGCTTTTGGTTTTAAACGATGGCATGTCACGCCTTGACTCCATTCTGGATATCATGTAGCCATCACGCTTTTTCTCTCAGATGATTGCAAGGGAAGCTTCTGTTTTACTCTCCTTTCAACACATTGTGGCACGGATAATTTATGTTTCCCAACGGCGATACCGGCTATTCTCCCGATTTTATCACTCGCATTATGTGTTCGTTCGACAAGTGAGTCGTATATGGAGGTTCCGGTAGTTGGCAGTTCTGCCAGTTTATGATATCCACGTAACATTTAGCTTTAAAGTTAAGTGCAGGAATTTGGAACACACGAACTCCTGCTCTCGATTTTCCCCTTGCTTTCAAAATCTTAAGTTCTCGTACATTCTGGTTTGGGTCAACAAGCATTACAAGGATTATTGCTTCAGGGTGACCAAAATAACCATTTCGCTGGGTGACGCGATCCACAGCTAACTTCAGATCATCTGTAAGATAACGTGAAGTTTGAATTGTTTTCCAAAAACTTTGTGCTCCATCTGAGCAATTGGCGATTTGATTGTGAACCACGCAGGTGCGTAAACTTTTATGATAAACTCAGTCAATGATAAACTCACAATCAAATCGTATGTGCCAATTACACAGATGAAGCACGAAATCTTTGCAAAACAGTTCAAACTTCACGTTATCTTGCAGATGATCCGGAGCTAGATGTGGATCGCGTCACCTAGAGAAATGGTTATTTTGGTCATCCTGAATCAATAATAATCTTTGCAATGCTTGTCAACCCAAACCAGAATGTGTGAGAACTTGCGCTACGTAGGATTTTGAAAGCAAGGGACAAAACGAGAGCGGGAGTTCGTGTGTTCCAAATTCCTGCCTTTAACTTTAAAGCTAAATCGTATGTGGATCTCATAGACTGCCAGAATTACCAACTAAAAGAACCTCCGATTACTACTCACTTGTCAAACAAACACATGAAGAAAGGTTTAAAGCTTCCATAAATAAATTTGTATGCAAATGTTTTCCATTTTTTTCTATATTTCGACCCCTAAATTTTCTTATCTTTTGCATAATTTTTCCTATTGAGACCCCCAAAGGGGAACCGGAAGATATTTATTGATTATTCTAAAATTTTGCACTTATTATTCTTGTATATTTTCCCAACTTTTCCGTACTAGCGGGAATAGAAAACCGGAAAATTAAAAAATCACTAAAATGTGAAAAATTACATCATTTTCGGCTAATTTTCCATATTTTGACCCCAAACTGGAACCGGAAGATATATATTAAATGCTCTAAAATATTGGACTTATGTTTCTTACATATTCTTTCAACTTTTCCGCGCTAGCGCGAAGGAAAAGTTGGAAGTTTAAAATATTACTGAAATGTAAAAATTTACAACATTTTCGGCTAAAATTGCATACTTAGACCCTAAACTGGAACCGGAAGATATTTATTGATTGTTTTAAAATTTTGTGAGTATATTTCTGAGACCATACTACAACTTTTCCGCGCTAGCGGAAAAAGAATTTCGAAAAAACGATTTTTACGCTCCGCCCTACCCTCTATCCATAACAAAACAATAGCAGGTAAAATCAGGTTACAAGATAAAATGTTGAACTCTACTCTGAACTGCAAGGTCCGGATTGTATCCTATTCGAATCCGAAAATTCTACTTAAAGACAACTCGAGACCGAACAAGAACAAATTTTGTCAACCGAAATATTAAAACCAGAAACTAAAATGAAGGAAAATTAATCCATATTTTAATGCATTTACGGAAAAGTAGTCTACAATTATGTTTTTCTTGTATCAAATTATTTCGGCTTTTACCATTTCAACAAATATTCAGCATCATCTTTTGGAGGAAAAAAAAAGTTAACTCGAACGAATCAAATTCCAACCCGACCCACGTCGAAAGAAAAAAAACATCCCGCCAACCCGACCCAAACTTAAGTCGGGTTCGGGTACTATCGGATTACCCGACCCAATGCAGGATTCAATTCTGTACCGTGATTGAAATAAATATAAAATATAACTTTTAAATGTTCATGCAAGAAGTATTTTTAAAACATCTACAATAACGCTAAATATTCTTAAAAACGACCATAAAATAAAACAGATTAAATTACATTGTTAAAACGTCTTGTATTTAAGAAACAGCACAGTGATGGTAAGTATTGTTTTGTTTGTTTGTTTGTTTTTTTTTTTTTGTTTGTTTGTTTTTTTTTTTCGTGGTAATCATTTCGTGTATAAATGCTTTTAAAGCAAAATCTTCTAATTGAAATCTATATTTATTTCTTTGAGATTGTGACAGCTAAAATGTTCCAAACAGAGCGATAGAAGAAGGGGGGGGGGGGGGGGGGTAAGAAAATAGCTAGGATCGCACGTGATATCTTTTCGTAGTGGTTAGCATGAATCATATAATGTTTATAATCCTTATCGCTCCACGTGCAAAGAAATAATAAAAGTAGGTCATCGTGAAATTTCTTGCAGATTGATTGGAATTAAATAAAACCGACTCGAATTAAATAAAAAGTTTTGTTTTGTTTCTGAAAACTTTATTATAAAACACGCATACACACATCAATAACGGCTGCATTCATTATAAGTCATTTTTAATTTAAAATGTATAAAACTATTGCCGCATTTATTAATACTTAACGAAATCGAATAGCGTTTTTCAGTTTTTGATAAGGGAAAAAACATTTAGAAAATGCAGAAAGTTGATTTTTTTAACTGAATTTCCAGATGAGACATCTCGGGGAAGGTCATCATCAAATAGCAATCGCTTATAACTTAAGATATAATACATTTATCGAAAATGGAAAAATGCATTCGATTTCAAATCACTTTGACAGATATGCCAGCAGATTCCATGCTTTTCCGTTTAAAAATGAGTTTTAAATTACCGGATCTCGATGAATTATTGTGCGAGGTTTCTTTTTAATCCCCCCAACCCTTAAAAAAAACCAAAAACATCTGTATTCCCGATCTACAGATTTTTTTAGAAATGATTAAAATGAGAATTTTTATATCTTATTCAATTGACGAAATGGGATGTGATAACGTTATTTTATTTGTACATAGCGCTAAATATTAAAATTAATACGTTTATTATGTATTTGTAAATAATTTTAATATATGGCACTGTGAAAATAAATGTCATTTTAGCACGTCGTCATTTTAATGTCGCTCGAGCACGCTATTTAAGATACTTGAGTTAAAGTTGAGATTGCTAACGCCCAATCGTTCTCATGACGCTCTTTAGTGTATAGAAAAGTTTACTCAATTTTAACGGGATTTTTTTTTTTAAATATTATTTATAATGAATTATTAACTTTGAATATCGTACTTATATTATTTATATCAAATTAATAATTTCATATTTTTAGAGCTCCCGCTCAACTTGTGTAGTAAAAAAGGGGACCAAAAGGGAGCACATATTTTGTAAAAAAGGGATCAAAAGGAAACTATTTTCGCAAATCGTAAACTAAAATAAACACGGAAACCCTCCTTTCCTTCAATTGTCACTAATTAATAAATGTTCAAAGTATAATTTGTTATAAAGAAAACGCTTGCTTCGATTCAAATTCTGAAATTCATTATCTTAAAGCCATTGTTATTGGTAGAGCTAGAGGTTACAAAACTTCTAAGACAGATCGAATTTCACGAATTTTTCCAAGACTATTTAAGAAATTTGCGTGTTTTTCGGGTTCCTTTGATGAAATTTATATGTTTTTCACTATCTCTTGACGAAATTAAAGTTTTTAAAATCTTTTGACGAAATTAGTTTTTTTTTCGATCTTTTGACGAAATTCGTGCTTTTTTCCGTAATCTTTTGACCGTTTTTTGCGATATTTTGATGAAATTCACAATCTTTTGACGAAATTCGTGTTTTTTCGCGATCCTTTCATGGAATTCACGTGTTTTTTCGATTTTTTGGCGAAATTCGCGTGTTTTTTTGTCACCTTTTGACGAAAATTGCGGTTTCCGCAATTCTTTGACAAAACTTGCGTTTTATTGAGAGATCTTTTGATGAAATTCGCTTTTTTTCGCGATCTTTTGACAAAATTCCCGTTTTTTTGCGATCCTTTCCGAAATTTGCGTATTTTTCGCGATCCTTTGTTGTAATTTGCGTTTTTTTTTTGCGACCTTTTGACGAAAAACGCGTTTTCGGCTATTCTTTGACAAAACTTGCGTTTTTTTTTTTTTTTTTTTTTTTCGCAATCTTTTGAGGAAATTAGTCTTTTTCGCGATCTTTTGACCGCGTTTTTTTCGATTTTCTAACGAAATTCACGATCTTTTGAAGAAATTTTACGCAGTTTCGCAATCCTTTGACAAAATTGGCGATTTTTTTCGTGATCGATTAACGAAATTTAATGGTATTTTTTGGAACATATTTGGGAAAAACGCGATTTTTTTGGGAAAAACGCGATGCTCGGCTAAATGCCAAGCATCGGTAAAATTTTAAGTAAAAGTTGGTTATAAGTGTAAAAAAAAACGGACTTTGCGGACCTAATAGTGAAAAAACGGACCAATACGGACTTGAAGCAAAAAAACGGACCACTTCCATAAAAATGGACCTAGTGGGATCCAGGGGCGGCGCCAGAACTTGCCCGACGGGGGGGGGGGGGCATGGTATCCCCGACAGGGGGGCCGAATTAGTCCCTGCGCACCCGACCCGAATCCGAAAATTACATTTGAAGTCAACCCGCAACCCGATCCGAACCTGACATATTTCAATCTGCATCCGGCCCGAACCCGAAATACTTTAACCCGCAACCCGAACAGAATCCAAAATGAAAGGAAAGTAAATAAAGTTTTAATGCAAATGTGAAAAGTAATCTATAATTACATCTCTAATACCAATTTTATGTTTTCCATAGAAAAATGGACAAATCTGTATTCTTTAATATTCGAATATAGTAAAATGAATAGCAGACACCTTGTTAGATGGAGTAGTGCATCGGGTCGGACTCGGGCTGTACTTAATTTTCCCTTTTCGGGTCGGGATGACTCCACACTTATTTCTGCTGGTCGGGTTCACCCTAGAATATTTCTTGCTGGTCATATTTAACTTTTTGCAAGTTGGGTTTTTAGGATTTTCAAAAAAAAAAAAAAAGTTTGAGCAGAACTGTGTTTTAAAGGAAAATAAATATCTATATGAATATGAATGAATATATATTCAATTTACTGCATCTGATATAAAATGTATATAAGAAATGTGATCATAGATTATTCTCTCTTTAAGAACCATTTTTTTTTTTCGTGCTTCGGAATATGAAAAATATTACCAATATTTCTTTTCTGATAAACAGAAATATACAGTCGAACCTCTATTTAACGAAGTCGCTAAATACCGGAAAAAAGTTCGTTATATGGAAAATTCGTTAAATAGAGATTCACCTTTTAAATTACTTTAAACTACATAAAACAGATTCTAAATTCATAAACACTAAATATTTTTACTAAAAGTAATTAATCACATATTTTTTTAATAAATTATATCCTTTTATTTATTTTACCTACCAATATCCATCATCAATTCATTTTTTCTATGTGTTTAAATCTTTGAAATCTGCAAGGAAAACAAAACATTGTCCGGGAATACACTGTATTTTCTGTTTAAAGTAAATAGTTTTACATTAAAATTACCGAATTTTAATGACATTATCGTATTTATTATTATTATGACAAATAATTTTAACCATACATTAACATATGCGTCCTTAAATTTAATTTCTGAAAAACTCTGTTAATTTTGCCTGAGTTTTTTATTTAAAAAAGTGCTTTCTCTCATAATACGTCTCGCATCTTTGCAATGCACCAAAAACCCCTTCATGCGTATTTTCTTCTAACTATAATTCGCGTCGGATTGTTTCAAATGATTTTAGCATTTCATAATACGAAGTTTTGTTAATTCCTGCATCACGATCATTTCCATCATCATCATATTCATCTTCATCGCAATTCATTGCTGTATTGTTTTTATTTTTCACACTGTCGAAAATATCCAATTCGGATAGTGTTTCCGAAGTCTCAGTTTCAGAATTAAGTGAAATAGAATCATCAATCAACACATCATGGTTAATTTCTTCTCTTTTTCTCACTGTATCCACACTTTTTAAAGTTACTCTAAGGGATTATCGTCTTCGTTCCCCGTACTTACCAAATTCTCACTGCTGACAAAGAAGGCGCCTGGTAAAACCAGTTAAGGGACATTGAATATCATAAAATGTGTTTAAAGAAAGAATAAGTTTGAAATGTCCAGAAATATTTTGAGAAATGGGGAGAAAAAAAATTTTTGATCACAAGAAAAAGTTCGTTAAATAGAGAATGCGCTTCGCTATTTGGAGGTTATTTTACGAAGAAATTCGCAAAATGTTCTTGGTTCAAAGGAAAAGTTCGCAAAATAGAGAAATTCGCAAAACAGAGGTTCGTTAAATAGAGGTTCGACTATATATGTATCGTATTTGTGATAGTTTTTGCACACATACATATGTTACATGTATGTAGATTGGGAGGTGACCAATATTCAAAAGTATAAGCGTACGAATATATAAGTGTTAGGAATTGAAAAACTGTTCACTAAATAGACGTGTCCGCTTTTTCGGGAGTGTCCATTGTGGAAATATAGATTTTTAACCTGATATATAGATTTTTAACCTGAAAAAATATTTTGGAGATTATTTTGAAAAATCGGATCAACCCGAACCGGACCCGCAAGAGTCAAAACCCAACCCGAACCCGACCCGCAGCAAAAAAATAGAAGTCAATCCGTCCTCAAAAAATATAGCTCCAACCCCGGGTCGGGTGGGTCGGATGCGAGTAAAATCGGGTAACACGACCCGATGCAGGACTCTATGCCGATTTCGTAATATATATTAAAAAAGTGTCCACGAGCCCGGGCCTGTCTCGAAGCTCGAGTTCGGTAAAATTTTCGTTCATTAAGCTCGGTCAGGGCTTAATTTTTATCTCAAGACTCGGGTCGGGCTGAGACTAAATTTTATTTTTTTAAATGTTGGGCCGGGTAGAAATTTCATTCTTCCAGGGACAGGTCTGGGTCTTGAATTTTTTCTGTAGATTCGGACCAGACCGGGACCGCATTTTATTCTTTCGGGGTCGTATAGGATGATAATTTTTTTCTCACGAGTATGTCCGGGTAACGTTCCTCCTTTATTAGTAGAGAAAATGGACGATAAAACAGCATATCTTTGTTCACTGTAAAAAAAATTCCGCAACGTTCCTGACAAAAAAATGGGCAGCTGAGTTGCCCATTATTTCCAAGAAACATTTCTTGAAAATGACTGGAACTTTACTGTATATGTTAAAAACTTTCTACAGAAATGCCAGTAAGTTTCCTGCGAAATACCAGGAATATTTCTGTTGACAGCAAAACATTACTGACATTTCACAGCATGCGGGATTCGCAGACGATTTTTACATTTCCAGTTGACAATTTTCGCTTTATTATCATTATTTGTTAGAATGAAAAAATATTTTGAAATTGACATCAAAATTATTATTTATAATTTACACGAAAAAATAAATTTTCAGTTAAAATTCAATAAAGTAAATATATATATGATATATTGTTTCTGAACTTTGCTTAAAATATAAAAATATATAAATGTAAATAATAATTAGAAAAAAAATCTAGACATAAAATATTTTGGATTTTCGTCAGTAATTATGTTAGTTTACAAGTTAGATAAAATACATATAAATTTTCATGAAAAAAAAAAAAAAAAAACCTAAACGTAATTGTATATGTTTTCCGAAAATAAAAAAAAAATTCAAATTTGCAGCAATTCAAAGTGTCAAATATATATCAAATTTAAATCAAATTGTAATAAAGTGTTAAAATATAAAATTAATTAAAAAAGAAAAAAAAAGTCGAGGTAGCATCGAACTCGGGCCGTACGGGTGGCGTGCGAGCTTTCTGCGTCTACACCACGAAAGACACGTTGAGAGCTGCAAACTAATGGGTAATTGAAACGTATGCTAAACCTCGGCATCTAATTTCTCAAAATCTAAGGCCCATTTGAAGAAATCCTTTCACAAGAATAATTGGAGTTAAGAACTCTAAAACATACTTTAAATTAATCAAAATCGATGAGAATCATGTTTGATGGTCCCCTCGAAATAATAGGTGTGTTTTTTTTTACACGGTCTGCTCGTTAAACGTTCCACAAACAAGTACGAGAGATAATCTCTTAGCGATGTCACAGAGGTATTGTATTTTCATCTGAATTGTCTTGACAATAGAGACGTAAAGGATTATGTCGTCTATTGATTTATTTGCATTCCATATTGATTTTTTTACATTCATTTAAGGAATTCGTTTTCGACACTCGCGCGCGAGCAACGGATTATAGCAAAAAAATAATAAATGGCGGCCGCAGCGTTTTGCTGTTTCCAACTTTTGTTCAGGGTTCAGGAACGTTTCAGATAAGAAAACCAGAATTTCACAGGAAAGAGCTAAATTATTCTGAAAACCTGAGAAAAGGAGAAACGTTCCTGGATTTTACATGGAACGTTACCATTTTTTTTACAGTGTTTGTTCCTTCTTTTTTCTTTTTTGTTTGCGTTTTTTAAATAAAAGGCGGAGTATTTGAGAAATTAATCAAATCCCGGCGATTTCTGAAGAAATTAATCAAATCCCGGCGATTTCTGAAGAAATTAATCAAATCCCGGCGACTTCTGAAGAAATTAATCAAATTCCCCTGGGGCAAAAATGCGAAAAAAGCAGACAGACCGTGCCGGCAAGGTATGCTTGTAACAGGAAATGCGCAAGTGTTTAGCTTTTATAACGGGCCGGGCAAACAATAGTTCAGCTTGATACTATGTTAATTTAAACAATAACATAAAAAACACTCTTTGTTTACCCATTTAATTTATAAAAATACTCGCCAAACACTTTTTAATAAAGGTTAAAGTGAGCAGATGTATTTTACAACATCTTATCTCTTCTTGAACCTTATTTCGTATAGGCGCCTAAAGATTGCGGTCAATCGAATAAACATTAAACAGAAGAACACATGAGTTCTAAGACAATATATAAGGTATTCGGTAACATCCGGCCGTTGTGACGACTGTGGCTGACTTGTGATTGAATTCTCTCGTCTCACAAGGAGAGGGCCAACCTTGTTAATCACAGATTTTGATTATTTTAATATATGTTGTAGGGTAGACACCCCTTAGTGTCAGGTTCAACGGATTTTATCCAATGCCCCCTAGTTATTGAAAAACCAGGGGGTCTAATATTAGTAGACAACTTAAATACTTACTTCGCAGCAAAAATGACAGGTTAGTCATAGCTCAGTTGGCATGGCATTTGCCGACTGATCCGAGGTCCCGGGTTCAATACCTGAATGCGCTACATTTGTTTTCTCATTTTTTGTTTTATAAATATAGTTGTAATTATAATTTAATAATTTCAATTAAAAATTTTAACACCAAACATTAATTATAATGTTAACAAACTTAAATTTATCATTTCTTATTTGTAAACTATTATTTCTCATCCATTAAAGAGGTTTAAAAAGAAATTGGATCTATTATTGAATGATAAAAATTCCAAAATCGTGACAAATTCTGTTGTGGTGCCATCTAGCTATGATAAAAAAAAAAGGAATATTCAAATAAAATAAAAGCAGAAAAAAGATAAAGGGGAAAGCAAAATAATTGAAAGTGCAAGCATACTTATTACAAATTTAAAAATCTTTAATATGCAAAAAATCGGTTGTAATTTAATTCTGATGCTAATTTTTAATATGATTATGCTTGTTATTTTAAAAACAGAATAATAGTATTATCTCATTGACTTCCTTTGTTAAAGAAATGCGTAAATGATGTTTCTTTAAAATCACGAATTGACACAATTGCTCAATATCATTGCATCGATAAAGAATATATGAAACACATTTTAAAAGTGATTTTTTATTTTAAAAAAATAACAGTTTTATGAAGTTTTATTACAACTATTCAGTTAAAAGTAAAAAATTAAATAGGTTAAAATTATAATTGATATACAATATTAAAAATTTTAATTGACAGTGAGATTATTAAGTTACACTTACAAGTAAATTTATAAAACAAAAAATGAGAAAAACAAATGTAGCGCACACAGGTATCGAACCCGGGCACGCCAATCAGCCGGTTAACACCATACCAACTGAGCTACGACTGACCTAACATCATTGTAGCAAAGTAAGTACTTAAGTTGTGTACTAATATTAGACCCCCCCCCCCCGGTTTCTCAAGAACTAAGGAGCATTGGATAAAATCCGTTGAACCTGACACTAAGGGGCCTCTACCCTACAACATATATTAAAATAATCAAAATCTGTGATTAACAAGGTTGGCCCTCTCCTTGTCAGACTGAAGAATAAAATTTTAATTTAGAGTATCAGGGCCGAAACTAGCCTTTTTTGCACCCGGGGCAAGCATGGATTTTGGCGCTCCCCCCCCTTTCCGCAAAGTATATTTACAAAGATAATTTTACTAATTTTCTAATAGCGGACTTATTTTAAAATTTAAAATATGTAATACTGAACTACGTAATCTACAATGGCGGATCCAAGGGGGAGGTCACGGGGGTCATGACTCCCCTCTGAACACCAACAAAAATATTCTAAAGATCATTTTTAATATGAAATATACAGTAGAGTCCCGATTATCCGAATCCCACTTAACCGAGTCCTGCTTAACCGAGTTTCCGCTTTCACAGTTATTTTCTTCTGATGGACTGATGGCTTCTATTATTATGAAACAGCCATTATAAATGAAGTGTTAGGTGAAGATGAAAGAGCAGCTGTAAAAAGTTAGAACTCTGATTTTCTGGTCAGAATGGGAAGAAAAAAAATGACTCTGATTTTCTGGCCAGAATGGAAAAAAAAAATAATGGCCATAATTTTTTTTTTTTTTTTTTTTTTTTTTGAGAAAAAAAAATTATGGCCATTATTTTTCTTTCCATTCTGACCAGAAAATCAGAGTTCTATTTTTTTACCACTGCTCTTTCATTTTCACCTAACATTTCATTTATAATGGCTGTTTCATAATAATAGAAGCCATCAGAAGAAAATGATCCATTCCAAAGGTATAATCCTTCATTTGGCGCCCCTTCGTTCTGGCGCCCGGGGCACATGCCCCCTCTGCACACCCCTCCTCCTTAGTTTCGGCCCTGAGTAAACTCATAAAAATTTGATGTAATTTGGGCGTGTTGAAAAAGGTGGAACATTTAACATCCGGCGTAGTTGTTCCGCAGGAAGAATCCCACGATCCCTGAAAATCGGGACATTCCGTATAAATCTTAACACTTGGTAACATTAAGTTCGCACTACAATAATTTATAAGGTTCATAAGCTTTTTGCAATTCGGGTTGCTGGGATTTTCCCAAACAAGTTTGACCCCAAGTACGTATCAGATGAAAAGAAATACAAATTTGAATATGAATGAGAATACATTCAGTTTACTGCATGAGAAATAAAATGGTAAGAAGTGTCATAATAGATTATCATTTCTTTAAGAACCATTTTTTCTTCTTTCGAAATTTGGAAAATATTATCAACTTTTCGCTTTTCAGACATACAATAACATATGCATCATATTTGTGATAGCTTATGCACACCTACACGTTACATGTTTGTAGATTAGGAGGTATCCACTATTCAAAGAGGTATAAGCGTACAAATATTAAAGTGTTAGGAATTGAAAAAGTGTTCACTAAATAGAGATGCCCGTTTTTCGGGAGTGCACACTTAGGAGGTCTTACTGTATATAAATTTTTAACCTGAAAAATATTTTGGACATTCTTTTGGATCATCTGGTCAACCAGAACCCGACCTGCAAAAGTTAAGACCCAACCCGAACCCGAAACAATGAAAGTCAACACGACCCGTTGGGAAAAAGTAAGTCATCCCAACTCAAACCCGACCCGCAACAAAAATATATTGCCAACCCGACCCGAACCGATGGTCGAATCGGTTGCGGATTAAATTGGATAATCCGACCCGATGCAGGACTCTAGTAGATGTTTGCATGGGCCGAAATTTCCAGGCCGAGAATGTCGGAATATCCCGGTGATTTGAAGAGCTTTTCATCTTATTTTAAGAAATTTTTGTCTTTTGACCGAAAAATTTTAGAAAATCTTGTGCTTAGGTTCATGATTTTTATTTATTTTTATATAAAAGGGATTTATAAATTCCGTTTCTAAAACGTAAAAATACTAGACGGCAGAGCTGCCGGAACACCCATGTAAATTGACGATCATGCTGCTTTATGTGTAAGTATTTCAGGTAGTTACTTGTTTTCTGTATTTTGAGGGGAAATGGGCAAATCAAAGCGCAATTTTTCATGTTTAAATGAAATATAATCAAGGGAAAAAATTGTTCAATTCACGGATTATTTTAAGGATTAATTCACGAATTATTACTGCAGAGTCCTGCGCGGTTTGTGTTATACCCGACCCGAACCCGGAAATTCTATATCCATTCAACCTGAACCAGTTAAAAAAAATAAGTTGACCCGATCCCAACAAACATCGACCCAAAGCGACAGGATTTAACCCGAACCCAATACCAACACAAAATGAAAAAAATATATCCATATTGTAATGGAATAATGGAAAAGTAGTCTACAATTATATTGTTTATGTAGAAAAAACAATATATCTGTATATGTAGTCGTTGATACTCAAATAATATAGTTTTTCATTTTAAAATATATTGAGAAATCGGGTAGAATCGAACCCATCCCGCCAGAAAAAAATTAAAGTGAATCCAACTCGAAAATTAGAAGTCAATCCGAGCCCCTCTGAAAAAGTATTCTCTCCGGATCCGACTCAAACCACCAGTCGGGTTGGGTTTAGTTTACCCAACATTATGCAGGACTCTACCCGAAACACGATCTGAGCCAGACAAAAATTTTCATGCTCCACATTTCGACCTGAACCCGAAATACTCGAACCTCAATCAAACCCCAATCCTAAATGATGAAAAAAAAATACCTGTATATATATATATATCCATATTGTAATGCAACTATGTAAAAAGTAGCCTACAATTATACTTCTAGTATCAATTTTAACTTTAAAGTGAAAAATTCAATATACATATATTCGTTAATATTCAAATATATAAGTTTTTCTTCTTAAAATAAATTTTGTAAATTCTTTTGACAGATCGATTCATCTCGAATCAAGAACCGTAAGTGTCATCACCCAACCCGAACCTGAAACAACTAAAGTTAACCCGACTGGAATCCGACCCGCCACGGCAAATATCAGGTCCAACCCGATCCGGTCCAGACCACTAGTCGGGTCAGGTGCAATTTGCCCGACCCGATGCAGCACTCTATTCGCCATCCAACTCGACCCCGACAAAATAAATTTCGCCCTCCGTATTCTTAACCGAACCCGAAATACTTCAAACTAAGCCGACCGTAAATCCACAATGTAATGTTATTTATAAAAAAATAGCATATGATCATAACTTCAGTATAAATTTTACCTTTTATATTGCAAAATAAACATGTAAAGATTCATCCATGTATCAAATATGCAGATTTTTATCTGAAGGACTTTAGACTTTTTTTTCTTTTCGAAAAATTGGGTTCACCTGAATCCAACCAGCAAGAATCACAATTCGATCTAGATAGCGACTCATGACCGGATGAATTTGTTTAGTCAATCCGACTTACAAATAAAAAAAATGAGCTCCAACTCGACCCAACCCGACCGGGCCGAAATTAGAGTCAAAATATTTTCCCCGACGACATTGAATTTTGACCCGGGGGGGGGGGGCAAGCATGCCCGACGGGGTGGGCATATGCCCCCCCCCTCCCGGACCCCCCTCTGGCGCCGCCCTTGGTGAGAGCCCTGTAATTTCGGTGCTTGTTGTTTTTAAAATTCCGTTAAATTTTTTTTTTTTTTTTTTTTTTTTTTTTTTTTTTTTCAAAATCATTCGCGATATACCAAGGTAATAATGCAATTTATCATCCGCGCCATATGTCGGAATTTAAGCTGCAAATTTCACGCAATTTTAGTGTAGTTTTTCGTATTTATATTATTTAAATCATATTAATAATTTCGAATTTTGCATTTAAATTATTTATTTCTAATTAATAATTTCATTTTTATGATTTCTTAATTCTTCTTATTAATTTGTTTCTGTTTAGCACGCCATTCGCGATTACCGCAGAAATTTCACGTGCGGCGTAAACCCTGGTCAAAATATACATTCGTAGATGGTGTATAGCCCGCGGGCTATTCAACGATGCAGCTCCGCGGCTTATACACGAACATTTTTTATGGTACTGCTTGATTTAGGGGTGCGGGCTATACAACCAAAAATACGGTATATTGTGCACCCACTATTGCGTTTAATGACTGCAAATATTCTATCTTTCATGGACATTATTAATTTTTGGAACAGTTCGGGACTGGTTTTGTACCATTCATCTTCAATCGTAGATCTGAGTTCTGAAGCTGAGGAAAAATGTTTTTCCATTTTTATAAACTCATCTTGCTAGATCTCCCCATAAGTTCTCGAGAGGGTTTAGATCAAGACTTCTGGGTGACCATTGCAAAACTTTTCAGCATTTTTCTTCTGGAATCAGAGTTTTGTCTCACGGCTTGTGCAGATAGGCGAATTGTCTTGCTGGTAAATCCATTTCTCTCCTGCCAAAAGTGTTGCAACAGGTGAAAGATGGTCAGAAAGAGTTTTTAGATATGCTTTGAATTTACTTATCCTGAAATAAATTAAAGTAACCCCACGCTGTTGAACGAAAAGGAACTTCATGTCATAATCGATGCTCCACATAACTGACGTTCTGAGAAAATTTCTTTTTCTTTTCTCAAATAATGTCAATAATGTTTCCAGACATGAGGACCATCTAATTTCCATTTCTTTTCATCAGAGAAATAGTCCAGTGGAAATGTACATTTTACCTTGCAAAAGGTCGGGTAAAAGATTTTTTATTTTCTAAATTTTTTATAATGATGCCAACATGACAGATTTACATGGCAAGAATAATTAGAGATCAGAGGAAGATTTAAAACAGTTTTATTAACAAAACATACACTTGCATATTACTTACAATTGAAAAATAAATTTTACTAGCTTTTTTTTTTTGGCACAAGAATTGTCAAAATCTGTGCTGACAAAAATCACTCCATTTTTGGACAATAAACTGTTTTTAATATTTTTTTATTCCACAATAATAGGATTGGAAAAATCTAGCATTAGTAGATGGCTTCTTTTTTGTCGAAAAATATCTGTTTTTTTTTTGTTTTTTTTTTTTTTTGGGGGGGGGGGGGGTTCTGAATTTTCTACCCTATATTCATCTTTGCATTTTCTTTTAACTGGATTTCATTTTTCTCCTTTTCAATATTACTCCTACAAATGCCCAATGCTTTATTTGAACATATATGAATGCTTTCATTCTTTTGTGAGGAAGATTTAAATTCATCGAGATAGGTCAGGATACTTTCTAATTTTTTTTCTAACTGAAAAATTCATGTGATTATTGGATTCAGAAAATTTAGGATGAACTTCTAGTGTTTTCTTCAGTAAGTCATCATTATCAAGTTGTTCAGTTACTTCAATTTCAGTATCATAACCCTCTTCTGTCATTTAAAAATAAAATTGAACAATTCTATGTATATGTTTGCATATGTTACCTCTAATTCTGTTGTTTATGCATGTACAGCCGTGGAAAAAAAAGTAAACACACCTTATAGTCCAGGGGAAATGTACATTTTACCCTGCAAAAGGTCGGGTAGAAGATTTTCTTTTCTAAATTGTTTATAATGATGCCAACATGGAAAAAACAAGTTTTCTAACAAAATATATTAAGGCTAAATTTTCTGTGGCCGAAAAACAACAAAAGTTTGGGACATTTTTTGATTTTTCGGAAATTTCTCGAGACTTGTTGCCGTAGCATATTATTTGTCAATTACAATATTAAAGAAAATAAAAGTCTCTACAACTTTCATATTTACAACTTTTTTACACACTCAATAGCAAGCGCAGTACGCTATTTCAAAAATGGGACAATTTTTTCAATTTTCTTAAAAACCGTGAAAAACGTAATTTTACCGCGATTATTCAAATGTTCCCCGCGGATTTAATTGTGTATGTCGACTTCTAAAAATTGGTAGCAGTAAATTATCTATTATTTGCACACTCTCGTCTTTATTTTCATCCCAACAGTCATTTTATATTCAATGAATTTATATAATTTGAAAAGTAGGGCAGAGTGTAGATGAATGAGTCAATTTTCATATTTAGACAGTAACTTTAAGTGTATACAATATTAACTTCAAAGCATTGTTTAAAAGAATTTTTCAATCTATAGTAACTTATTGGCATGATAGTTTCAATTAAAAAAGATTTCTTGCTTAATTTTAATAATTTTTATAATACATACATATTTTCCCAGGTATCAATGGAATAGGTGGATCATTTTTTAAATCTGTCCATGTTTTGGAATAACAAAATCAAATTTTTAGAAATAATCAGGAAGTTTTAATTGTTTGTAAATAATTACTTTACCTAAAAATCATTATTATACAAGCATCAGCAGAGACCAAATTACTAATTTAACATTTTAAAACTATTTTTTAAATTTTAATGCACTTGGTATAATGACATAAGTGAGCACGGTAATGAAAAATTAAGCAAAATATTTTTTCTTTTCCCCAGGCATAAATGGCAACCCTTATATCTTCTGGCCCATACAATGATTTCCTATTTCTCATATAATGAAAGCAGATTAAGAAATAAAGTTCATTTAATTGTCAATTAGAATTGGGTACGGCTTACAAAAAATACTCACCAAAACATTCAAACTCATTGCTTGTTTTATTGAAACTTAAAAACTATTTACTCTATTCACCTAAACCTGATAACAAGTTGACTTTTAAGGAGTACGTTTGCCTTGATAAAAAGACATGTGCTGTCCTCTAAAATAATCCGGAGGAACTTTTTGTCAGAAGCATGGCAATGACACTCTCTCTTGGGACACGGTTTAAAAAAAATTATTAAGAATTATAGATAAGTTTAATTAATGAAAATAAATATTTTTTAACTAGTAGCATCTTAATAAATAAAAATGTATAAAAAAATTATAACCATCTGTTTTAAATAAAACTTTGTCAAATCTTTATCTAATAAATTGTTTGTTGGGACAACCTACGGTAATGATATTTTGACTACAAAAAAAATATTTCTTATTTTTAAATTTTTTATAAATAATAATATATCTGTAAATTATCATTAAAAAACATGATAGTTAAAATGCAATAATTAAAATTATGATATTTAACTATTTTTCTGTGCAAATGTGAAAGGACAGTAAAACATGAGGCTTTATTTGAAAATCACCCAGGTATGAAAATTTGCGAAAAACATATTTTATTCCCCACTACAATGGTATATTTTATTTACCAATTATTGATAACATACGTTTTAATGTTTTACTGTTTTAAAGATAGCAAACATTGAATTGTAGTTCCATATAAAAGGGGGGGGGGACTCAAAAGATAAATATCTTTTATGAAAGAAATACTTTTACCTTATAAAATAACTACAATAAAAATATACCAGATTATTTCACTAACTAGTGTTATGCATTTATATCTTGTAAAATTTATAAATTATGTTAATAAAATATTTGAGATCACTCGTTTTATAAGAAATATTTAAAATATTAGTTTTAAAATATATTCTCAATTTTTTCCCACTTATATCAATAAATATAACAAGAGATTATATCATTTTAGAATGCAAAAATATGTAAAACTGTAAGATTATCTATTAATTGCTTTAAAGTTCAAACAGAATACTTTAAATTTCAGAACGGGTTCCAAACAGTTTTCCAAAAATGAAAGTGTCCGAATATATTAAAAAAAAAACAATCAAACCCGAAAAAGTACAAAAGCACAACATTAGATATTGATCTCAGGTATCCCATGAAAAAAAATTATTTAAAAGTAACAAAATGCGAGCGAGATATTTTTAAAGAACGCTCCCATAGGTTTAATGTTACCTTGCGAATGTCTTCGTGTGCCTAATTTAGTCCTATAATTCATATAACTGTGACTTTAAACGCCTCAATACGACAACTGCCATAAAATCTTTGAAAATGAAATTTGTATGTAAGGAATTCGGTCTTTAAAGAAAAGTATATTAGGTAGCTTTCATTACAAAAAGCTACCTATTGCAGCCGTTCGGAGGAAAACGATTCCGAAAAATTTTGGTATATTTTCACCGATCATGACCCCCAGACCCCGAAACCACCCTCCGTTCAAAATTGATATATATATGTTACCGGCCAAACCCGATTTTAGGCCAAACTAGTTTATCCTAAGGCCCATAGGATATACTAGTTTTTCCTAGGCCAAACTAGTTTATCCTAACGCCCATAGGATAAACTAGTTTTTCCTAGGCCAAACTAGTTTATCCTGACGCACGTAGGACAAACTAGTTTTTCCTAGGCCAAACTAGTTTGGCCTAATGCTCATAGGATACACTAGTTTAGCCTGCTATTCATTGGTCTGAACTAGTTTATCCTAAGCCGATCTAGTTTGTCCTCGGCCAATTCAATTTGGCGAGCTTTTATTGATCCCAAAGACTTCCTCGGTGCCAACATTCTAGTTTGTCCTAGGCCATTCTAGTTTATTTAAAGCCAATGTAATTTGACGTCTTTTTATTGATCCCAACTACCGCTCCGGCATCAACCTTGTGCAAAGTAGTATTGCTGTCACCGCTGTATAATATATTTTATTCGATGAAGAGTGGAATAGGGTTCCCCTACCTTTTCCATTTCACTGCCATCGCTAGTTACAAAATATGTTCCATTATGACAAATTATGTGCTGGAGGACCAAGAATGGGGTGCGATGCTATCATAAAATTTAGGAGAGGAAATATTTGGAGAATTGATTAATTATGTGCAGTTATACCTCGAAAATCCGGCATCGTCAGGACCAGGACTTCGCCGGATTTTTGAAAATTCCAGATTTCTGAAAGAATATCAAATGTACTTCTGATATCTTAATGGTGCATTTATTCATAATTAATTCAAAACCAAGTGACATTTATGTGGGAAAAATAAATATAAAAAAAAAACATTGATTTTTTTCTATGGTACATAAATTCTAATAAACAGTGAAATCAATTCTTGTGTCGATCGATAAAATTTTATTTGCTATAGTTTCTGCCGTTCTTTAACAAGTTTTTCTTGGATTTTATAAGTGAACAAAATCGATTTCGGAAATGTAGTATTGTTCCTCTAAACCATTTAGTGATTTTCCTGTGAAACATATACATTTTTCAAGTGACATCTTTTCTTCTGCAAGTTTTTCGTTCTCCTTCCTATGAGCTGCTAATATAGCGTTATCGGCGGTTCTATTTAGCACAGCTTGAGTGATCTCAGTGTCCGCTTATCCATCTCCTTCGATCTCGAAATTTTTAATTCGTAAACAATTGCTATTTTTCTTTGTCCCATAAGTTGGAAGAAAAAAACATTGGGAGAGCTGGCCTTCGTTCCCAGATTTTTGAAGTTGCCTTATTTGTGAATGCAAGATTTTCAAAGTCACAATGTATTAGTATTTAAAATTAAAAAAAGGATAAAATAAAATCGGCAGAATTAGAAAAAATGAAACTACAAAATTTTAAAGATTTTTAATTTTGTGTGCTGTGAGAGGGCGGGGGCAGATTTTTATTTAATAAAAATTTTAATGCGCGCTTCAAATCACACTTAATTTAATTGAAAGTATTTTAACTGTGATTCATTTAATTGTAGTATACAACTGAAATACATTATATGCAATTGAGCCTAATTGCAACTGAATTCAATTGAATTTTACTTAGTTGCAGCTTGCTTTTAATCTTTAATCGCTATTAAATCAAATACACATATATTTTTTAAAACCAAATTTAATATTTGAATAAAAATATAATTGACTGATGTCCATAACTGCACAATTATGCTGCTTATAAAAGAATCTTAAATCATTAGTAGTAGTAATAATAATATTTGTCGATGCTCATTTGTGTTGTAAATAAAAGCACTCAATTAATAGAATAATATTTATTATAAGAAAATTTTTACTTCCTTTTTTTTTTCTTTTTCTTTTTTTTGTGAGTGTGACTGAGTGTGTGTATGTGTTAGAAATAAGTTATCAAATTTCTTCAAATTTTAACAATTACTAAAATTAAGGATTATTACCAAACTGGAAAAAATTATTCAGCAAATAAAATTCTCTTTACAGAATATTACATATACATTTGTACGGATGAGGATACAGTACTCTAAAACCTGTTAGTAGAAACTGCGTATAACAAAATCCTGTTTTAAACGGATTTTTTTTTTTTTTTTTTTTTTTTTTTTTTTTTTACCGGTGCAAATTAGATATAATAATCCGTTTGAAAAAAACATAATACATTTGCTAAAGACGACGGGCCTGCTAAAAAAGGAACTTAACAAAATCGAATTTTTTCCCTCTCCTTTGTGATTCCGGCTCAGATGGTTTTTCTATATAAAATTTTTCAGATTTTCAAGTCTCCGTGTAAAAGTATTAATGGTATTAGTAGTAATTCGGATATTTACGTACAAATAGAGATTCATTAAAAAATGAATATAGTTTACAAAAGAATCATTAATATCGTCAATCTACATTCTATTGCTTGGAGATTTAAAAATTGTTAAAATTCTATACAAAATAAATATATCTGCTAAGACGGAATTGCATAGGAAAGAAGAAAAATCCGTTATAGGCAGATTCCCTTAGTAGCAGGTTCATTGTCTGTTGTAAATGGATTATATTCTTTTCAGAAGTACTAGTATCTTCATTTTACATAGATCAACATTTTGTTTTTTTGAAACACGGGATTCCGTCATAGGCAGGTTATTTTTCTCAGGTTTTAACGTACTTTATTTTATTACCGACTGAAAATTCCTGCTTGATCAGACCTGAAGAAGAATGCAGTCAACTCCCGACAGAAGCCAGAAAAAAAAATTGAGTCACGGTCCATCTCGGTCCGAACCTCTCGAAAAAAGTAATTCTCAAAACAAGACCGGACCGAGTGTCAGGAAGGGAAATTGGGTGGGCCCGTACAGAAACGTACATCGAATAACCAAAAGACTAGTTCACAAAATTTTGTAAATTAGGACGCTAAAGTTCTCTTATATTAAAAAAAAAAAAAAAAAAAAAAAAAAAAAAAAAAAAAAAAAAAACGAGTATGAAGTGAACTTTGCTCACTTCCATAGATGAGTTTCAGTTGAGCGGGCTCGTGAGAAAAATTTTGAATTTGAGCCTGAATTCGACTCATTTTTGAAAAATTTAATTTGAGTTTCCATTAGTTCATTTTTTTGTGTGTCCAACACTGGTTGGCATCAATAAAAGCACGTCAAATTGAATTGGCCTAGGATAAAGTAGATTGGCCTAGGACAAACTAAAAGGTTGGCGCCGAGGAGGTCTTTAGGATCAATAAAAGCTCGCCAAATTGAATTGGCCTAGGATAAACTAGTTCAGACCAATGAATACCAGGCTAAACTAGTTTATCCTATGAGCATTAGGCCAAACTAGTTTGGCCTAGGAAAAACTAGTTTGTCCTACGTGCGTCAGGATAAACTAGTTTGGCCTAGGAAAAACTAGTTTATCCTATGGGCGTTAGGATAAACTAGTTTTGCCAAGGAAAAACTAGTTTATCCTATGGACGTTAGGATAAACTAGTTTGGCCTAGGCCAATCTAGTTTGGCCTAAAATCGGGATTGGCCGGTAACATATGTATATATATATATATATATATATA
Organism: Maratus speciosus; assembly: GCA_963932465.1. Lineage (NCBI taxonomy): Eukaryota > Metazoa > Arthropoda > Arachnida > Araneae > Salticidae > Maratus > Maratus speciosus. The sequence continues at coordinate 172,533 of CAWVRF010000759.1, read as the reverse complement.
TATATATATATATATATATCGACCTTTGTCATACTGTAACTCTCGTATTTATGAACCGATTTTGATAAAATTTCGTGTGTACATAGTACATACCATTTTCTCAACCGAGTTCGTTGGCTAGCTTCATCCGCCATATTGTTTCAAAATGGCGGCCATTTAAATTTTTTTTAATTTAAAATTTAAAATGAGGCACAAAAAAATTAGACATTGAAAAAGATTTTTTTTCTTATGTGTTTGGGCTTGATACAAAGATTCTGGAGCATTTTTAGTTTCGTCTATATCTTAAAAAATGGCTGAGTTATAGCACTTTGAATTTCTAGCATGGCTGACATTTTGAAACGATCTGATTTTTGTCACGCGATAATACACGTATTTATGAACCGATTTGGATGTGACAAAGAATGTGCATAGTACATAGCAATGTCTCGACCGAGTTCGTTGGCCCTCCTCATCCGCCATCTTGTTTCAAAATGGCGGCCATTTAAAATTTTTAAAAAAATTTAAAATTTAAAATGAGGCACAAAAAAATTAGACATTGAAAAATATTTTTACTTGTGTTTGGGCTTAATAGAAAGATTCTGGAACATTTTTAGTTTCGTCTATATCTTAAAAAATGGCTGAGTTATAGCACTTTGAATTTCTAGCATGGGTGACATTTTGAAACGATCTGATTTTTGTCACGCGATAATACACGTATTTATGAACCGATTTGGATGTGACAAAGAATGTGCATAGTACATAGCAATGTCTCGACCGAGTTCGTTGGCCAGCCTCCTCCACCATCTTGTTTAAAAATGGCGGCCATTTCAAAATTTAAAAAATTAAAATTTAAAAGTTAGGTACAAAATAATTAGAAATTGAAAAAGATTTTTCCTTATGTGTTTGAGCTTGATACAAAGATTCCGGAGCATTTTTTGTTTCGTCTATGTCTTAAAAAATGGCTGAGTTATAGCAGTTTGAATTTCTAGCATGGCTGACATTTTGAAACGATCTGATTTTTGTCACGCGATAACACGCGTATTTATGAACCGATTAGAATGTGACGAGGCATGTGGATAGTACAGTCGTGGAAAAAAAAGTAAACACCCCCTACTAACTCCTCAACAAATTATCGTAGAAGAAAGTTACTGGCACCGAGCGATTGGAAATAAAGTCTACTTTTAAATGATGTATATAAAATTTTCTTAGGGGACTATCTACATATTAAAATGAACCATAACTTATTTTTTTTCAATGGCAATACCCAATTCTGTCAGCATAAATGAACTCTACACCCTTCAATTAGCCTAAAAACAAATTTTTATGCAATTCGTACCATAAGTTTCCGAGAAATTAATTATGTGAAAACGAGCGTATTTTAAGGACTGTATCCAAATTGAAGTTCGTTACTCGATTGTTAACCGAGAGAGCCAGCTTCTTGATCAAGGCACCTTATGAAGTCTGTTAGATAACAGGACAACAGAAGAAATTTCAAAATATCTACTCACTTCTATCATAGACGGGCCCTTAAACCATCATTTTGCCGTTCTTTAAGCTTAATTTTAAAACTTTTTGGAAGAAAAATGTGAAATTTCGGATTTTCATAAAGCAGGTCTTAATAAATCTAAATCCATAAAAAAAATTGTACGTTGCAATTCATAATTTTTTCGAATATTAATTTCATAGTTGTGTCGTCTAGTTGCAAAACCGGCCAACTCCTCAAAAATTGAAAATGTGTGTTTTCAGTTTTTTTAGTTCTAAGTAAAGGTTTCTTTCATCTGGAAACGATAAACCATGCAAAAACCTGTTAATCCCTGTGTTATATGCGTTTGAAAATCAGGATGTGGTGCAAAAGTGGCCAAATCCTTCAGCCGGTGAGTTTCAAAACCGGCCATCTCCATACCCGCTAGCTGACGCTTCTGCTCGTCCCCACAATAACTTCTCGCTTGTTGATTAGATTAACGTTATCATGTTTTCTCTCACATGTGACTGCTCTCCCTTAGTGCATACAAATTTTCTAATAATTTAGCTTCGTGTTTTCTCCGACTATGGAAGTGTTTCTGGAAGAAGTGTCTACTAATCAACCAAGGAAGCGGCAAAGTGGATCTACGACGTGGCAAAGGAGAAAACCCCAAATTCAAAGGTAATGTACACCTTTTGATAACCAGGGGTGATTTATCATTTTTTGACGCCCTAGGCCAAAATACTTTTCCGTCCCCCCCACCCTCCATAAAACTGTAAGTGAATTTTCTTTGACAATTTTAAGAATTTTTTAATCTATTTAATTAATTAATAATACATTTCAATTTTGCTTTATAAATTTTAGTATTTTGAGGATTGTAGATTGGAAATGAATGGGCTTTTGTTACACTTAAAATCTGAGAGAATTTTGTGTTGGTGCATCGAGAAGTAGAAAAATTGTTTTAAATGTAATTATTACAAATTCATTTTTTATTTAACACTTTTCGTTAAAATTTTAACTTGTTCTTTTTTCATTAAATTTAAAAACTTTAAAGTTCTTAATTTTGCGAACCCTACCTAATGTAAGCCCCTTGGCCATAACCTAAGTTGCCTTATAGGTAATCCACCCTGGGGATGATATAATACATAATTAATTGATAACATAATAACATCATAGTTAGCATGTTTTGATTAATTAATTATCATGATGCCATAATATTTTATTAATCTAATAACTTGCCTACGTTGATTCAATATTCTTTTATACCTCCAGACCGTGTTTCACCTCAAATTGAAAGGAGATTGAAGAAAATCGAGTTCCTCATTCAGCCCGCAAAGTATGAAGAAATTTTATCTGAATATGGAACAGTTTTCAAGTCTGGAAGAAGACTAGCAATTTCTTCCCCAAACCACCTGCACTGTGACATTTCAAATTTGCTCCTACGAAAAAATATAACAAATATAAAAATAAGCTGTTGGTGCAAGGGGAGGTCTTCTACAAATCTGAGGTAGAAGTCAGAAAGTCTGTTGTCAAGAGTAAGAGAAGTATTATGAACAGCAAGCTCGAGGACGTGGCTCCGGATACCGTGGTGAAGCCTCTAAAACTTCGGGATGTCCAAAACTTACTGACGAAACATTTCGGACCAAATTGGGATGCTGGCAAGCGGTTATTATTATTTTTTTTTTTTTTTACAAAAATATATTGGCATCAGCTGCTTAAAAAGCAGAAAGCAAAGATGATGAAGAAAAAGACGTATGGATGGACCATCATGACGAAATTTGTGAGACTATCGAAAACGATGAGACCACTAAAGTTTGAAATTGTATGCACATGAACATATATGATTTTTGTTTAAGTTTTTTAAAATTTAATAATTTTATTTAAAATAATATCATGTCATTTAAATCATTTGTTTAGTGACATTTAAATCAGTTTTAACAGCTAGACAGTTAGTTTTAACTGTTAGTCAGTTTTAACAATCAGTAACTGTGTAAAAGTCGTTTTACGTTAATAACTTTCCTAAAGTTCTTTTTGTTAAATAACATTAAGTTGAACAAAACATTTTTGTGTATTTGCAACCCCTAAAAACCCAATGTCAGATTAAATTCAGCAAAAATTAATTTCTGGTTTTTTGCAAAACCGGCCAACTCCAAAGTAAGTTGCAAATGCGGCCAAATCCAAAACAAAGACCTAAATAACCCCTACCCTTCATGTGCCCCTGCCACCTTATTTCGTGTTTTCAAATATACTGCCCTAATGACTATAAAACTGAAGAGTTTTGGTTCCAAACTTTATTTGGCTAAGTGTGGTAAAAAATCACCTTTTTCTCAAAATTTTATTTTTTGGAGATGGCCGGTTTTGCAACTAGACAACACAATTCATAATTCAAATCATAAAATTATAAAAATTGCAAATTCAGCGTATTTATGTTTGGGCACATTAACATTATTGCTACACAAAAAATTAGCACATTAGGAACATAATTTCAGGAGATACAAATAAAACTATGAAAATGTAATTTAATATTAGAAGCTCCAAATTTTGAATGTTTATAATTCAAAAACTTATCTTTCAAATGACTTGAAATCTGGTGTGTAGGCATTGTTTGAACCGAAGATTTGAGATATCTCGTTAAAATTGGGTATTGCTGTTTGAAAAAATGAAGTTTGGGTTCGTTTTAATATGTAGATGGCCCCCTAAGCAAACTTTATATACATCATTTAAAAGTAGACTTTATTTCCAATCGTTCGGTACAAGTAACTTCCGCCTACGATAATTTTTTAAAGACTTAGTAGGGGGTGTTTACTTTTTTTTTTCCACGACTGTACATACTTGTACCTCACATAATATATGTTTTTTCATTTTATATGTCAAAGTAATAGATTAGATTTTTCTCTGAAATGATTAAATTTGTAAAAAGTTTGAAGATGGAAAAGTTTTGTAAAAGGTCTATTTTTAATGCAAAGAATTTTGTAAAGGGTCCTGTTTGAAGGCGAAAATTTTTGTGAAGGGTCCTGTTTTGAGGAGAACAATTTTGTGAAGGATCGTGTTTTGAGATGAAAAATTTTGTGAAAGCTTCTTTAAAGAACCCAATTTCTTTCTAAACAGATCCCTGTATGCTTTCTGAAACAAAATGAGAATAATAATTTACAATAAAATGGTCTGAGTTCTGTTCCTCGAAATTTATTTTTTGCTTACATAACAGTTTCTTCCAATTACGTTTGCAACTGTATTATAAACGAGTGCATGAAAAAAAAGCTCAAATAACTGAATGACTCAAATGTAAAGCATGGTAACTTATATTTATTGACTTTTCCATGTAAACTTGTTTACTGCATTCCCAAACCTTTTTAAACATACAGGGTTTACTTTTAACTCAATATATGCCATAATAATAATCAAAGATAAATTTAGATATATATTTTAATAACTAAGACTGTTTGTATATAAGTCCAATAAAATAAAATATATCAGTACAATGTTTAGTTTTTTTTTTAATATGTTGTTAACGAAAAAATTAATATATATTAATTTCATGCTTATTGTCTATCCTCGCTTTATTAATTTGAAATATTAGAACGAGGGAACTGCAAAAATAAACAAACAAATAAAAACCAAAACTGCATTTAAATGTTTTCAAAAATGTCTTAGAACGCTTTTGCCATTTTTTGCATCTAGTATTGCAGACGGTACTCTCTAAAAATACTATTGCTAATCCTTTCTAACATTATCCCCCCCCCCCTCCATTCAATCTTTGACGTAATTATACATCAGCAAGTTCGTATCCGCGATTTCAAATGAAAAAAGAAAAATACCTGTGCTAATAATGTATATTTAGTTCTAAAATTATAAATACAATGCAAGAATTTAACCAGTTTATAATAAGAGTTCTTTTTTTCTTTTTTCAGGCGTACGTCAATACCCTGTTGAAAAAGAAAAATCGTTCATCGATATTTTGCATGAGAGGGAAATGAGCTTGTTATACGGAACTCCAGGAGAAGAAGATCCCAATTCCAAATACGATAGGCCGTATATTGGAGGTGTTTTTGATCATGAAAAGACAAAAGAAGAGGAAAAGGTGAAGGGAAAAGAGGAGAAAAAGATGAAGAAGAAGAAAGGGAAAAGGGTAAAGGGTAAAGAGAAAAGAAGAGGAGCTTAAAATGAAAGAGAAAGAAGAAAAAATATGAGTTGGGACGAAGTGATTCAGGACTAGCCATGTAATGCCAATACTGAAATAATGTTTAATATAAACATAATAGTTTCACTTTTAAGCATGTTTTCATTTTCTGCCATTGACTTTCAAGGCAAATCTTGTGCATATTTATCACGTTTTCATGCACATATTATTGTTTTATTTACTATTGTAATTTATTCTTTTATTATTGTAATATATCAAACTTTCCTTTTTTTTATTGTAATATATTAAACATTTAACATTCTCTGTAAAATTTGTATAAAACATTTATGATTGATTAAGTATTTATATTTGGTATGTTTCTGTTTTTCTCTTTTTTAATGTCCCTTATCAACAATAGAATCATACTTCACACGACAATCTGTAAAAAAGTCTTTTTTTCTGTCTTGAGAACTAAAATAGGTTGAACCTCATCATATCGAGGATGAAAGGTTCTCAACATTTTTTCCTCATAATTATAGTTCTTCCTACAAGAGATTTTCTGTAATGAAACATAAGAAAAAAAATTAAATATAATAAAATACTTAAATAAAAATCCATTTATTTTACTATCAACAACAGAATAATTTTTCTCATAGAGACAATATTATATTTTTAGATTAACAAGATGAAATTAAATTTTGACATTTGTCTGAAGGGGACTTAAGGCTCTTAAAATGTCAAAAAATGAATAAAATTGACTATTTTTAACATTTTATATCTAAAAAATATTACAAACACACATGTTTTAAAGGCAGTCATAAATACATGCTTTTTTTCAGGTCATAATGGATAATAAGTTCTATTTATTTAATTTATTTTTTAATTAATTAATTAATTAATGTTTATATGATGATTTTTTTATATAGTATTGTTTTGGTGCAAAACTGTATTTTGCTTACATAAAATGTTCAAAATTTTAGCAATATATCACCAAAAAAAAATGTTTTTCAAAAAAAAAAAAAAAAATCAATATTTAGCCAGTATTTTTCGACAGTAATTCCTGTCTCATTTAATGCCCATATTACACTTAAATTTTCTTATACCCATATTTCAGGCATTATAGTAGCCATCAGTATAGACACTTTTACCACATTTGTTTAACATTAATATATAAAGATTCATGACACTTAATTTTCATTTTAAAAAATCTTTTATCTTTCGTTTTGTACATATTAAAATCGACAATTATAATTTACATTAATTATTAATTATAATTTACAATATGGGTATAAGAAAATTAAAAAAAAAAAAATCAAATTTCAGATTTGCTTTAAAGATCATAATATATGCTAAATATCCTGAAAATTTCATAAAAAAATTACCGATTATTTTTTCATTTACCTTCCGTGCAATCCCTCAATATCAAATTTTGAAAAAAATGACTCTAAAATTCGCTTTTTAAAAATATTCCATGTTTAACAACTGTTAATAGTGCCATTTATTATTTTTTTAACTGTTCGGAAATGATTAAACATTATTTTTTATTTATTATTATTATTATTATTTGAAAAATTGAGTTTTTTGAAGGTATTTTGGTCTTTGGAGAATCAGAAAGTTTGAGGGAAAAAAAAAAAAGACTGAAGTTTGATTGTGATTCAGGAATACTTCTTTTATAATTTATTATAAGTTTTATAGAAATAAAAAAGGGTTGTTAAATTGTAAAAAAAATCATTGGCAAAAGTTTTGATATTTTACAATAAATATAACCTTCAGACATATTCTTTATACTACGTATTAAACTGGCCTTTGATTACATATGAAAAAAAAATTAATTAAACAAAAAGTTGTACAAAAAAAATCAGAAGTTATACTTCAAAATCCTTAAAAGTTGATAAGATTTTTTGTTATACCTGGAAAAACATTTTCTATTTCCTTTTTCAGGCATAGTTTGCAGAGAATTTAATTTGTTTCATTAAAAAAAGAACACAAAAGACGCATGTAAATCGGTTATTTTCTTTTCTTGAAAAGTTACCGTACAAAAACCCGCTGAAAAGCAGTATTTCGAGGAAATTGAGTTTAAATTTTTGCCTTCGCAGTTACCGCGCCTCAACGCTTACGTCTCGCACAACCGTAACTTCAGATATTTTCCTATCAGACTAATCTAAGGCATTCCTAAAGATTCAAGCATTATAAAACAACAGTAATAATAATAATAATAAAAACTTTTTTTTTTTTTTTTTTTTTTTTTTTTTGTCATTTCAAACTTTCCTGTTAATCCAGGCAATAGAGACCGTATAGGGGCTCTACCTAGCAAAATTCATGGTAGTTCTAGAAAAGGCTTACTATATGTTTTTTGGGTCGCTGAATCCGAATTTGTAACTTCCCACCAAAATTTCCCCCGGCAATTCCCCCAAATTTTGGTAAAAAGCCCCCCCAAAAAGGTTTTTATTAAAAAAATCAATTTTTTTATTGTTTTAGGGGAAAAGTATCTAGAAATTCAGAAAGTAGACAAAATTATCAACAAATTAGATAGATGACGTTATGACTTAGGATGAAGGGGAAGGGGGTATCTGCCTTGGAACATGCGCGCGGTGCTGCGTGGACTAAGTTGCGCAATTCCACTTAATCACTCACACGTTTACATTCGCCCTCCCATCTCCCCTCCAAACTTTCCTTATAAGGTTTACTTTAAGTTTTTTGGGTCGCTGAATCCCAATTTTTAACATCCCCCAAATTCCCCCCCCCCCCCCAACACACACACACACACACACACACAAATAGTTGTTTTTAACTTAAATTTCTTCTTGTTTTAGGGGAAAAGCATTACGAAATTCAGAAACTAGAGAAAATTTGCAACAAATAGGATACATGACATTATGACGTAGGATGAACGGGAGGGGGAGGGCCGCCTCTGAACATGCACGGCGGCGTTACGTGCACTAAGTTATGAAGTCCAGGCAATAGGAGATTTTAACTGGAAAAATTAATACTAGTTCTGGATTTCGTCTCACTTTATGTTTCTTGGATCGCTGAATTCGAATTTGTAACTTCCCACCAAAATTTTACCCGGCAACCCCCCCCCCCCCCCAAAAAAAAAAAAAAAAAAATTGATTTTTTGAAAAAATTTAGTTTTTGAGAAAAGGGCGCGGGGAATGTTCCGAGGCAGCCCCTCTCTCCCGTTTATCCTACGTCATAATGTCATATATCCTATTTGTTACAAATTTTGTCTAGTTTCTGAATTTCGTAATGCTTTTCCCCTAAACCAATAAGAAATTTAAGTTAATAACAACAATTTAGGGGTGTTTTCGCTGGAAAATTTTTGGGGGGTAAGTTAAAAATTCGGATTCAGCGACCCAAAAAACTTAACGTAAACCTTATAAGGAAAGTTTGGAGGGGAGATGGTAGGGCGAATGTAAACGTGTATTTAAGTGGAATTGCGCAACTTAGTCCACGAAGCACCGCGCGCATGTTCCGAGGCAGATCCCCCGATCCCCTTCATCCTAAGTCATAACGTCATATATCTAATTTGTTGCACAATCTGTCTACTTTCTGAATTTCTAGATATTTTTCCCCTAAAACAATAAAAAAAATTATTCTTTTAATAAAAACCTTTTTCGGGGGCTTTTTAACAAAATTTGGGGGGATTGCCGGAGGACATTTTGGTGTGAAAATACAAATTCGGATTCAGCGACCCAAAAAACATAAAGTAAGCCGATTTCCAGAACTACCATTAATTTTGCTAGGTAAAATTCCCTATTGCCTGGACTATGTCCACTTAAGGCTGTTCTCATCTGTTCTGTTCAACAGGCACAAAACGTTTTGACACATATGCAAATTCATTTTTTAACGGAAAGATATAAAATTGGAGGGCTGGCTAAGGAAGCGATTTGGAATAGAGCTGTGTTTCCCCTCCTTTTTTTTAATAAATAAATTACCTATTGAGTTATAAGCGATTTTTATCACTTGACGCGATATTTTTCTCCCTCCGCTGACTGGTTTTCTGCTTTCGTCGGAAACTTCGGTTCAAAACGTCCACTTTGACACTATCTTCTGAAAGATCTATTGCGCTTGCAAAAAAACGGAAAAAACAGCTCCATTATATAGTTTCTGAACAGAAACACCTGCTAGTTTTATGCATTTCCGAGCAAAAATAAATTAAAACTTATGTCATAGATTTATGTCATAATTACTGTTATCCTATTTTCAGACAATAGATCTTGAAAAATCATGCTAGAGTTATTTTTCGGAAATCCGAGGAAACGTGGTACGAAAATATAATTTAAGGCTGTTCTCAACTGCTCTGCTCAACAAGCGCAAAACTGTTTGACACATTTACAAAGTCATTTCCTAACGGAAATATATAAAAGTGAAAACCTGACTAAGGAAACAGTGTAGAATTGGATTGTATTTTCCATTTTTTGATCAATAAATTACTTATTGAGTTGTAAACGATTTTGATCACGTGACAAAGACGTTTTTCGCCCCACCCTTGACTGGTTATTTTTCTTTCGCGCTGAAATTCGGTTCAAAACGCCCACTTTGACACTATTTTCTGAAAGATCTACTGTATTTGCAAAAAAACGAGAAAAACAGGTTGATTACATAGTTTCTGAACAACACCTGCTAATTTCATGCATTTCCGAACAAAAATAAATTAAAACTTATGTCATAAATTTGCCTTTTTGAATTTGAAAACGGCCTTGAAGATGCAAGCCTTATAAAATAACAGTAATAATAATAAAACTTTCTTTTTCTTTTGTCATTTCAAACTTTCCTGGGTCTCTTAAACTTTATACTATTTCATTTTACCTGCAGCTGGTTTTCCGAATCATTGTCGTGCTATAAAGGAGTAACTAGTTTTACAGTTATGGGAGGAGTTCAAAAATATGTCAGACTTGTTATCAGCCAGGACGTAATTTTCCCTCTCTAATCCTAAACCTATGGACTTGGAATGCATCCGTATATTTTGAATTTCTCCCCAGAAAAATAGTTTTTTTTACGTTATGTTTTCTTTATTCTCTTCCTGGAGGATATTTCATTCTTTTTTTATTTGCCAAAATGTTTCTAATATATATATATATATATATATATATATATTATTTTATATTTTAAGTCTTGAAGTGTAACTGAAGCAAGCGAGTAAGATTTTAACACTTTAAATAAAACTAACAATGCATTTTTAAAATATTTTGTCCAAGAAAAAAAAAAAAAAACTCCTTCAAGAAGAGCACACAGGAAACAGAAAAAAAAAAAATAATCTTTTGTAAGGTGAAATTTGAAAAAATACGAATGCATTCCAAGCCCATGGATTTTGCATTAGAGAAAAGAATTTCCAGCCTGACTGATGAGGAGCCTTAAGGCCATTCTCAAATCCAAAGGGAAACTTTATGACACAAGTTCTAATTCACTTTTGTTCGGAAACGCAAGAAATTGGCAGGTCCTGTTATTCAGAAACTATGTAATCGAAAGACGTTTCCCATTTAAAGGTAAATGTAAAAGATTTTTCAGAAAATACCGTCAAATTTGGCTTTTTGAACCGAATTTCAGGACCGAAGGAGAAAATCCAGCCGGAAAGAGGAGAAAAACGTGTTGTCACGTGATCAAAATTGCTTATAACTCGATTTAACATTAAACTTGATAAATAAATATGTCTAAGTAATTTATTTATCAAATAATGAAAAACGCATTTGGATTCCAAATCACTTCCTATAGGGGGCTACAAACTGTCAGACATTCTGGAAAACTGTCGAGCAGAAAATTGGTGTAACAGCTAAGTATTACTAAATAAATATTACAACTAGAATAAAAATTTTGTTGCCTAGTTATTCCTCAGATTATAAAAATTGCCCTGAACCTAAGTAAATTTGTATTTAAAGCATTTTCATATTTTTAATGCAAAGTTGTATTTAGCTAATACAAAAATTTGAAAATTTTAACAGTATAATCACCTAAAAAATATTTTTTTGAACAATAAAAAGGAAATTTTATGTTTAGTTTATACAGACTAACATGAAACATATGTTTTGAAAATTTCATGAAAAAATATTCAGAAATTTTTTGAGATATCCTGTGCGTTATGCCTAAAACGTCATTTGAAGAAAATGACTTCAAAGTTTGGAAACGCCGCTTCAGCTCTTGAGTGGGTATAATTCTAAAATCTATAAACTTCTGTTCTAATGGGAATTTCAAGAAAACAATTACATCAAAACATTTAGAAAAGATAGGGGGTTAATATCTAATAAATTAAAATTTCCAAAATTTTGAAGCTTTAAGAGTCCTGAAACCCCTTAAATATGTATTAGTAAATGTGTCAGAAAGTTTCGCGCTTGTTGTGCAATTGAGAACTGCCTTCAAAGGCCGTATTGTCAGCAATCTGAATTTTTAGAAGTCCAAATTTTTAAAAGCCTGAATATTTAAAAATAGGATTTCTAAATTCGTAAGGTTTGTTTTTACACATAGTCTTTAAAATATAAATCCTGACGTTTATAATTCCTTATTTTTAAATATTTAAATCATTTAAAAATGAAATTTATATTTTCAAGCCTATTTAATATTATAATAATCATAGCATCTTTTTATTTTATCCTCTCTTTGAAAAATCTTTAAAATGTAACATTGTCTAATATAAATATTGAGTTTCTTATCCCTTAAGAGTTTCGTTTCCTGATATATGTATGAGGACGTGAGTTTCAAAACTCATCTTATCCAATATTTAAAAAATCGAGTTTCCTCTATCAGTCTTTTCTATTGGTGAATTTGCATCGAAAAAAACCTATAATCTGAAAAAAAAAAAAAAAAAAAAAAAAAAAAAACTAGTTTTATCGCGTATTTCTGGCATTGTAAAATCTTGGTTTACAGTGAAAACCAATGGACGCACTCAGAAGTTTTTCGCGACATTATACATACAGGGTGCAATATGTTATCTATCGCCGGCCTTTAATTTCTCAACCGTTGATCGTAGACATATAATTCCAATTACAAAAACATTTCAAATGAGGTAAATATTCATGTTGTGGCATTATTTAAAGTAAAAAATAAATTTGATAAAAATTACGAAAACTAACTTTTTATACGGACCTCCAGTCCCTATAGTTATATTTAGTAAAAGTTTACACATATTATAACAGACATAACACAAAAAGTTTGACATCTGTACTACAAAAATAGACACAGTTATTAAATTTCAAAGTTTGAGTTTTTTGCATATGATTTTATGATATTATTATGATGAGCGGCCCATCTTCGTAAGCAAGATTCCCAGGTGCCCAGCCACGTCCGAATGAAAGACTCTCTAGCGAAAGCCAGATTGAAAAAAAAAAAAATCAAAAATTGAAACCGGACAAATTTAAAATGGAAATTACACAAATTAAACACACCGAAAAGCGGGAAGGGTTGGGCTCGGGGCGATGAAGCTACCGAACGACTCCTAGCTACTTCTAGCCTATTATTAGTCTCCGCGGTGGTTGGTGGTGGGCGGGGGGGGGGGGGGGGGGTCAACCGCCGCGGCGAGCGGCCCATCTTCGTCCGCAACCCTTTATTCTTCTACTCTACTCTACTCCGACTCTTTTCCGGAAGCAAGATTCCCAGGTGCCCAGCCACGTCCCGAATGAAAGACTCTCTAGCGAAAGCCAGATTGAAAAAAAAAAAAAAAAATCAAAAATTGAAACCGGACAAATTTAAAAGGGAAATTACAGAAATTAAACACACCGAAAAGCGGGAAGGGTTGGGCTCGGGGCGATGAAGCTACCGAACGACCCCTAGCTACTTCTAGCTTATTATTCGAACATTGGGGGATCAATTACTAAAAAAAAAGTAAAAGAAGAATTAAAGTAATTCGAGATCAAAATCAGGGTGCAATGTCCTTTGTACGACAAAACCGCCTTTAGTCGGTATCGTCGGTACGTTTGAATGTTGTTCGACTGATAAAAGTTACCTCAAATTTTTAGATGAAATAACCCTATTTGTTGATTCCCCTATTTTGGCGATACCGGCTGAAGGTGGTTTTACCGTAAAAAGTACAGTTGTGGAAAAAAAAAAGTAAACACCCCCTACTAACTCCGCAACAAATTATCGTAGAAGAAAGTTACTGGTACCGAACGATTGGACGTAAAGTCTACTTTTAAATGATGTATATAAAATTTATTTAGCGGGGCTTCTACATATTAAAACGAACCATAACTTCATTTCTTTCAATAGCAATACCCAATTCTGACAGCATAAATGAACTCTACACCCTTCAATTAGCCTGAAAACGAATTTTCATGCAATTCGTGCCATGAGTTTCCGAGAAATTAATTATTTTAAAACGAGCGTATTTTAAGGGCAGTATCCAAATTGAAGTTGGGTACTCGATTACTAACCGAGAGAGCCCCCTTCTTGATCAAGGCATCTTAAGCAGCCAATGAAGCCTATTAGATAACAAGGCAGCAGAAGAAATTTCAAAATATCTACTAACTTCTATCATAGACGGCACCTTAAACCATCATTTTGCCGTTTTTTAAGCATAATTTGAAAACTATTTGGAAGAAAAATGTGAAATTTTGGATTTTCATAAAGCAGGACTTAATAAATCTAAATCCATCAAAAAATTGTAGGTTGCAATTCATAATTTTTTTCGAATATTAATTTCATAATTCATATCATAAAATTATAAAAATTGCAAATTCAGCGTATTTATGTTTGGGCACATTAGTTTTATTGCTACACAAAAAAATAGCACATTAGGAGCATAATTTCAGGAGATATAAATAAAAATAAGAAAATGTAATTTAACATTAGAAGCACTAAATTTTGAATGCTTATAATTCAAAAACTTATCATTCAAATGACTTGAAATTTGGGTCTAGGCATAGTTTGAACCGAAGATTTGAAATATCTCGTTAAAATTGGGTATTGCTATTGAAAAAAATGAGGTTTGGGTTCGTTTTAATATGTAGATGACCCGCTAAGCAAATTTTGTATACACCATTTAAAAGTAGACTTTTTTTCAAATCGGTCGGTACCAGTAACTTCCGTCTACGATAATTTGTTGAAGAGTTAGTAGGGGGTGTTTACTTTTTTTTTTCCACGACTGTACATAGCAATCTCTCGGCCGAGTTCGTTTGCTAACTTCATCGGCCATCTTGTTTTAAAATGGCGGCCATTTAAAAATTTAAAAAAAAATTAATTTAAAATGAAGTAAAAAAAAAAATTAGAAATTGAAAAAGATTTTTTTCTTATGTGTTTCAGCTTGTTACAAAGATTCCGGATTATTTTTTGTTTTGCCTTTATCTAAAAAAAAAAGCTGAGATATAGCAGTTTGAATTTCGAATGTATGTGACATTTTTAAAAATCTGATTTTTTGCCTCAACAGCACTCGCATATATCAACCAATTTAGATATGAGTGAGCATGTGCACAGGAATTACTAAGGTTTCGACCAAGTTCATTGGTGAGCTTTGTTGCGCCCATTATGTTGTTTTAAAATGGCGGTTTATCACCGATAATTCGGGTTAATATGATTATTAATATAATTCGGGATATCACCGAATTTGGTGACACATATAAATCACTTTAATAAAACCAGCTTTGATAACGCTGACTAATATCGCAAAATTCTCATTCATGTTCAATATTGACAAAAATTAGTATTTAATCTTCTATCATCAGGTTCCACTAATTAGAGCTCCGTGTGTTTAAATAATATAAGCTGGCATTAAAAAAATAAGGAATATGAAAGCTACCTCTTCCTCCCGGCACTGGCCGGAAGGACTTTTTTTTCAAGAGAAAGAATATGAACAATTGTACTTGCTAAGATGGAAACCTGTTTAAAGCGGAATATATCTCGGTCCCTTTCGTTACGGTTTTCAAGGTTTTAATGAATCGATATTTGGTAAAGCTGATTACGTAGTTCAGCATTACGTATTTAATGCTTACACACTTAAAATTTTCGAAATCCGGCTATTAGAGATTTATTAAAATTCCCGTGGTAAATTTTCTTTTTAAAAGAGGGGGGGGGGGGGGGTCCAAAATCCATGTTTGGCACAGGTGCAAAAAAGGCTAGTTTTAGCCCTGAAATACATAATTTACCGCTAGTAATATATAGAAGTTGACATACACGGTTAAATCCGTGGGAAACATTTGAATAATCGGGGCAGAACTGCGTTTTTCACGGTTTTTAAGAAAATTGAAAAGATTGTCCTATTTTTGAAATGGCGTACTGCCAGGGCCGTAGCAAGGTCTACAGAGCCCCCCCCCCAAAAAAAAACATATTTTTCGGGCCCCCCCCTCTAAGATTTTAGAGAAATATCTATATTTATTTTTCCACCCGAGTTCCATTTTATAACAACACCAGCGCAGTTTCGCTGGTCGAATTTTCCAAAACTAACTTCAAATTGAACGAATTTGTAGTTGGGCTGCACTGCTTTCGGCAGCGTACACCCATAGGGGCTATGTCCGATCCGATCTCGAATCATACGAATTTTGAATTATTTTAAATTTTTTATTTAGATCCAGATTAAATTCAAATTTTCAACATTTCGTTCACGTTGCTACAGGAACAGATTTGATATTCTTACAATATGAATTTAATCAAAGGACTTGCAAAATTTAACTGAGAATTCATCCATTTAGGAAAAAAATGTCAAAAAAATCGCCGAAGAACGCGAAAGAACGCCAAAAATTGCATAAAATTTTTCAAAGTTCATAGAGATCATTTTTTTTTTTTTTTTTTTTTTTTTTTTTTTTACGAATATTAAAAAAAACTACCAGAAAAGTGAAAAAAAGCTAAAAATTACATAAAAATTCTCGAAAATTTTAAAAACAGCAGAGGACAAAATTTGGCAAAAAAGTTTGAAACTGAATTCCTTTTACAAATGTTATAAATTGCTAAGTATTGCTCATAAACAAAATAAATAAATAAAAAATACGGAAGTCGTTTTCGTATTTTCAATTTTCTCTTCAGTTTGACAATGCCATCCGCCTGGCCCAGACAGATTTTCTTTAAGCAGAAAATATTCACTTATAACAATTTTTTTCCCGCTCGGATTGGTGACTTTTATTAAATATATATATATATATGTACAGATTTACTAATTAAAAAAAATAATAATAATACTTTTGGGATGTTGTTTTCATACATTCCGGTTTTCTCCCGTTTAAAATTGTCATCCAAGTTGAAATTTAAGAAGAAAAAAAATACCTTCGGATAAAAGGTACCTTTCTTTGGGCAACGAAGACGGGTTTCCTAGTAGATAATAATAAAGACAGACGTTTGTCTGTCCAGAGTTTTTCTTTGTCTGACCAGATGTTTTTCTGTTCCGTACAAAATTTGACAGGAAGGTTACCTGTTTGCCTGAAGTTGCTCGAAACAGTTTTTGAAATTTTTTGTTTCGAATTTTTTTCATTTAATTTTTTACGACATTTTTTTGTATTTTTCGAGTTTCGTGCTTTTTTCCACACATTCATAAAAGGAATCAATTTTCAATCGATCTTTCCATTTTAGCCGAATATAGTAAAGTAGTCTTCTTCGATTTTTAAATATTTCGCTAATTTTTTATGTGATTTTTAACTTTTTTCGCGTATTTTTTGACATTAGTAAAAGGAATCAGGTTTCAGTCTTTTAGCCCCATGTACTAAATTTCGTCCTTGGCGATTTTTGAATTTTTCACGAACGTTTTTTTTTCCTTTTTAAGACCCCTGTGATTAGAAGAGATTTTATCTCACATTTGAAGAAACTTTCGTCTTTAGAAAGGAAAATTTCTAGAAATTTTGATGTTTGATTCGCGACTTCTTCGTGTTATGAAGGAAAAAAGTCATGCGTAAAAGTTCAGTTTCTAATAGGGAAAAGTACAATGCAGCAAAGTTGGCGGAACACTCCTGTGATTTGATTTGACAAAAATGCATCTTCATATTTAGTAAGGATGTTAGGTAATTTGTATGTTAGATTGGTGAGTTTTCTATATTTTCGCGGAAAATGAAAAAATCAAATCAAAGCTTTTGTGTGTGTGTGTGTGTTTGAATGAAAGAGAAAGTTACGGAAAAAATCCTTCAATTTACTGATTTCTTTCTTTCTTTTCTTTTTCTTTTTTTCTTGGAGAGAGAGTGTAAAAGGAACCCATTTTCTATCTTTTATCCCAATATAGTAAAAATTTTGCCATCTGCGGCACGAATTTTTGACATCCCTAAAAGGAATCAGGTTTCAATCTTTTAGCTCAATATAGAAAATATATCCATAGAAATTTCTGAATTTTTAAGAACCTTTTATGTGATTTTTAGCGTATTTTTGTCTTTCGCGGCGATTTTTTCACATTCCAGTTACAATCTTTTGGCTCGATATAATCAATTTTCTCTCAGCAATTTTCAATTTTTGCCCAATTTTTTATAAGATTTTTACACCTTTGTTTTCGCGTTTTGCGCAGTTTTTTTTTTTTTTTTTTTTTGACATTTTTTTGACATTTTTTTTTCTGAAACCGAAGAATTATTCAGTAGTTTTTGCTGCTGTCATAATTAAGCTGAAGTGGAAAAATAACAAATTTGTTTCTGTAGCAACGTGAACTACGATGCTAAAAATTTTACTTTTATCTGGACACTATTACTTTTATCGAAAAAATCATCGAAATTCGAAAAATATCGAAAAATTCAATGATTGTTTGATTCAAGATCGGAGCGGGAATATCCGGAACAGGTTTATGCTGCGGAAGGCAGTGAAAGCCCCCAATGGAGAACTCCAAAAAATAGGTTCTTTTTTTAAAAAAAGCAATTAGCGAAGCTCTGCTAGTAGATTAAATAAATACACAATGTAATTTATGTATAGTTAACATAAGTAATTTATCGAGACAAGAGAAATGAAATGTTCAAAACGAAACAGGTCGAATATAAGGGGATAGGCAGCATATGCAATGCACATAGATGCCCGCTTATTGGGGTCCTCAACGAGATTAAGAAGCATATATTTTTTGAACATTTGAAAAAAAAAACTGAGGCTTAAAAGTTTTGAATCTTGAGTTCCGAATTTTGCTCACTTTTAAGAGCGGCCCCCCAAAAAGAAAATTTATAAAGTACTTAGAGCCTGCAAAACTTCTTTCATCTGGGCACCTTTAAAAAGAATTGTAGCTATAGAAAAAAAGTCCTTCCGGCCAGTGCCGGGAGGAAGAGGTAGCTTTCATATTCCTTATTTTTAAAAAGCCAACTTATATTATTCAAACACACGAAGCTCAATTAAGTGGAAACCGAACGTAGGAGATTCAATACATAATTTTTATCAATACTAAATCATTATGAATGAGAATTTCGCGAAATTAGTCAGCTTTATCCAAGCTGCTTTTATTTAAAGTCACTTATACTTGGCTGCCAAATTCGGCGATTTCTTAAAGTGCCTGCCATTTTAAGACAACATGGTAGATGAGGCTAACCAGTGAACTTGGTCGAGACCTTAGTAATTGCTGTGCACATGCTCACTCATATCGGAATCGGTTGATATATACGAGTGCTGTCGCAGGCAAAAAATCAGATTTTTCAAAATGTCACCCACGTTAGAAATTGAAACTGCTATATCTGAGCCATTTTTTAAGATAAAGACAAACAAAAAATGCTCCTGAATCCTTATATCAAGGTCAAATACATAAAAAAAAGAAACCTTTTTCAATTTCTAATTTTTTTGCATCTCACTTTAAATATAATTTTTTTTAATTTAATGGCCTCCATTTTGAAACAAGATGGCTGATGAAGCTGGCCAGCGAATTTGGTCGAGATATTGATGTATACTATCCACATGCCTTCTTCCATCGAAATAGGCGAATACGTGTGGTATCGCGTGACAAATACAAGATCGTTTCAAAGTGTTAACCATGATAGAAATTCAAAGTGCTATAATTCAACCACTTTTTAAGATATAAACAAAAGAACAAATTTTCAGAAACAAAAACTGCTCCAGAATCTTTGTATCAAGGCCAAACACGTAAAAAAAATCTTTTTCATTTTCCAACTTTTTAATACCTTATTTTAAATTTTAAATTACATTTTTTTTAAAAATGGCAACCCTTTTGAAACAAGATGGCGAATGAAGCTGGCCAACGAACTCGGTCGAGACATTGGTATGTACTATGTACAGACCAAGTTACATTCAAATCGGTTCATAAATACACCTGTTATCGCGTGACAAAAATCAGGTCGTTTTAAAATGTCAGCCACAATAGAAATTCAAAATGTTATAACTCAGCCATTTTTTTTTAGATGTAGACGAAACAAACCTGTTCCGGAATCTTTGTATTAAGGTCAAACACATACAAAAAAAATCTTTTTCATTTTCCAATTTTTTGGTATCTCATTTTAAATTGATTTTTTTTAAAATTTTTTTTAAATGGCCACCATTTTCAAACAAGATGGCGAATGAAGCTGGTCAACGAACTCGGTTGAGTTATTTGTATGTACTATGTACAAACCAAGGTACATCCAAATCGGTTCATAAATACGTCTGTTATCACGTGGCAAAAATCAGGACGTTTCAAAATGTCAGCCACGCTAGAAATTCAAAATGCTATAACTCGGCCATTTTTTAAGATATAGACGAAACAAAAACTGCTCCCGAATCTTTTTATCAAGGGCAAACACATAAGAAAAATTTTTTTTTCAATTTTCACCTTTTTGCTACCACATTTCAAATTTAAATTTTTCTTAAAATTTTAAATGGCCGCCATTTTTTAACAAGATGGCGGATGAAGCTGGTCAACGAACTCGTTCGAGACATTGGTCTGTACTATGTATAAACGAAGTTACATCCAAATCGGTTCATAAATACGCCTTTTATCGCGTGACAAAATTCAGGACGTTTCAAAATGTCAGCTTCGCTAGAAATTCAAAATGCTATAACTCAGCCATTTTTTAAGATATAGACAAAACAAAAACTGCTACGGAGTCTTTGTATAAAGGTGAAATACATAAGAAAAAATATTTTTCCATTTTCAATTTTTTGATACCACATTTCAAATTTTAAATTTTTTTTAAAAATTTTAAATGGCCGCCATTTTGAAACAAAATGGCGGATGAAGCTGGCCAACGAACTCGGTCGAGACATTGGTATGTACTATGTACACACCGAATTACATCTAAATCGGTTCATAAATACGAGAGTTACAGTGTGACATAGGTCATATATATCAATTTTGAACGGAGGGTGGTTTCGGGGTCTGGGGGTCATGATCGATGAAAATATACCAAAATTTTTTGAAATCGCTTTCCTCCGAACGGCTGCAATAGGTAGCTTTTTGTAAAGAAAGCTACCTAAAAGGGCATGTCTGTTTTGGTTAAAAGAACTAATAGTATTAAGAAAGTTTTTAACTTTATTGGGGCCCCAAACGAGATTAAAAAGCATATTTTTAAAACATTTGAATAATAAAAATTGGGCCTAAAAGTTTTGAATCTTGAGTTCAAACCTTTCCTCACTTTTATAGGCGGCCCCAAAAAAGTCAATTAAAAAAGTATTTAGAGCCTGCAAAATTTCTTTCATCGTACCTTTAAAAAGAATCATGACTGTAGAAAGATAGCACATTTGGTTGAAGGAAGTAATAGTATTAAGGAAGTTTTCAAACTTATTGTGGCCCCCAACGAGATTAAAAAGCATATTTTTAAAACATTTGAATCATAAAAAGTCCTTCCGGCCAGTGCCGGGAGGAAGAGGTAGCTTTCAAATACCTTATTTTATAAAAGTCAACTTATATTATTCAAACACACGAAGCTCAATTTAGTGGAAACCGAATATAGGAGATTCAATACTAATTTTTATCAATACTAAATCATTATGAATGAGAATTTCACGAAATTAGTCAGCTTTATCCAAGCTGCTTTTATTTAAAGTAACTTATATTTGGCTGAGATGTTGATGTATACTATCCACATGCTTTCTCACATGGAAATAGGCGAATACGTGTGTTATCGCGTGACAAATACAACATCGTTTCAAAATGTTAGCCATACTAGAAATTCAAAGTGCTATAATTCAACAATTTTTTAAGATATAAACAAAAGAACAAATTTTCAGAAACAAAATCTACTCCGGAATCTTTGTATCAAGGCCAAACACAAAAAAATCTTTTTCATTTTCCAATTTTTTAATACCTCATTTTAAATTTTAAATTTAATTTTTTTTAAATGGCAACCCTTTTGAAACAAGATGGCGAATGAAGCTAGCCAATGAACTCGGTCGAGACATTGGTATGTACTATGTACAGACCAAGTAACATCCAAATCGGTTCATAAATACGCTTGTTATCGCGTGACAAAAATCAGGTCGTTTTAAAATGTCAGCCACAATAGAAATTCAAAACGCTGTAACTCAGCCATTTGTTTAGATATAGACGAAACACAAACTGTTCCGGGATCTTTGTATTAAGGTCAAACACATACAAAGAAATCTTTTTCATTTTCCAATATTTTGGTACCTCATTTTAAATTTAAATTTTTAAATTTTTTTTAAATGGCCGCCATTTTGAAACAAGATGGCGGATGAAGCTGGCCAACGAACTCGGTCGAGATGTTTGTATGTACTATGTACACACCAAAGTACATCCAAATCGGTTCATAAATACGCCTGTTATCGCGTGACAAAAATCAGGTCGTTTTAAAATGTCAGCCACAATAGAAATTCAAAACGCTGTAACTCAGCCATTTGTTTAGATATAGACGAAACACAAACTGTTCCGGGATCTTTGTATTAAGGTCAAACACATACAAAAAAATCTTTTTCATTTTCCAATATTTTGGTACCTCATTTTAAATTTTAAATTTTTAAATTTTTTTAAATGGCCGCCATTTTGAAACAAGATGGCGGATGAAGCTGGCCAACGAACTCGGTCGAGATATTTGTATGTACTATGTACACACCAAAGTACATCCAAATCGGTTCATAAATACGCCTGTTATCACGTGACAAATATCAGGACGTTTCAAAATGTCAGCTATGCTAGAAATTCAAAATGCTATAACTCAGCCATTTTTTGAGATATAGACGAAACAAAAACTCCTCCCGAATCTTTGTATCAAGGTCAAATACATAAAAAAAAATATTTTTATATTTTCAATTTTTTTGGTACCACATTTCAAATTTAAATTTTTCTTAAAAATTTAAATGGCTGCCATTTTTAAACAAGTTGGCGGATGAAGCTGGCCAACGAACTCGGTCGAGACATTGGTATGTACAATGTAAAAACGAAGTTACATCCAAATCGGTTCATAAATACGCCTTTTATTGCGTGACAAAATTCAGGATTTTTCAAAATGTCAGCCACGCTACAAATTCAAAATGCTATAACTCAGCCATTTTTTAAGATATAGACGAAACAAAAACTGCTCCGGAATCTTTGTATAAAGGTCAAATACATAAGAAAAAAATATTTTTCCATTTTCAATTCTTTGGTACCACATTTCAAATTTATAATTTTTAAGAAAATTTCAAATGGCCGCTATTTTGAAACAAAATGGCGGATGAAGCTGGCCAACGAACTCGGTCAAGACATTGGTATGTACTATGTACATACCGAATTACATCCAAATCGGTTCATAAATTTGAGAGTTACAGTATGACAAATGTCAGATATATATATATATATATGGATATATATATATATATATATATATATATATATATATATATGTCAACTTTTGAACGGAGGGTGGTTTCGGGGTCTGGTGTCATGATCGATGAAAATATACCAAAATTTTTTGAAATCGCTTTCCTCCGAACGGCTGCAATAGGTAGCTTTTTGTAATGAAAGCTACCTAAAATGGGGTCTAAAAGTTTTTAATCTTGGGCTCCAACTTTTCCTTCTCGTCCTTAAAAAAGACAATTCAAAAGAATTTAGAGCCTCCAAAATTTCTTTCATCAGGGAACCTTTAAAAAGAATGGTAGCTATAGAAAAAAAAAAGGCATGTCTGTTTTGGTCAAAAGAAGTAATAGTATTAAGAAAGTTTTAAACCTTGTTGGAGCCCCCAACGATATTAAAAAGCACATTTTTAAAACATTTGAATAATAAAAATTGGGCCTAAAAGTTTTGAATCTTGAGTTCTAACTTTTCCTCACTTTTATAGGGGCCCCCAAAAAGGTTAATTAAAAAAGTATTTAGATCCTGCAAAATTTCTTTCATCTGGGCACCTTTAAAGAGACTACTGGCTATAGAAAGAAAGCACATATCAGTTTTGGTCAAAAGAAGTAATAGTATTAAGGAAGCTTTGAACCTTATTGGGGCCCCCCAACGAGATTAAAAAGCATATTTTTAAAACATTTGAATAAAAATATGGGGCCTAAAAGTTTTGAATCTTAGGCTCAACTTTTCCCACCTTTATAGGGGGCCCTAAAACAGACAATCCAAAAGAATTTAGAGCCTGCAAAATTTCTTTCATCTGGGAACCTTTAAAGAGAATGCTGGTTATAGAAAGAAAGCACATTTGTTTGAAGGAACTGATAGTATTAAGGCAATTTTGAAACTTATTGGGACTCCCGACGAGTTTAAAAAACATGTTTTTTAAACATTTGAATAAAAAAGTGAGGTCTAAAAGTTTTTAATCTTGGGCTCCAACTTTTCCTCCCGTTTATAGGGGGCCCTAAAAAAGACAATTCAAAAAGAAATTAGAGCCTTCAAAATTTCTTTCATCTGGGAACCTTTAAAGAGAATACTGGCTATAGAAAGAAAGCGCATATCTGTTTTGGTCAAAAGAAGTAATAGTATTAAGAAAGTTTTGAACCTTGTTGGGGCCCCCAATGATATTATGTAGCATATTTTTAAAACATTTGAATAATAAAAATGGGGCCTAAAAGTTTCGAATATTGAGTTCCAACTTTTCCTCACTTTTATTGGGGGCCCCCCAAAAGGCAATTTAAAAAGTATTAAGAGCGGGCAAAATTTCTTTCATCTGGGCACCTTTAAAAAGAATAATGACTATAGAAAGGAAACACAATTGGTTGAAGGAAGTAATAGTATAACGAAGTTTTGAAACTTATTGGGTTCCTAAGTGAGATTTAAAAGCATATTTTGAAAAATTTGAATAAAAAAAATGGGCTTAAAAGTTTTGAATCTTGGGCTCCAATTTTTTCGCACTTATATAGGGGCCCTAAAAAAGACAATTAAAAAAGAATCTAGAGCCTGCAAAATTTCTTTCGTCTGGGCCCCTTTAAAAATTGGTTCCTGTAGAAAAAAAGCGCATATCTGTTTTGTTTGATGAAAGTAATAGTATTAAAAAAGTTTTGAACCTTTGGTTTCACCTTTTTCGCCCATTGATAGGTGCACCCCAAAAATACTAAAATGCCATTTTATTTTTTAAGTAGAACTTACAGCCTTCAAAAACTTTTATAAAGAATGGTGGATATAGAAGAAAAGCACATATCTGTTTTCTATTTCTAAATCTGATCAAGATCTTTGACCAAAAAAATGAATTTCGATAAAACAAAATAAAATGTTATTAAAAATACATAAAAAAATAACTTAAAAAGTAAAAAAAAAAAAAAAACATTTGGCTGAAAGGTACAATAGCTCACTATTGGGCCCCTGACTTTGCTCAGCCCCCCCCCCCCCCAAATGGGGGGTATGGGGGGCGGTCGCTACGGCCCTGCGTACTGCGCTTGCTATTAAGTGTATAAAAAAGTTGTAAATATGAAAGTTGTAGAGACTTTTATCCTCTTTAATATTGTAATTGACAAATAACATGCTACGGCAACGGGTCTCGAGATATTTAAAAAAAAACAAAAAAGGTCCCAAAATGTTCTTGTTTTTCAGCCACAGAAAATTTAGCCTTAAGAAATTTTGTTAGAAAACTTGTTTTTTCCATGTTGGCATCATTATAAACAATTCAAAAAAAAAAAAAATATTTTACCCGACCTTTTGCAAGGTAACCCCTTTTTTTGGTTCCCCTGGACTATAGCCTGCAACCATTTGTCGTCCTAAGTCATCACTTGACTTGCAAACTGTAAACGCTGGGTTTTGTGGTTAGTCAGTAAAGTGGGTTTACACAATGTTGCCGTGCATTGGAAATTCCCAGATCGATTGATTGTATTGAAGATTATTTTCTTGCACACATTGGGCCTAGTCGTTAGTAAAATTTCTTTATATGAGTATTTTCCAGTTGATGCTAACTTTAAAACTCTCCTTTAATCTCTGTATTACAAGGCTTTTTGGTCTGCCTTCAGCCGTTTTTTTTTTCATTAAAATTATGGATATTTAATAAATACGCATAATTATTAAATAATTATGCAAATTAATAAATACGTATAATTAATTAATAATTATGTATATTTATGTATGTATTAATTACTTTAATAAATACAATTTAATTACTTTAAAAAAATGGAAATTTTCGTTTTCGTTTTCGGCCGAAAATAGGAAGATCATGAAATTCGGTTTAAGTTTCGGTTTCGCACTTAAAAAACAGTTTCTGTCAATCCTTAATGATAATCACGTATAGCATTTCTATAAAACAAATACAGGTGTCTTTAAGTTTTTACACAGTCAAAAATAACGTTTTTTTTTTTGCATAATTATTATTTTTTCCCAATAAAAAGGAAACAGATACATTTTGTTCACATTTATATTAGCATTTCTTCTTTATGATCAACATTAAATTACCATTTCACTTGTCGCATTTTAAATTTACCAATATTTTTAAAATTTTTTACTGTCCTTAAAGTTTTTACACGCACTGTATGTCTGATTTTTGTCATGCTGTTGCACTTGTATTTATGAATCGACAGAGCGTGTGTGCAGGATTCAATGTACAGGAACTAAGGTATCGACCGAGTTCGTTGTCCAGCTTCATAAGATATCTTGTTTCAAAATAGCGGACACAAGAAAATTAATAAACGGCGAAGTGCAAGTATTTCTCGCGCCCAGAGGGTTCCTTAGAATAAATATATGAATTAGTAATTGTATTATAAAAAAAAACCGTTGCTCAAAGAATACTAAGTAATACTTTGTAAAAAACCATACAACGTGGGTGAGTATAACTGTATATACTAGAAAAGTGTAAATGGATATACCATGAAAGTTCAAAGAGATATGGAACCTAAGTAATATCAAATATAGCTATTATGTAAAATTCATTTTTTAATATTATCCTAATATGTTTATGATGAACTTAATTCGGTACTGACAATAAAAGCAGTGCATATCTAAACTTCATTCGGCATTTCATAAAATTAAATTCAGCGTAGTAATAACCTTTCTTTCTACAGTGTAGCTAAGAAAAAAAACCTTTGTTCAAAGTTTAAATTTGCCATTGTGCGAAACGCACTTCGAAAGGAGCTCGCAAAGTTGCAATGACGCCTTGGCCCGTGCCGCGTTTTTCCAGATAGGTTTTTATTTAAGCTTTAAAATCACTCGAGGCGTATTGAGAGATCCACACAATACAAACTAGCCGCGAATCCCATAGTATTTATGTGATTCAATCTAATTAAATTAGTCTGTTTTTTGACAATTTGACGTTTATTGCTTCTATACTGCTACTAGACATTGCATTACACATATATATCATTAAAAGTTGTTAACTAGGCTTTAAAAGACGATGGTGTATAGAGAACACCACCCCTGTCATTATGTATGTCCAAACCGTTCGTATCTTTAAGAGTTAATATCTCGGCTATTTACTGACGATTTTTTTTTCGAAAATCATTATCAACAATGCTTTTATACTTCTGCTACGATAGGTACTCGTATACTTGTTTCAATAGGTACTTCCATCGCTGCTCAATACTTTTGCTGAATGTCCACGTAAATCGAAATTTGTGCGTAACGGGAAAATGCAATTTTCTCAAAAACTATGCGACCTAGGGTAATTGCTATAATTTTCCTGCAAGGTTCAGATTAACGTCTACTACCTCTAGTTTTTCATAATTTTAGTTTAAGTAGATTCGGAATTAGATGGGGGGGGGGACATATTTTTGCACTACATTTTCGACGATAACTTTCAATATATGATATCTAAAATTAAATTAAATATAATTTTGAGTTCAGTGTTACGAAAGCTTTCACACAATATACAAAGGAAACATTTTTTTGTTTTTTCAAATAACTTAATTAGCCTCTCTACATTTTTGCTAAATATGTTTATGAATATTTATTAATTTGTAAAAATGTGGGTGAATAGTCTTTATTACTTGCCCCTAATTTGAACTTTCCGCGTTCCATTTTACGAGTAAAAGGGCTGTGACAAACAGACACAGGAGTGATCTTATAACGGTTCCGTTTTTACTTTTTAAGTACGGAACCCTAAAAAAAGAACAGAATAAAATCACAATAAATTATTTTAAAAGGAGGGCGGATGTTTGAAAATAATTTTCTTTTTTCATATACAAATTCTTTAAGCTATGACCGGCATAAAACAATTCTAGTGTGCATAGATCATTTTGAAACAAAGCACTAACAATTTCTGGAGTAAAAAATTGTTATTTCATAAGCATAATCTATAAGAAAGTAATTTTTACAAATGCTCCGTGTAATTTCTAAATGATTCAAAATCAAGGAATATTTCAAGAGGGTTTTCAAAAAAATATTTTTCCCACTCAACAACGAGAAAATTTCATACCCATTTTTTAATATAAAAGCATGATACTTGCAGGCATGTTTATTAAACTGATTTGTAATGAAATAGATTTTTGATTTTCCGATAAATGAATCGATGTGTTATAAACGCTTATTGTCTCAAGACGGCCGTTTTTTATTTCTGTAGTGCTTCGTCCCGAAATTCGGTTCAAAACCCCCACTTGGCAACATTTTCTGAAAAATCTTCCTTCACCCCCCTCCCCCCCCTCCAAAACAGCCCAATTACATTAGCTTCTTAATAAAAACGCTTGTCAGTTTCATACGTTTGCAAACGAACATAAATTTAAAAAACCCCTTCCGCCCCGGCCTACAGGCGGAGGTAAATTTCGAAGTTAAGTATACTAATTTCACCAACAAAAACTAAATCATGATTAGATATAAATCCATTTTAACAGTTTTATCTGGCCGCTTTTGACGAGTTTTTATTTCATTTTTATATAATAGCTGGTTTTATCAGTATTAGGCGGTATTAAAAAAAATACTTTTCCATGCTTATTAAGGCGGTATTAAAAAAAATACTTTTCCATGCTCAACAACTCGAAATTTCTGGCACATTTTCAGATTCATTTTTAATAGAAAAAATATAAAACATGCTGACGTTATTTTTGAAAAGATTTATAAGCGACATATGTTTTTATTTTTCTTTCAATTAATTAAAACTTGATTAATAAACAATTATTTTCTAAGTAGAGCAATATTTTTCGTTTCTAACACAATCGCTTCGGGAAATTCTGTTCAAAATGTAAAATAATAATAAAAAAATATTATAGGACGGTTGGGTGGGTAGATAGATGTCAGAGTACGGAGGAGGGTGGCGTTGTCTGTATAATACACAATGGTTAATAAAAATAAACAGTCAAGTGCAAGTATTACTCGCGTACAGAGGGTTCCGTAGAATAAATTTATGAAATTGTAATTGTTGTTAAAAGAAGACTTTGCAAAAAACTATACAACGTAGTGTTGGGTATAACTGTATATACTAGTACCATGAAAGTTCAAAGAGATATTGGAACCTAAATAATATCGAATATAACTATTTTGTGCAATTCATTTTTTAATATTATCCTAATCTGTTTATGATGAGCTTAATTCGGCACTGACAATAAAAGCAGTGCATACTTAAACTTCATTTGGCATTTCATAAAACTAAATTCAGTGTAGTAATAACTTTTCTTTCTACATGTAGCTAAAACAAAATCTTAGTTCAAAGTTTAAATTTGGCATTGTGCTAAGCGCGCTTCAAAAGGAGGTCGCAAAGTTTCAAGGACGCCTTGGTTCGTGCCGCGTTTTTCCAGATAGGTTTTTAATTAACTTTTAAAGTCACTTGAGACGTATTGCGAGATGCACTCAATGCAAACTAGTCGCGAATCCCATAGTATTTATGTGATTCATTCTAATTAAGTGGTCTCAGGACTCTTCAAAACATTTGAAAATTAAATTTTATTAGATGTTAAACTCCTATATTTACTGAACATTTTTATATAATTGTTTCCTTGAAATTACCATTAGAACAGAAGTTATGGCTTTTAGAATTATACTCGCTCACTAGCTGAAGCGGCGTTTCCCAAAACTTTGAAGTCATTTTTCTGCAAAAAAAGTTTTTGGGCATAACGCACAGGGTACCTCAAAAACTTCTGAATACTTTTTCATGAAATTTTCGAAACATATATTTCATGTTAGTCTGTATAAACTGAACCAAAAATTCCTTTTTATTGTTCAAAAAAATATTTGTTTTAGGTCATTATACTGTTGAAGTTTTCAAAATTTTGTATTAGCTAACTACAACTTTGCATTAAAAATATAAAAAAGTTTTAAATACAAATGTATTTAAGTTCAGGGTAATTATTATAATCTGAAGTATAAGTAGGCACCAAAATTTTCATTCTAGATGCAATATTTATTTTGTAATCCTGCGCGTAAGATCTTATGCCAATTTTCTGCTCGACAAATGTCCAACAGTTTCGAGCCCCCTATAAATACTAAATCTGCATCTTGCAGTTTTTTAAATACATGAAATGAAAGAACATATTTATATCTTTCATCACAATAAAAATTGTGTTTTTAAATCTGCATTTTAAGACATTAAATGTTGCAAATGGTCCTTTTTTTTTCTTTTTTTCAGATTTTAAGAGAATTATTCTGTTTTTAACAATTTGACGTCTATTGCTTTTATACTACTACTGGACATTTTATTACACTTATATATCATTAAAAGTTGTTAACTAGGCATAGATTATGCCGCCCCTGTCATTATGTATGTCCAAAGTATCCGTATCTTTAAGGGTTAATATCTCGGCTAATTACTGACAATTTTTTTTAAAAATCATTATCAACAATGCTTTTATACTTCTGCTACGATAGGTACCTCCAGCGCTACTCAATACTGCTGAATGCACGTAAATCGAAATTTATGTATAACGGAAAAATTCGATTTTCTGAAAAACTATGTGACCTAAGATAATCGCTATAATTTTCCTTCAAGGTTTAAATGAACGTAAATTTCCTGTAATTTTTTCATAATTTTAGTTTCAGTAGATTCGGAATTAGATGGGGTGGGGGCATCTTTTTACCCTACATTTTCGACGACATCTTTGAAAATATAATACCTCAAATTAAAAGAAATGTATTTTTGATTTCAGCGTTACGAAAGCTTTCGTACGATACCACACGATATATAAAGAATTTTTTTTCAAGTACCTTAATTAGCCCATCTACATTTTTACTAAATATATTTATTAATGTTTAATAATTTAAAAATATGTGGGTTAATAGTATCTATTACTTCCCCCAATTTGAACTTTCCACGTTCCATAGTTTACGACAGTGGCGTACCCAGGATTTTATTTCGGGGGGGGGGGGGGGGGGGCTGACTTAAATTTCCATAATGTTCTATATCTTACGAAACGCGTTGAATTGTGTTGTAAACAGAAATCATTTTTGACAATAAGGCCGTAGCCAGAGGGGGGGGGGGCGCAGTAGGGATGATTCTGTTCCGAATTTTCTGTAATTTTTTAGGTATGAGGTTCCATTAAAAAAAAATTCGGGCAACAGTCCCAAAATTAGGAAACAAAAAATATATCGCGATTTTTGACAAATGGTCGGCGAAAAACATCAACTTCATCAATCGTTCGAAGGAAAAAAATCTCAAATTTCCTTAAAGGATCGCGGAATAAAGCCAGAATTTTGTCAAAGGGCTGCCGATAAAATGCGAATTTTGTCAAAGGGCCTCGGATAAAACTCAAATTTTGTCAAAAGGCCGTGAAAAAACGCAAATTTTGTCATAGGATCACGAAAAAAAGTCAAATGTAGAGGAAACGCGAATTTATTCTATTGACCGCTGAAAAAACACAAATTTCGTCAAAGGGCAGCAGAAAGAAAGCTAATTTCGACAAATGATCGCGAAAAAAAAAACACGTGTTTCGTCAAAGGGCTGCGGAAAAAATGTGAATTTCGTCAAATGACCGCAAAAAACCGTGAATTTCGTCAAAAGACCGCAGAAAAAAATCATCAAAGCACCACGAAAAAACGCAAATTTCATTAAACAGAGGCAAAAAAGCGTGAATTTCGACAAAGAATCGAAAAAAACGCGAATTTCGTCAAAAAGCTGCTGAAAAACACAAATTTCAACAAAGGATCGCGGAAAAACAATAAGGAATCGCGGAAAGAAACGTGAAATTCGTCAAATGGCCGCATATAAACACGAATTTCGGCAAAAGACCCTGAAAAAAACGCGAATTTCGTAAAAAGGCTGCGGTTAGAAATGCGAATTTGACAAAGAGTCGCAAAAAAACCACGTATCTCGCCAAAGGGTCGCGGAAAAAAGCGAATTTCGTCAAAGCATCGCAAAAATGTGAATTCCGTCAAAGTGCAGCGGAAAAACGCGAATTTTGTTAAACAAACTCGGAAGAAGCTGGAATTTCGACATAAAATCACGAAGAAACGCGAATTTCGTCAAAAAGTCACGAAAATGCAAATTTCGACGAAGATTGCGAGAAGAAAGAAAATTTCGACAAGGAATCGCGGAAAAAACGGAAATTTTGACAAAGAATCGTGGAAAAAACGCAAATTTCAACAAAGCATTGCGGAAAAAACGTGAAATTTCGTCCAAGGGCCACGGGAAAAAAAAGCGAATTTCAAGAAAGTATCGCGAAAAAAGACACGTATTCCGCCAAAGGGCCGCGGAGAAAAGGTGAATCTCTCCAACGCATCGCAAAAAACGCAAATTTCGTCAAAGAGTCGCGAAAAACACGAATTTCGTCCAATGGCCGCAGTTAGAAATGCGAATTTCGACAAAGGATCGCGGAAAAAAAACACTTATCTCACCAAAGGGTAGCGGAGAAAAGCAAATTTCGACATAAGATCGCAGGAAAAATGCGAGTTTTGTCAAAGAGCTGCGGAAAAATGCAAATTTCGTCAAAAGGCGCCGAAAAAAAACGCGAATTTCGTCCAAAAGTGCTGAAAAACGCAAATTCCGACAAAGAATCGCGGAAAAAACGCAAATTTCCATAAAGAATCACGGGAAAAACTCGAAATTTCGTCAAAGGGCCGCTGAAAAAACTCGAATTTCATCAAAAAGCAGCGGGAAGAGCCCAGACTTCGACAAAGTGTCGCGAAAAAAAACGTGCATTTCGTCAAAGGGCCTCATAAAAATGCGGATTTCGTGATAGAATCGCAAAGAACCACGAATTTTGTCAAAAGGCCGCGGAAAAAACGCGCATTTCGTCCAAGAGCCACGGGAAAAAAACGTGAATTTCGTCAAAGCATCGCAAAAAACGCGAATTCCGTTAAAGGGCAGCGGAAAAACGCACATTTCGTCAAAAACCGCTCAAAAAAAGGAAATTTTGACAAAGGATCGCGGAAAAAACACAAATTTCGACAAAGGATCGCGGAAAAATGAGAATTTTTCAAAGGATAACGAGAAGATGCGAATTTCGTCAAAAGGACTTCATAAAAACCTGAATTTCATTAAAGGGTCGTGGAAAAAACACAGTGGTCTCTTTAGAAAACGGCACATATAGAAACAACTATGTTTATTAATACAGGTGTAGTTTTTAAGCGGAAATAATATACTTTACTAACGTTTCAAAAGTCTGGTTAACCCGAACCCAACTTGCAGGAATGTACACTCAGCCTGAAATTGACCAGAAATGAAAACCCAAGTTAATGAAAACCAAGAAACAGAGTTAACCCAAACTGCAACAAAAATAATTAGTGCCGGGAAGGGATCACCCGTTATCCACTCTGCTGTAACCTTTCAGAAAATTTGCTGTGAATGTCAGAATTTTTTTTTAAACTAAGAATCACCCCTGGGAGGGGAGGGCTACGGGTCCGATCCTGAGGCCGCCTTACTACGAAATAAGTTGAAAAGTGTTAATGGGTTTTATTTTATATACTTTCATTTAAAAGACAGTCATTGTAACTTACAATCTGTAAAATTGTTCTCCCCACCACTGAAAATAAAGTCGCCTTCACCTTCTTTGGGTATGCTGTGGTGTCTATGTAGACTAATATGGGACTAACGAGAATGATTAATCCGCGGCAAAACAGAACACTAAATTACAAATTTATCTCAAACAGAACGAAAAAAAATCAGCACCTTTTTCATTTCATTTTCGACTATTTCGAAGGAGGACCTGTAACCCAATCAGCGCCCTTCCCCTCGTTGGGTAAACTGTGGTGTAACTGTTAGCTGATATTGGACTAAACAGAATGGCTAGTTCTTTATATTGCAGATAAGAAAGTTACAAATTTATCTCAAACAAAATGAAAAAAATCAGCATTTTTTTCATTTCATTTTCGACTATTTGGAGAGGGGGCTGCGACCCCATTACCCCTTTCCACTTCTTTGGGTATAATGTAGTGTCACTGTGCACTGATATGGAACTAAAGAGAAGAGAGTGGCTAGTCTGTTGAAGGATAGGGTATAAAATACAAATTTATCGTAAACATAAAGAAAAAAAAACTATTTTTTCATTTCATTTTTGACTATTTTGGAGGAGGCGACTGTAACCCCATTAGCCCCTTTCACCTGTTAGGGTATAATGAGGTGTCACTGTGCACTAATATAGAACTAAAGGGACGAGAGCTGCTAGTCTGTTGAATGATAGGGGAAAAATACAAATTTATCTCAAGCAAAAAGAAAAAAAAACCAAGCACTTTTTTCATTTCATTTTCAACTGTTTTCGGAGGGG
Organism: Maratus speciosus; assembly: GCA_963932465.1. Classification (NCBI taxonomy): domain Eukaryota; kingdom Metazoa; phylum Arthropoda; class Arachnida; order Araneae; family Salticidae; genus Maratus; species Maratus speciosus. Next base: position 138,226 of record CAWVRF010000759.1, on the reverse strand, counting down.
CCTGCAACCTGAAACCTCATTTGCCCTCTTTCATTTTTTTTGTGTATAGTGTAGTGTCACTGTATACTTATATAGAACTGAAGAGAAGGGAGCGGTTAGTCTGTTGAATAAGAAGGGGAAAATGCTAATTTATCTCAAACAAGAAGGAAAAAAAAATCAGCACTATTTTTTCATTTCATTTTCGACTATTTTGGAGGAGGGGCTGTAACCCCATTAGCCCCTTTCACCTGTTAGGGTATAATGAGGTGTCACTGTGCACTAATATGGAACTAAAAAGAAGATAGCGGCTAGTCTGTTGAATGATGGGGGGGGGGATACAAATTTATCTCAACAAAAAGAAAAAATAAGCATTTTTTTCATTTCATTTCATTTTCGACTATTTTGGGAGGGGGCTGCAACCCGATTAGCCCCCTTCCATTTTTTTTTAGTATAATGTAGTGTCACTGTGTACTAATATGTAACTAAAGAGAAGGGAGCGGCAAGTCTGTTGAATGATAGGAGAAAAAAGGCAAATTTATCTCAAACAAGAGTAAGGGGGAAAAAAGCACGATTTATTCATTTCATTTTCGATTATTTGCGAGATGGAGGTGCTGTCATTCCATCAGCCCCCCCCCCCCCCTCCATCTTATAGTATATTGTGATGTCAATGTGGACTAACATGCGGTTAACGAGAATGGCTATTTCGCTGTATGACAGAAGAAAAAATTACAGATTTCTCTAAAAAATGTAAGGAAAAAACACTTTTTTCACTTAATTTTCGAATATTTCAGAAAGAGAGGGGGTGGGGTGATGTAGCCCCATCAGTCTCCTTTCTCTTCTTTGGTGTCAATGTGGACTAATATGGGACTAATAAGAATGGCTAGTCCGCTGTATGACAAAAAAAAAATTAATTTCTTTCCAAAAAATAAGGGGAAAAATCCCAAATTTTTTCATATCATTTTCGAAAATTTCGGGGGGGGGGGCTGTAGCCCCATCAGCCCCCCCCCTTGGGTACGCCCATGGTTTACGAGTAAAATTGCTGTGACAGACAGATACCGGAGTGATCTTATAATGGTTCCGTTTTTACTTTATAAGTACGGAACCCTAAAATTTATGTACAAAAGTGTAGGAATTTAAAAAAAAAAAATTTCCTGTGGGTGTTCGACCTTGATACAAGGATTCTGTAGCATTTTTTCGTTTTGCCTCTGTCTTGAAAAATGGCTGAAATAATCGATAGCTGTTTGAAATACCATGGTGTCATATTTTTCCTTAATAAGATTTTATTTATGAGGTTTAGAAAGCGTAGTTCCTCGCAAAATTACGTTAATTATTGTAAGCATTGATGCTTATCTCATACGCTTAAAAAATACATAGTCATATTCGCCAGTCTCAATCACTCGCTAAGTTTAACGATATTTTTCTAAATATCTCCAAATTTGGCAACTAAAATTAAATCGCCTTAAATAAAGTCAACTTGGATATAGCTGACTAATTCTCATTCAAATTCCGTATTGACGAAAACTGAGATTGAAACTTCCATAATCGGATTCGATGCAATTCAGCTTCGTGTGTTTGAGTAAACATAGCAAGGAATAGGAAAGCTATCTATTCCTCCCGATAAAAGCCGGAATGATTTTTTGTTGTTGTTATGTACAGTTCAATGTATTTATTACTAAGTAATTTTTGTAGGATATTAATAATATCATATAAAGAGTTACACATCACATACGGGGCTGCACAAAAACAATTCAAGTTAGTTTCACGGGCCGTAATTCTTGAAAATAAATTTTCAAACGTGTAATGCTTGAGTTAAATTTTAGAAAACCATGTGATGCGCATACAGATCTGTAGATGATATACAGGGCTGCTGAAAATAATTCGAATACTTCACCGGCTGTGAGCGCTAGTTGCTGAAATTGGGTGTTTAACTGTATTATCCATGTTCTAAATTCTTTTAAATTATTAAATAGTGATGTTTCGTAATGTATTCTGGAATAGTTGGACAGCGTTTCATAAGCTAAATGTGACGTATTATTTTTAGTCTTATAAATATTTTTATTGTTAATAAAATTTACTGTAGCAATACACTTTTATTACATAAGAGGAATAATTGTATATGCCAAATACATGCAAATTGGGTGTATTTTAATTTTGTCATTTTCGTCCATTTTGTCTAATTTCTTCATGCGTCCCAGTATTTTTACAAAAAGTGGACAAAGCATCACAATAATAAAAATTTTAAATTTTAGATATTTTTTTAGTTACAAAGTATTATGTTTTGTCGTAATTAAGTTCAAATTATTTCACAAAATAATAATTTGATATAAGAGTTCTCAGCAGTGGCATAGGAAAGATGGATATCCAGATGCTCTGACTACCACTAATTTCGAAAAGTTCTTTCCGCCTTACTTAAAATAGTGGTAATTTACTTAAAATAATGATATACATAGCCACTCCCTATTCCCTCCCTCCACACAAACCCGGGCTACGTCCCTTATTCTGTGGTGCCCAGTAAAAAGCTAGACACTTCAAATTAGCAGCTATTTCGCTTTCTTTCTTATTCCGCCTCCCCTCCCCCCTTAAATTGCTGTACCTTCTATTATCTAAAACAGAAGAAAGGATTGTAACCGAAATTTGTTTTTGACTTCCGGTTGTCGACAGATTTTCATGTTTTAAATTTCAGAGATCTCGAATAAACGTTTTTACAAGCTGTCTCTCTGTCCCTTTTTCCTCTTTGTACCATAGAAATGTATATGAAGTTATGCATATAATTAAGCCAAATTTCATATACAGTCAAGCCTCATAAGGATGAATTTCACAGGACCGTAAAAAAAAATCGTCTTAACAGTAATTCGTGATATCCAAAATAAGGAAAAACTCTAAGAAAAAAGCAATAGAATGTACTTACAGTACTGCAATTTTTGGTTACACAGATAACTTTTATACCTTATTACGCAGAGTATACAGATAGAACTTGATTGCATTTTAGAATATACAGATACATTTTGATTACACGGATTATGTCTATTTAAAATAGTCTTTTATCGATGTTTGATTTTATTTTTTGCGCATTTTTGTAAAAAAGCCTTTGATGTGATTTGCGCCGTTTAATTGGGAAGATGAATTTTCGTTGCATACCATAAAACGATGAACAAATTCTAAAGCAGCAGTGATTACTGCCAAAGAAGGGATGTTTATTCATTCGTTTTATACGGAATCTTCGCTTTCTTCCCCACTCTCTTTCTTTAACGAATCTGATTTATCAAAGTTACTTAATATTTCTGACGTAAAAACTTCATCTTCCATCATGATGCAATCATCAAGTGTTATACTGAGAGAAAAAACTCTACATTTTGGAGCATCCCTATAATACTTTGTATATCATTCCAAAGGCATTCCTCTTATTCCTGCTGTAAATCCTAAATTCTAAAGCCAGCATGACGGAAACAATTTTGAATTGTTTTTCAACTAAAAGTTGTCTATCCAACAAATTCTAAAGCAGCAGTGATTACTGCCAAATAAGTCATGTTTATTCCTTCGTCTTCAGCGGAATCTTCGCTTTCTTCCCCACTCTCTTTCTTTAATGAATCTGATTTATCAAAGTTACTTAATTTTTCTGATGTTAAAACTTCATCTTCCATCATGATGCAATCATCAAGTATTATACTGAGAGAAAAAACTCCACATTTTTGAGCATATCTACAATACTTTGTATATCATTCCAAAGGCATTCCTCTTATTCCTACTGTAAATCCTAAATTCTAAAGCCAGCATGACGGAAACAATTTTGAATTGTTATTCGGCTAAAAACTCTCCACCACTTCTTACGATTGTCAATGCTTCTAATAAATTAATATCTAAAGGAATAGCTTTATTCAAACGGTTTGTGTCTCGTTGCACCATCTTTTTTCTATAGTGGCTCCTTAAAAAACGGATAAATCCTTGGTCACATGGTTTAAATTTAGAAGTGGTATTTGGGAGTAAAAATGTAATTTTACGACTCTCAGTCCGGATACTTCACAGTAAAAAGAGCTGTTATCAATGATCATACATATTTTCCTTTTATCATGATGCATTTTTGGACCAATTCTTTTAACTATTTTTTGAAATTTTCACATATCATGCAGGCATTTTTCTTGTAATCATATGACACATAAAGAGTTCTGACATTTATCAAACACAGCGTTTTTTTCTGATTAGAAGCAGAAGTAGTTTATCAGTTCCATCCATGCCGGACCATTACAGTCACCCTCTGCTTGTTACTTTTCCACCCTAGCATTTCTGTTACCTGATATGAGAGTTCTATATGGAAGTCATTTCCAAAAGAGTCCTGTTTGTTCGGCAATGTAGATGTCACATGATTTAAACTCCTTGAAAACACTTGAAAGTTTATCTTTTAAAAATGCATCTGTTTCATCAGACCTAACACTAAATACCTAGATAAAAACCTTCTGACAAACGATTCTATATCTATTCTTGAACCTTTGAAGCCATTCAGAGGATCCACCAAAATCCTCAATGCCTAACGCTTCGGTCAGCGAAAAATCGAGAATTTGTTTGTAAAATTGCACCTGTTACCACCAGCTAAATGTCCAAATACAGTGAAGCCCCGTTTATACGTTTTTCAAGGGACTAAGAAAAAAAATTTCAAGTGCGAGTATTACTCGCGCCCAGTTGCTTTTGTACAAAAAATATGTTAATTAAGCGTTGTTATCTAGGCTTTAAAAGTCGATGGCGCATAGAGTACGTCGATCATGTCTTAATGTATGTCCGAATCTTCCGTGTCTTTAAAGGTTAATATCTTGGCTAATTAGTGACAAATGTTTTCGAAAATCATTGTCTACAATCCTTTTATACTTCTGTGACGATAGGTATTTGGAGCACCCCTTAACTCCGTTTCTGAGCGCACGCAAAGTGAAATTTGTGAAACAGAAATTTGCGATTTTCTGAAAAACTATGTGAACTAGGGTTCACATCAACGCTATAGTTTTCCTGCAAGGTTTAAATGAACTTCTACTACCCCTATTTTTTTCATGATTTTAGTTTCAGTAGATTCGGAAACAGAGGGTTTTGCATTACATTTTCGACAATATCTTTGAAAATATTATACCTAAAATTAAAACAAATGTAAATTTGAGTTCGGCATTTCAAGAGCTTTTACACGATTAAAAAAAAAAAAAAAATCAAGTAACTTAATTAGACCCCTACATTTTTCCTAAACTTATTTGTGAATAGTTAATTATAAATATGTGGGTCAATAGCCTTTATTACTTCTTGTAAATTTTATCTTTCTACGTTCCAAAATTTAAGAGAAAAACGGCTGTGACTGACAGACGGACAGACAGACAGACACACGAGTGATCTTATAATGGTTCCGCTTTTAATTTTCAAGTACGAAATCCTAAAAACGAATAAATCAAAAAACGAAATTCACATTTTTGTAATAACTACAAGACTGCCACAGAAGACTGTTTTTATATTCTGTTCGCACCAGTATTTTTCTAATGCAAATTTTGGTATATTTCTCTTGCAAATGTTGTCAAAGTGTCTGTTAAATATTTTTGCTTTGGGAAAGTGGTACCAATTAGAATTAAAAAATACTCGCCCTTGGCAGCCCTGTAACTAACAATAAATAATCAGAAGTAAATCAAAATATTACATGAAATTACAAGGGGTATGTAATACTAAACTTTTTATTTAGGATTTAATGTACAAGTACTACTATTCATATTCCTTCAGCATGTACAAAATATCTCGTTTAGATTGTAGGGCTTTTCTGTAATGCACAGAAAAAGTTCATTATGCACAGTTAAAATTGCCGTCGTAAGGTTATCATTTAAATCACTGCTAATACGGTATTCTTTCATAATGTTAAAACCCGGCAAAACTTGTTGAAAACTTGGCAATGGCATTTCAGTGGAGTTATCTTCTTCTTCACTGCTAGTTTCCTTATTTTGGATCATTTCACCGATTGTTAGAAGAGAACATGTTGTAAGTTCCGAATCACATTGCACGAATTCTTCAAATGCAGTAACATCATTTAAATTCGACCTGTTTTTTTGGTGAAACAAAATGATCAGGATCGGAATTTAAGCAGGATTGACACCAATTGGATTTAAAAATCCGCCAAGGGCGAAGCAGTTTTTTGTCGTTTTCGATTAAACATTTTACCAAGCCATCCTTAGGAAATTCAAAGCTCGCAGGACGTCAATGTTCATATTTTCGACGGCTTTTTTCACCAAAAGTTTTCAATAATGTTGTTTAAGGGATTTTATGCATCCTAAACTCAGTGGCTGCAATTTCCTGGTACTATTTGCAGGGAAGAATTTCACAGTTATGTTTTTAGAAAGTCTGTATTAGGTGGATGAGCTGGACACTGATCAATGAATAAAACGATTAGCAGTTTCTGTTTTCGCATTTTATGATCTAATCCTTTAACTAATAGGTAAAGGAAGACACTGTCGCCCATGTTTTTTATTGGTAAGGTACATTGTAATGTTTTCACACTTTTGAAACAGCGCGACTTTTTTGATTTGCCAATAATAAAACGAGCTATTTTATCAGATGCATCTACATTGCCCAAACAATAACACTGTCAATGGCATATTACTCTTTTTTCCATCATGGCAAGTATCCGATTTGATTGCAAGAGTTTTAGATGCAGAAGATTGTAAAACGAACCTGTTTCATCTGCATTGAAAATGTCTTTTTGTTTATATTCTTTTATCAGATCTTGCAATTGGTTTGGAATCCAATCATCCACTGTTTTACAATAAACATCTCCAGACTCTCCACTTACAGTTTTTGACCGTTGTGCCGAGTTTTAATTTAAACTTGTGAAGTCATCCGGAGGGAATGATGCATCACATTCCACATTCAGCTTCTTCAAAATTTCTTGTTTTTTCTCCATAAGCAAAGCACCATTGATGGGAATTTTTACACTACGGCACTTATTAAGCCACTGTTAAAACAATTTTTCTACATTAGCAAATTTTCCGCTAAAGACTCGAAGCTTTTTCGAAGCACTAGATCCATTTGATGATATCTTTTCTCGATGATCTTACGCTTATAAATTACCGTGTTTGAAGTTGAAACTGATAAACATAATTTTTCGAAAGATCCCCTTTTTTTAAATGTTGGTTTTCATCCACCATTTTTAAAATGCACAATTTTTTCCTTCAACGATAGAGATTTTCTATTGCGCAAACCGCGAAGTCTTCGTGAACCGCTAGTGAACTATAGAATTCAGACACTGAAATTGATAGGAAAAAAACTTGGCCACTGCTGGGCCTGGGGAGAGCATAAAACAACCCTTATATATAGAAAGTGGGAGGTTCACAATCCTCATGGACGTTCAAATTCGTTTCTTTGACTTAGCTAGGGGCGCGCCAGCATTATCCAGCACCTGTGTGCAGAACGTTAGTTGGCGCCCTATATCCCCCCCCCCCCCTCCGAAAATAAAACTTTATATATAAAAAATTCCATTGGTTCCCATCCTTCTGGAGTTTTTTTCCTAGGTCAAATAAAGTTTTGATCCAGAAAATATGTTTAATAAAATGTGTTTTGTTTCTATAGGGCTCGGATTTTATTTCATTTATTAAATAAAATTTCTCGTTCCAAACATGTTTCATTTACTTGAAAAATTAGGAAGGTAGGCAGTTTTTAAAATAAAATTCGAAAAACGGCAAAGCCTATGAAAATAGAACCTATCTGTATCACAATATTCTCCATTAAACTGGAAAATTTGATTCTCCCGGAGAAAAAATTACAATACAATAACAATAGATTGCATCTACACTAATAAAAGAAAGTTATTTGTCATCACTAATTTGCATATCTATCTATATTAATAAAAGAAAGACGTTTGTCTTCACTCTGCATGGCGACGGATTAGAAAATCTACCGTACATCAGAGGCGGATTACCCATTAGGCTGAGTTGGCTTAAGTCTAGGGGCCCCGAAAGGAAAGAGGTGCTAAGATTTTCTTTTAGGGTTTTTTTCTTCATACAGGGATAATATTTTAAGTAAAAGAGAAATGATGTGAAATATTCTTTGTGTCACTCATCTATTTAGTCTTATAGGTAATTAACATATAGATTGTATTCCAAATGCTATACACTCCTTTCAATTTTGTTGATATTCGCAAGAAGAAAATATTGGTTTCTTGCCATTCTTCGGCTTCTAGTTTGTGATGGATTTACACAGAGGCGGCTTTTGTAACCACAGCATTCTTGGCGAGACTTTATCAGCATCTGTACAAATTATATCTTTTAAAGAAGCTATTGCGTTTTAATCAAGCATTTTGTCTATTTTTCTCCCTTAATTTTTAGCATCATACTCGATCATCCGACATTGCTCTGTAATGTCTCTTATTATTTAAAAATGAACTGTATTCATCTGAAAAGAGCTTAGCAGTAGCCTTAACAATAAACCATTCATTTCGCATTTCTTACTTATCAAAGAGATGAATTTTACGTCACAAATATTTTTTTTAATATAATACTATAAATGCAATGAGGCTATACTAATGTATACATCTTCACTCATATGCCCAAAGCAGAGCCGTCCTTAGCGAAAGTGAGGCCGAGTGCAAGAACTTCTGCGAGGCCCTTCACTTTCAAACTAGTTACCCCCCCCCCTCCATTCCCAACAATTTTGCAAATTTAACTTTGTTTTTTAATTAAAACCAGAAATTTACAATAGTATTTTTTGATTTATACAATGATATACAGTGTGTGATTAAATAAACTGGAGATAAATATTAAAAAATTCTGGTAGATAATTTGAATAAAAAAAATCCGCCAAATTGGTAACACTACTTCCCACAACCCAATCACCTTACATGATATAAACATGGACATCCCACGGATTGCGCTTTTTTTTGTGGGGGGAGGGGGGTGTATGTTTAATTAGTAGAGGTTTATACAAACTCGAGTCAGTTTCTTTTCGTAATACTCGGACTGGTCTGGGGTTATTCTTTTTTTCTGCAGATTTGGGACTCGCCGGGAATTCATTTTTGCAGTGTCGTCTCGAAGCGGTATTTTTTTTTTCTTTGGTAAATTAGTGATATTGTACAGTTGTTAAAAAAGAGAGAAAGTGAATTTAATCGCCAAATTGCCTCAGAGAAATGCGTAAGTTACTGTTCAACTCGAAATTGTGCAAAGAGTTTGATGAGGTTTAAGTACGCTAATGTTAATTCCCGTGACAAACTTATATTTATCATCTTCTTAAAAATCACTTGATGGATTTTTTAAATTAATACATAGACGTAGATACGTCAGGCTTTTTTTTCAATAAAAAAAAAAAGATTTGAATTATGAATATTATGAATAAAATCATAGTAAATAGATTGTTATGATTGACAAGTTTCACAGAAAACAAACCACAATTTTAATAAATGCATGATGATTATGTAAGTGTATAACTCATTCCAATCATTAGTTTTGAGATATAGATAAATTTTACTCTTCGATTGCCTAAATAAACCACCTATTCTTATCAAATCATCTACAGAAAAGAAATAGTTTGAGAATAACAGGGGAAAAAAAAATATGGTACTTTCTTACACACAGTGAGTTTATTTTACACTAAAAAATTCTGTATAATTTTTCTGATAACTAATTGAGTAACAGCGATACTTCTCCTTGTAACGTAAATTCATTTTTTTTTATTTCTGGGTAACTTCCTAACACATTTTCTTTTGAAATTCTATGGAAATTTAAGAAAAGAATGTAAACAATATTTTTTATCTGCCTCCCTTCATTAGAAAAAAACTGAAATACGTTGTCAATAGTGGGTGGTACATTTGAAAATTTAAAGTTGACACGATTTTTAATTTATAGACAACCTTTATTTCAAAATCTATATTCATATTCGGAAAGTAGACAAAATTCTGAGTCGAAAGGTAATTTTTGCATCTTTCCGCGACAATTTGGCCATTTAAAAGCATGAGATGTCTTTTCTATTTCTCTCTCCCTCTCTCTTTCTCTCTTTTTTTGCTCTTGGCGACTCTACATTTGTAAATGAATCCTTAGAAGCTTATTTTGGTTTAATAAACTAAAGAGAAATATTTTTTTAATCTACTTTTGTTTCTTTTACAGAGATTCGGAATTATAACTTTTTCAATCAACTTTTTGTTACCTTCTAAACAATTTGATTTTAATGGGTCTTCATTTGAATGTAATTGCCTAATGTGATTAATTATATTATTATTCCGTAAGCTTGCTGACCATATTCTGAAAAAGTCTGTGCTTTATAAAGGTTTGCTTAAATATGTAAGCACCATTTTTTTTTTTTAAACAAAGAACTTTAATTGTAGCATAACACCGGTTAATAGAAATCGGATTTTTTGTAGTAATTGAGTTCGGTCAAGGCAGATTTTGATGATTTTTGCTCGGCTCAGGACTGGATCGAACTTCTATTTTTTACACCGAGTCTGGACAGCTTTCTCTGCATCGGGCTGGATATGGGTCTTAAAATTTAGGCCCAAACAGACCTCTATTAAAATTTAGATGATGTTCGCGAGCAGGCGATTAACGATCAGTCAACAGTGAGAGTTTTTGTGCAAATTCAAGCGATTTTTAAAACAATTTGGTGCGGAAAATTCTTAATTCCTTTCTGATAATTTCAACAGAAACATAAATAAAACATACCTGCTAAAATGTTTATGTAATTGACTACCGAGGGATATATACACCCCAATGACCGATAGCAGTGTTCCCACTATTGACTATTTCTATATTGGTTTTGTTCTATTACAAAGATTTAAAAAAATGGTAGATTTCTCTTGAAATTTCATTGAACTGTATGGCAAATGTTTGTTTTGAAAAAGTACTACGACTATAATTACATAAAAGTCGCCAGTTACAGCAATTTCTATTAAAAAATAAATTCGTAGTCAAAGGATTAATCGTTTCAACTATTCGATTATTCCACTTCGTATTATGGCCGTAACGAATGTGATAAAGATAAATTTGAACCTATAAACTCTATTGTTTTTTTTATTATAACCTGTGTAAAAGTTTTGACTCAATTAGCAAATATAAAATATTTAAATACTTTACGTTATAATAAGATAATTTAAAAGTAGGAAAAAAATCTGAGTCGAATTCAATGTTTCCCAAATTTTTTTCTTTCCTGAGACTCTTTCAAAACTTAATCTTTCTTAGTTTTGGAGACTTTTAATTTAGTTTAAGGGTCTGGGGCGGGGTTTCAACTCCCTGCCCCCCCCCCCGTGTTTACTCAAATGACCATGGGTATGCTTGAGGACAAGAACATCTATATTCGTATATAAAAAAAGAGAAACTTGATTGCAGAAGAAAGAAAGAAAACCTGTGTTGTTTCATTACAAATAGTCAGTAAAGTAATAACGAGCAGTTGGTCATAATCATCATTACCAACAACCTCTTAACAACTAAAATTCAGCAACCTTCTCCGATTACTTATGTGCCTAATGCTGCCTAGGCTAGAGTATAACGATTCCAATAGCTAGAAATAATCTATTTTCTTCTGGAACGGTTTAGAACTTGCGCCGAAATTTTTTTGATAAAACACGTTACATTCTATAAATAAGTATGTTTACATATATAAATTTTATTGTCAAATAAATGACTCACAACAAAATGAAAAATAAATTGTTAGCTATTTTGTATTAATTTTTTTCCGGGCGCGAGGCCGTGTGCTGCCCCCCCCCCCCCCCCCCCCCCAAGGACGGCTCTGCCCAAAGAAGTTTTGTTGTACCTTTGCAATTGACCTCAGTGTTGAACAAAAGAGTTATATTGTCTGCATTTTTATCTTCACAAAATGCTTTTAGTTTCTTCGTGTTCTTACAGCAGAGCGAATAGAAATCCAAAGCTCATTCAATAAATGTTCGAAAAAGCTGAAAAAAAAACTGTAAAATTAGATTAATAACCAGAAAAATTATAAAACATTTTATATTTTAATAATAAAAAAGAAAGTTAAAATATTTTTTAAACTGTTTATATAATTATTCCGCATTAAATCCCATTTTAAATTTTTGATTCGGGACTTTTTTTAAAGACAACAAAAAACTTTTTAAGGGGACAGTACACCTTTAACGGTCATAAAACATCCGAAATTTGATATGAGTTTGGCAATTTTTTATAAAAAAGATAACCACTCTAGAAGCACAAAATTTTTAGAATATATTTAGGTGATATTGAACAACGTTTAAAAATTTTTAATTTGGATATATTATAATTTTAAAAAATTCAAAGGGTCAATTTCAAAGTGTTATTTAAAATTTTTACAGTGGATAACATTTCACTGTGCGCACGATATCGCATGCTAATTTCATTGTATTTGCATACATTTTATCTTAAATTAAAGATAACACTTTGGTCTATAATTTGAATTAGGATATTTCTAATCGGTTAATTAGATAAAGGGTAATTAACATTTAATTAGAAAAATATTAGAAAAATTATGAATTTTTGCATGCATTCATTCGCATAATTTTTTTTCATTCTGAACACAGCTTTATAATCCTAGTTCATTTTCATGATAATATAAATATTTATGTAGGGCAAAAATTTTAAAGCTCTACTTTAAATGGTTTTGGAGATATCATGCGCGCAAAAGTAAAAAATGCCATTTTGAGAAAAAGCCGTTTAAAGATTAAATTGCATTTTTTAAATTTAAAATACATAATAAAGGAAACAAAACTACTAATTACATATCGTATTCTGTATTAAAAATAAAATTGGGTGCTAGTTTACAATGATAAATATAAAATTATTTGTAAAATGCTGCAGAATATAGGAACATGCTTAAAAAATAAAGTAATTTGTAAAAATGTAGCATTTACTATTGCAAAAAATTAATTTTAAACATATAACTTAAAATTTTGTTTAGCTTTGATTGTAAAGTGAATTAAATGTGCACGTTTTATAAAACTAAATTATTTAATGTAAAATATGGGCCATTTTATAGGGATTCTCGTATTTCGATATCTGATTCACATGCTTTGCTGCACAAAAATCCGGATAGTGTACTAAAAATATATATTAATGACAATAAATCCGTATTATAAACTGACAATTAAAACAGAAATCACTATCAATTTGACTACTTTTTCGTTTTCGATAAGATAAATTAGCACCTTAAGATATATTTCTATCTTCATATTTTGTATAGCGATTACCATTAAACTGACTCCTTCTTCGATGCTGTTCTGAAGCACATTTTGCATATTTTTTCATTAAAAAGCTAATAAATATACCAAGAAGTAGAATACTATTACAAAATCAATAAAGTATTGCTCTAGGGGAAAAAAACTGTTTTGTTTTAAATTTAAGCACTTAATAGCAAATAAAACTGTGAAAAACCATGAAAGTAAACAAATTTGGCGAAAGTGAAAGTTGAAATCAATATTTTAAAGCTTTCTTATTATTGTTTAAGGTATTTAACCAATAACAATTGTCGTATTTTAGCATATTTCCAAAGTTACGATAACGTGAAAGCGCGAAACAAACAATGCGCGAAACCGCCAAAATTAAGAATTGGCGCCCTTCTCTGCTCATCTCCTACCAAGATATAACGTGGCAAACTGAAGTATTCGTATTGTACTAATCAGTAGGTTTAATGTGCCAAAATTTCAAGCCGTAACTCGATGACTTAATAGTATCTTCAAAATAGGGAACTGGCGCCCCGTTCTTCTTGCTTTGTACCAAGTTATGCCGAATCAGTCATTTTCTCACGTACTGTTAATAAGCTTTTCCTAAACCCTTAATTCATCTTGAAATTCGATTCGAAGTAATATATATGGCAATGTAATGTAAAATATTATGTTTATGGGGTTTTAATTGTACATTATGATGCTTTTTTTTTCTTTTTTTTTTCTTTCCTTTTTTATAGATTTTAGTCTGCCGGGGGTTTCTACCAGGATATGCGCAGGCAGACCAAAATATTCTTAAAAAACTTTTTTTTTTTACCTTTAATTTGGCACCAGTTTCATCCCGTAACTCGATGACGTGATAATGACGCCAAAATGACGAGTTGGCGCCCGCTGCAGCGCCTATCGTAAAAAGAAATGTCGAGGCAGACCAGTCATTCCTTAATTTACTCCTAAAAGTATTGTCCTGCATCATGATTTTATCCCGTAACTTGATGACGTAGTCATTCGTGTCGCCGCGCCCGTTCTATAAGAGATATGTGCTTTGGGTATCACTTCGCGTTTTTAAAAAGGGTGAGGGGATGGTGCGCATTTCATATTATTTATGTTTTATCAAGAATTTTTGGTCAGAACTGAAAGTTTTATATATCTAAATGCCAGAAATACAAATTCGATGTCCGCTTGTAAAATCAGACAGGGGCGTGGATAGCACTCCTGTGTACGCTGCCGAAGGCAGTAGATATCATTTCGCGTTTTAAGAATTGAAGGGATGGTGCGCATTTTATAATATGTTTTATCGAGAATTTTCGATCAGATTTGAAAGTGTTATATATCTAAATGATAGAAATTAAATACAAATTCGAGGTTCGCTTGAAAAATCAGACCGGAGCGTAGACAACAGCCCCGGTGTACGCTGCAGGTGGCAATGGGGCCATCAACTCGAACTTCCTTTCGATGGATTTTCATTAAAAAATGAAAAATCCTATATATTCCAGGTTGTGCACTGCCGAAGGTAGTGCTGCTGACTGGAAAGATTTCCATTTAAAACAAGCCGGAAACAAGCAAATCAAAACAAGCCGGACAGAGAGCGCTGCACGTCCTGTGTATGCTGCTGAAGACACCCCCCCCCCCTCCCATCTCTAGGTTCATTTGGAAAAAATATAAAATTATTCAACATTTGATTTTAGGCATATTTAAGGTTATAATCATTGGCTCGAGCAATGCCAAGCGGGTCGGTTAGTAGGGCATAAAGTGCACAGGAATTTAAAACTTTTTTTTTCATAAATCTATATTTTCCCGTTCATATTAGAGTAATCGTTGTAGCTCCTAACTTATTTATGTCTAAATTGAACTTTTTATGTCATTCTAGTCTCTGTTGCATCTAAGGTTATATGTAATGCTAATAAGTGCTCATATTTCAAAAGTTTCAGTTTTATGTTTTAAATTGAAATCAAAAAATCTTACAATCATCACTGTTATTTATCCAGAATGTGATTACACATGAGAGTAGGCAGGTGTTTCAGGGATTTAGATGCAATATTTATTTTGTAATCCTGCGCGTAAGATCTTATGCCAATTTTCTGCTCGACAAATGTCCAACAGTTTCGAGCCCCCTATAAATACTAAATCTGCATCTTGCAGTTTTTTAAATACATGAAATGAAAGAATATATTTATATCTTTCATCACAATAAAAATTGTGTTTTTAAATCATATGCATTTTAAGACATTAAATGTTGCAAATGGTCCTTTTTTTTTCTTTTTTTCAGATTTTAAGAGAATTATTCTGTTTTTAACAATTTGACGTCTATTGCTTTTATACTACTACTGGACATTTTATTACACTTATATATCATTAAAAGTTGTTAACTAGGCATAGATTATGCCGCCCCTGTCATTATGTATGTCCAAAATATCCGTATCTTTAAGGGTTAATATCTCGGCTAATTACTGACAATTTTTTTAAAAAATCATTATCAACAATGCTTTTATACTTCTGCTACGATAGGTACCTCCAGCGCTACTCAATACTGCTGAATGCACGTAAATCGAAATTTATGTATAACGGAAAAATTCGATTTTCTGAAAAACTATGTGACCTAAGATAATCGCTATAATTTTCCTTCAAGGTTTAAATGAACGTCAACTACCTGTAATTTTTTCATAATTTTAGTTTCAGTAGATTCGGAATTAGATGGGGTGGGGGCATCTTTTTACCCTACATTTTCGACGACATCTTTGAAAATATAATACCTCAAATTAAAAGAAATGTATTTTTGATTTCAGCGTTACGAAAGCTTTCGTACGATACCACACGATATATAAAGAATTTTTTTTCAAGTACCTTAATTAGCCCATCTACATTTTTACTAAATATATTTATGAATGTTTAATAATTTAAAAATATGTGGGTTAGTAGTATTTATTACTTCCCCCAATTTGAACTTTCCACGTTCCATAGTTTACGACAGTGGCGTACCCAGGATTTTATTTCGGGGGGGGGGGGGGGGGGGCTGACTTGAATTTCCATAATGTTCTATATCTTACGAAACGCGTTGAATTGTGTTGTAAACAGAAATCATTTTTGACAATAAGGCCGTAGCCAGAGGGGGGGGGGGGGGGGGGGCGCAGTAGGGATGATTCTGTTCCGAATTTTCTGTAATTTTTTAGGTATGAGGTTCCATTAAAAAAAAATTCGGGCAACAGTCCCAAAATTCGGAAACAAAAAATATATCGCGATTTTTGACAAATGGTCGGCGAAAAACATCAACTTCATCAATCGTTCGAAGGAAAAAAATCTCAAATTTCCTTAAAGGATCGCGGAATAAAGCCAGAATTTTGTCAAAGGGCTGCCGATAAAATGCGAATTTTGTCAAAGGGCCTCGGATAAAACTCAAATTTTGTCAAAAGGCCGTGAAAAAACGCAAATTTTGTCATAGGATCACGAAAAAAAGTCAAATGCGGAGGAAACGCGAATTTATTGTATTGACCGCTGAAAAAACACAAATTTCGTCAAAGGGCAGCAGAAAGAAAGCTAATTTCGACAAATGATCGCGAAAAAAAAAAACACGTGTTTCGTCAAAGGGCTGCGGAAAAAATGTGAATTTCGTCAAATGACCGCAAAAAAACCGTGAATTTCGTCAAAAGACCGCAGAAAAAAATCATCAAAGCACCACGAAAAAACGCAAATTTCATTAAACAGAGGCAAAAAAAGCGTGAATTTCGACAAAGAATCGAAAAAAACGCGAATTTCGTCAAAAAGCTGCTGAAAAACACAAATTTCAACAAAGGATCGCGGAAAAACAATAAGGAATCGCGGAAAGAAACGTGAAATTCGTCAAATGGCCGCATATAAACACGAATTTCGGCAAAAGACGCTGAAAAAAAACGCGAATTTCGACCAAAGGCTGCGGTTAGAAATGCGAATTTGACAAAGAGTCGCAAAAAAACCACGTATCTCGCCAAAGGGTCGCGGAAAAAAGCGAATTTCGTCAAAGCATCGCAAAAAATGTGAATTCCGTCAAAGTGCAGCGGAAAAACGCGAATTTTGCTAAACAAACTCGGAAGAAGCTGGAATTTCGACATAAAATCACGAAGAAACGCGAATTTCGTCAAAAAGTCACGAAAATGCAAATTTCGACGAAGATTGCGAGAAGAAAGAAAATTTCGACAAGGAATCGCGGAAAAAACGGAAATTTTGACAAAGAATCGCGGAAAAAACGCAAATTTCAACAAAGCATTGCGGAAAAAACGTGAAATTTCGTCCAAGGGCCACGGGAAAAAAAAGCGAATTTCAAGAAAGTATCGCGAAAAAAGACACGTATTCCGCCAAAGGGCCGCGGAGAAGAGGTGAATCTCTCCAACGCATCGCAAAAAACGCAAATTTCGTCAAAGAGTCGCGAAAAACACGAATTTCGTCCAATGGCCGCAGTTAGAAATGCGAATTTCGACAAAGGATCGCGGAAAAAAAACACTTATCTCACCAAAGGGTAGCGGAGAAAAGGAAATTTCAACATAAGATCGCAGGAAAAATGCGAGTTTTGTCAAAGAGCTGCGGAAAATGCAAATTTCGTCAAAAGGCGCCGAAAAAAACGCGAATTTCGTCCAAAAGTGCTGAAAAATGCAAATTCCGACAAAGAATCGCGGAAAAAACGCAAATTTCCATAAAGAATCACGGGAAAAACTCGAAATTTCGTCAAAGGGCCGCTGAAAAACTCGAATTTCATCAAAAAGCAGCGGGAAGAGCCCAGACTTCAACAAAGTGTCGCGAAAAAAAACGTGCATTTCGTCAAAGGGCCTCATAAAAATGCGGATTTCGTGATAGAATCGCAAAGAACCACGAATTTTGTCAAAAGGCCGCGGAAAAAACGCGCATTTCGTCCAAGAGCCACGGGAAAAAAACGTGAATTTCGTCAAAGCATCGCAAAAAACGCGAATTCCGTTAAAGGGCAGCGGAAAAACGCACATTTCGTCAAAAACCACTGAAAAAAGGAAATTTTAACAAAGGATCGCGGAAAAAACACAAATTTCGACAAAGGATCGCGGAAAAACGAGAATTTTTCAAAGGATAACGGGAAGATGCGAATTTCGTCAAAGGGTCTTCATAAAAACCTGAATTTCATTAAAGGGTCGTGGAAAAAACACAGTGGTCTCTTTAGAAAACGGCACATATAGAAACAACTATGTTTATTAATACAGGTGTAGTTTTTAAGCGGAAATAATATACTTTACTAACGTTTCAAAAGTCTGGTTCACCCGAACCCAACTTGCAGGAATGTACGCTCAGCCTGAAATTGACCAGAAATGAAAACCCAAGTTAATGAAAACCAAGAAACAGAGTTAACCCAAACTGCAACAAAAATAATTAGTGCCGGGAAGGGATCCCCCGTTATCCACTCTGCTGTAACCTTTCAGAAAATTTGCTGTGAATGTCAGAATTTTTTTTAAAACTAAGAATCACCCCTGGGAGGGGAGGGCTACGGGTCCGATCCTGAGGCCGCCTTACTATGAAATAAGTTGAAAAGTGCTAATGGGTTTTATTTTATATACTTTCATTTAAAAGACAGTCATTATAACTTACAATCTGTAAAATTGTTCTCCCCACCACTGAAAATAAAGTCGCCTTCACCTTCTTTGGGTATGCTGTGGTGTCTATGTAGACTAATATGGGACTAACGAGAATGATTAATCCGCGGCAAAACAGAACACTAAATTACAAATTTATCTCAAACAGAACGAAAAAAAATCAGCACCTTTTTCATTTCATTTTCGACTATTTCGAAGGAGGACCTGTAACCCCATCAGCGCCCTTCCCCTCGTTGGGTAAACTGTGGTGTAACTGTTAGCTGATATGGGACTAAACAGAATGGCTAGTTCTTTATATTGCAGATAAGAAAGTTACAAATTTATCTCAAACAAAATGATAAAAATCAGCATTTTTTTCATTTCATTTTCGACTATTTGGAGAGGGGGCTGCGACCCCATTACCCAATTCCACTTCTTTGGGTATAATGTAGTGTCACTGTGCACTGATATGGAACTAAAGAGAAGAGAGTGGCTAGTCTGTTGAAGGATAGGGTATAAAATACAAATTTATCGTAAACATAAAGAAAAAAAAACTATTTTTTCATTTCATTTTTGACTATTTTGGAGGAGGGGGCTGTAACCCCATTAGCCCCTTTCACCTGTTAGGGTATAATGAGGTGTCACTGTGCACTAATATAGAACTAAAGAGACGAGAGCTGCTAGTCTGTTGAATGATAGGGTAAAAATACAAATTTATCTCAAGCAAAAAGAAAAAAAAACCAAGCACTTTTTTCATTTCATTTTCAACTGTTTTCGGAGGGGCCTGCAACCTGCAACCTCATTTGCCCTCTTTCATTTTTTTGTGTATAGTGTAGTGTCACTGTATACTTATATAGAACTGGAGAGAAGGGAGCGGCTAGTCTGTTGAATAATAAGGGGAAAATGCTAATTTATCTCAAACAAGAAGGAAAAAAAATCAGCACTATTTTTTCATTTCATTTTCGACTATTTTGGAGGAGGGGCTGTAACCCCATTAGCCCCTTTCACCTGTTAGGGTATAATGAGGTATCACTGTGCACTAATATGGAACTAAAAAGAAGATAGCGGCTAGTCTGTTGAATGATGGGGGGGGGATACAAATTTATCTCAACAAAAAGAAAAAATAAGCATTTTTTTCATTTCATTTCATTTTCGACTATTTTGGGAGGGGGCTGCAACCCGATTAGCCCCCTTCCATTTTTTTTTAGTATAATGTAGTGTCACTGTGTACTAACATGTAACTAAAGAGAAGGGAGCGGCAAGTCTGTTGAATGATAGGAGAAAAAAGGCAAATTTATCTCAAACAAGAGTAAGGGGGAAAAAAGCACGATTTATTCATTTCATTTTCGATTATTTGCGAGATGGAGGTGCTGTCATTCCATCAGCCCCCCCCCCTCCATCTTATAGTATATTGTGATGTCAATGTGGACTAACATGAGGTTAACGAGAATGGCTATTTCGCTGTATGACAGAAGAAAAAATTACAGATTTCTCTAAAAAAAGTAAGGAAAAAACACTTTTTTCACTTAATTTTCGAATATTTCAGAAAGAGAGGGGGGGGGGGGGGGATGTAGCCCCATCAGTCTCCTTTCTCTTCTTTGGTGTCAATGTGGACTAATATGGGACTAATAAGAATGGCTAGTCCGCTGTATGACAAAAAAAAAATTAATTTTTTTCCAAAAAATAAGGGGAAAAATCCCAAATTTTTTCATATCATTTTCGAAAATTTCGGGGGGGGGGGGCTGATGGGGCTACAGCCCCATCAGTCAACCTTGGGTACGCCCGTGGTTTACGAGTAAAATTGCTGTGACAGACAGATACAGGAGTGATCTTATAATGGTTCCGTTTTTACTTTATAAGTACGGAACCCTAAAATTTATGTACAAAAGTGTAGGAATTTTTTAAAAAAAATTTCCTTTGGGTGTTCGACCTTGATACAAGGATTCTGTAGCATTTTTTCGTTTTGCCTCTGTCTTGAAAAATGGCTGAAATAATCGATAGCTGTTTGAAATACCATGGTGTCATATTTTTCCTTAATAAGATTTTATTTATGAGGTTTAGAAAGCGTAGTTCCTCGCAAAATTACGTTAATTATTGTAAGCATTGATGCTTATCTCATACGCTTAAAAAATACATAGTCATATTCGCCAGTCTCAAACACTCGCTAAGTTTAACGATATTTTTCTAAATATCTCCAAATTTGGCAACTAAAATTAAATCGCCTTAAATATAGTCAACTTGGATATAGCTGACTAATTCTCATTCAAATTCCGTATTGACGAAAACTGAGATTGAAACTTCCATAATCGGATTCGATGCAATTCAGCTTCGTGTGTTTGAGTAAACATAGCAAGGAATAGGAAAGCTATCTATTCCTCCCGATAAAAGCCGGAATGATTTTTTGTTGTTGTTATGTACAGTTCAATGTATTTATTACTAAGTAATTTTTGTAGGATATTAATAATATCATATAAAGAGTTACACATCACATACGGGGCTGCACAAAAACAATTCAAGTTAGTTTCACGGGCCGTAATTCTTGAAAATAAATTTTCAAACGTGTAATGCTTGAGTTAAATTTTAGAAAACCATGTGATGCGCATACAGATCTGTAGATGATATACAGGGCTGCTGAAAATAATTCGAATACTTCACCGGCTGTGAGCGCTAGTTGCTGAAATTGGGTGTTTAACTGTATTATCCATGTTCTAAATTCTTTTAAATTATTAAATAGTGATGTTTCGTAATGTATTCTGGAATAGTTGGACAGCGTTTCATAAGCTAAATGTGACGTATTATTTTTAGTCTTATAAATATTTTTATTGTTAATAAAATTTACTGTAGCAATACACTTTTATTACATAAGAGGAATAATTGTATATGCCAAATACATGCAAATTGAGTGTATTTTAATTTTGTCATTTTCGTCCATTTTGTCTAATTTCTTCATGCGTCCCAGTATTTTTACAAAAAGTGGACAAAGCATCACAATAATAAAAATTTTAAATTTTAGATATTTTTTTAGTTACAAAGTATTATGTTTTGTCGTAATTAAGTTCAAATTATTTCACAAAATAATAATTTGATATAAGAGTTCTCAGCAGTGGCATAGGAAAGATGGATATCCAGATGCTCTGACTACCACTAATTTCGAAAAGTTCTTTCCGCCTTACTTAAAATAGTGGTAATTTACTTAAAATAATGATATACATAGCCACTCCCTATTCCTTCCCTCCACACAAACCCGGGCTACGTCCCTTATTCTGTGGTGCCCAGTAAAAAGATAGACACTTCAAATTAGCAGTTATTTCGCTTTCTTTCTTATTCCGCCTCCCCTCCCCCCTTAAATTGCTGTACCTTCTATTATCTAAAACAGAAGAAAGGATTGTAACCGAAATTTGTTTTTGACTTCCGGTTGTCGACAGATTTTCATGTTTTAAATTTCAGAGATCTCGAATAAACGTTTTTACAAGCTGTCTCTCTGTCCCTTTTTCCTCTTTGTACCATAGAAATGTATATGAAGTTATGCATATAATTAAGCCAAATTTCATATACAGTCAAGCCTCATAAGGATGAATTTCACAGGACCGTAAAAAAAAATCGTCTTAACAGTAATTCGTGATATCCAAAATAAGGAAAAACTCTAAGAAAAAAGCAATAGAATGTACTTACAGTACTGCAATTTTTGGTTACACAGATAACTTTTATACCTTATTACGCAGAGTATACAGATAGAACTTGATTGCATTTTAGAATATACAGATACATTTTGATTACACGGATTATGTCTATTTAAAATAGTCTTTTATCGATGTTTGATTTTATTTTTTGCGCATTTTTGTAAAAAAGCCTTTGATGTGATTTGCGCCGTTTAATTGGGAAGATGAATTTTCGTTGCATACCATAAAACGATGAACAAATTCTAAAGCAGCAGTGATTACTGCCAAAGAAGGGATGTTTATTCATTCGTTTTATACGGAATCTTCGCTTTCTTCCCCACTCTCTTTCTTTAACGAATCTGATTTATCAAAGTTACTTAATATTTCTGACGTAAAAACTTCATCTTCCATCATGATGCAATCATCAAGTGTTATACTGAGAGAAAAAACTCTACATTTTCGAGCATCCCTATAATACTTTGTATATCATTCCAAAGGCATTCCTCTTATTCCTGCTGTAAATCCTAAATTCTAAAGCCAGCATGACGGAAACAATTTTGAATTGTTTTTCAACTAAAAGTTGTCTATCCAACAAATTCTAAAGCAGCAGTGATTACTGCCAAAGAAGTCATGTTTATTCCTTCGTCTTCAGCGGAATCTTCGCTTTCTTCCCCACTCTATTTCTTTAATGAATCCGATTTATCAAAGTTACTTAATTTTTCTGATGTTAAAACTTCATCTTCCATCATGATGCAATCATCAAGTATTATACTGAGAGAAAAAACTCCACATTTTTGAGCATATCTACAATACTTTGTATATCATTCCAAAGGCATTCCTCTTATTCCTACTGTAAATCCTAAATTCTAAAAACCAGCATGACGGAAACAATTTTGAATTGTTATTCGGCTAAAAACTCTCCACCACTTCTTACGATTGTCAATGCTTCTAATAAATTAATATCTAAAGGAATAGCTTTATTAAAACGGTTTGTGTCTCGTTGCACCATCTTTTTTCTATAATGGCTCCTTAAAAAACGGATAAATCCTTGGTCACATGGTTTAAATTTAGAAGTGGTATTTGGGAGTAAAAATGTAATTTTACGACTCTCAGTCCGGATACTTCACAATACGAAGAGCTGTTATCAATGATCATACATATTTTCCTTTTATCATGATGCATTTTTGGACCAATTCTTTTAACTATTTTTTGAAATTTTCACATATCATGCAGGCATTTTTCTTGTAATCATATGACACATAAAGAGTTCTGACATTTATCAAACACAGCGTTTTTTTCTGATTAGAAGCAGAAGTAGTTTATCAGTTCCATCCATGCCGGACCATTACAGTCACCCTCTGCTTGTTACTTTTCCACCCTAGCATTTCTGTTACCTGATATGAGAGTTCTATATGGAAGTCATTTCCAAAAGAGTCCTGTTTGTTCGGCAATGTAGATGTCACATGATTTAAACTCCTTGAAAACACTTGAAAGTTTATCTTTTAAAAATGCATCTGTTTCATCAGACCTAACACTAAATACCTAGATAAAAACCTTCTGACAAACGATTCTATATCTATTCTTGAACCTTTGAAGCCATTCAGAGGATCCACCAAAATCCTCAATGCCTAACGCTTCGGTCAGCGAAAAATCGAGAATTTGTTTGTAAAATTGCACCTGTTACCACCAGCTAAATGTCCAAATACAGTGAAGCCCCGTTTATACGTTTTTCAAGGGACTAAGAAAAAAAATTTCAAGTGCGAGTATTACTCGCGCCCAGTTGCTTTTGTACAAAAAATATGTTAATTAAGCGTTGTTATCTAGGCTTTAAAAGTCGATGGCGCATAGAGTACGTCGATCATGTCTTAATGTATGTCCGAATCTTCCGTGTCTTTAAAGGTTAATATCTTGGCTAATTAGTGACAATTGTTTTCGAAAATCATTGTCTACAATCCTTTTATACTTCCGTGACGATAGGTATTTGGAGCACCCCTTAACTCCGTTTCTGAGCGCACGTAAAGTGAAATTTGTGAAACAGAAATTTGCGATTTTCTGAAAAACTATGTGAACTAGGGTTCACATCAACGCTATAGTTTTCCTGCAAGGTTTAAATGAACTTCTACTACCCCTATTTTTTTCATGATTTTAGTTTCAGTAGATTCGGAAACAGTGGGTTTTGCATTACATTTTCGACAATATCTTTGAAAATATTATACCTAAATTTAAAACAAATGTAAATTTGAGTTCGGCATTTCAAGAGCGTTTACACGATTAAAAAAAAAAAAAAAAAAAAAAAAAAAAAAATCAAGTAACTTAATTAGACCCCTACATTTTTCCTAAACTTATTTGTGAATAGTTAATTATAAATATGTGGGTCAATAGCCTTTATTACTTCTTGTACATTTTATCTTTCTACGTTCCAAAATTTAAGAGAAAAACGACTGTGACTGACAGACGGACAGACAGACAGACACACGAGTGATCTTATAATGGTTCCGCTTTTAATTTTCAAGTACGAAATCCTAAAAACGAATAAAACAAAAAACGAAATTCACATTTTTGTAATAACTACAAGACTGCCACAGAAGACTGTTTTTATATTCTGTTCGCACCAGTATTTTTCTAATGCAAATTTTGGTATATTTCTCTTGCAAATGTTGTCAAAGTGTCTGTTAAATATTTCTGCTTTGGGAAAGTGGTACCAATTAGAATTAAAAAATACTCGCCCTTGGCAGCCCTGTAACTAACAATAAATAATCAGAAGTAAATCAAAATATTACATGAAATTACAAGGGGTATGTAATACTAAACTTTTTATTTAGGATTTAATGTACAAGTACTACTATTCATATTCCTTCAGCATGTACAAAATATCTCGTTTAGATTGTAGGGCTTTTCTGTAATGCACAGAAAAAGTTCATTATGCACAGTTAAAATTGCCGTCGTAAGGTTATCATTTAAATCACTGCTAATACGGTATTCTTTCATAATGTTAAAACCCGGCAAAACTTGTTGAAAACTTGGCAATGGCATTTCAGTGCAGTTATCTTCTTCTTCACTGCTAGTTTCCTTATTTTGGATCATTTCACCGATTGTTAGAAGAGAACATGTTGTAAGTTCCGAATCACATTGCACGAATTCTTCAAATGCAGTAACATCATTTAAATTCGACCTGTTTTTTTTTTGGTGAAACAAAATGATCAGGATCGGAATTTAAGTAGGATTGACACCAATTGGATTTAAAAATCCGCCAAGGACGAAGCAGTTTTTTGTCGTTTTCGATTAAACATTTTACCAAGCCATCCTTAGGAAATTCATAGCTCGCAGGACGTCAATGTTCATATTTTCGACGGCTTTTTTCACCAAAAGTTTTCAATAATGTTGTTTAAGGGATTTTATGCATCCTAAACCCAGTGGCTGCAATTTGCTGGTACTATTTGCAGGGAAGAATTTCACAGTTATGTTTTTAGAAAGTCTGTATTAGGTGGATGAGCTGGACACTGATCAATGAATAAAACGATTAGCAGTTTCTGTTTTCGCATTTTATGATCTAATCCTTTAACTAATAGGTAAAGGAAGACACTGTCGTCCATGTTTTTTATTGGTAAGGTACATTGTAATGTTTTCACACCTTTGAAACAGCGCGACTTTTTTGATTTGCCAATAATAAAAGGAGCTATTTTATCAGATGCATCTACATTGCCCAAACAATAACACTGTCAATGGCATATTACTCTTTTTTCCATCATGGCAAGTATCCGATTTGATTGCAAGAGTTTTAGATGCAGAAGATTGTAAAACGAACCTGTTTCATCTGCATTGAAAATGTCTTTTTGTTTATATTCTTTTATCAGATCTTGCAATTGGTTTGGAATCCAATCATCCACTGTTTTACAATAAACATCTCCAGACTCTCCACTTACAGTTTTTGACCGTTGTGCCGTGTTTTAATTTAAACTTGTGAAGTCATCCGGAGGGAAGGATGCATCACATTCCACATTCAGCTTCTTCAAAATTTCTTGTTTTTTCTCCATAAGCAAAGCACCATTGATGGGAATTTTTACACTACGACACTTATTAAGCCACTGTTAAAACAATTTTTCTACATTAGCAAATTTTCCGCTAAAGACTCGAAGCTTTTTCGAAGCACTAGATCCATTTGATGATATCTTTTCTCGATGATCTTACGCTTATAAATTACCGTGTTTAAAGTTGAAACTGATAAACATAATTCTTTCGAAAGATCCTCTTTTTTTAAATGTTGGTTTTCATCCACCATTTTTAAAATGCACAATTTTTTCCTTCAACGATAGAGATTTTCTATTGCGCAAACCGCGAAGTCTTCGTGAACCGCTAGTGAACTATAGAATTCAGACACTGAAATTGATAGGAAAAAAACTTGGCCACTGCTGGGCCTGGGGAGAGCATAAAACAACCCTTATATATAGAAAGTGGGAGGTTCACAATCCTCATGGACGTTCACATTCGTTTCTTTGACTTGGCTAGGGGCGCGCCTGTGTTCAGAACGTTAGTTGGCGCCCTATATCCCCCCCCCCTCCGAAAATAAAACTTTATATATAAAAAATTCCATTGGTTCCCATCCTTCTGGAGTTTTTTTCCTAGGTCAAATAAAGTTTTGATCCAGAAAATATGTTTAATAAAATGTTTTTTTTTTGTTTCTATAGGGCTCGTATTTTATTTCATTTATTAAATAAAATTTCTCGTTCCAAACATGTTTCATTTACTTGAAAAATTAGGAAGGTAGGCAGTTTTTAAAATAAAATTCGAAAAACGGTAAAGCCTATGAAAATAGAACCTGTCTGTATCACAATATTCTCCATTAAACTGGAAAATTTGATTCTCCCGGAGAAAAAATTACAATACAATAACAATAGATTGCATCTACACTAATAAAAGAAAGTTATTTGTCATCTCTAATTTGCATATCTATCTATATTAATAAAAGAAAGACGTTTGTCTTCACTCTGCATGGCGACGGATTAGAAAATCTACCGTACATCAGAGGCGGATTACCCATTAGGCTGAGTTGGCTTAAGTCTAGGGGCCCCGAAAGGAAAGAGGTGCTAAGATTTTCTTTTAGGGTTTTTTTCTTCATACAGGGATAATATTTTAAGTAAAAGAGAAATGATGTGAAATATTCTTTGTGTCACTCATCTATTTAGTCTTATAGGTAATTAACATATAGATTGTATTCCAAATGCTATACACTCCTTTCAATTTTGTTGATATTCGCAAGAAGAAAATATTGGTTTCTTGCCATTCTTCGGCTTCTAGTTTGTGATGGATTTACACAGAGGCGGCTTTTGTAACCACAGCATTCTGGGCGAGACTTTATCAGCATCTGTACAAATTATATCTTTTAAAGAAGCTATTGCGTTTTAATCAAGCATTTTGTCTATTTTTCTCCCTTAATTTTTAGCATCATGCTCGATCATCCGACATTGCTCTTTAATGTCTCTTATTATTTAAAAATGAACTGTATTCATCTGAAAAGAGCTTAGCAGTAGCCTTAACAATAAACCATTCATTTCGCATTTCTTACTTATCAAAGAGATGAATTTTACGTCACAAATATTTTTTTTAATATAATACTATAAATGCAATGAGGCTATACTAATGTATACATCTTCACTCATATGCCCAAAGCAGAGCCGTCCTTAGCGAAAGTGAGGCCGAGTGCAAGAACTTCTGCGAGGCCCTTCACTTTCAAACTAGTTACCCCCCCCCCCCCCATTCCCAACAATTTTGCAAATTTAACTTTGTTTTTTAATTAAAACCAGAAATTTACAATAGTATTTTTTGATTTATACAATGATATACATTGTGTGATTAAATAAACTGGAGATAAATATTAAAAAATTCTGGTAGATAATTTGAATAAAAAAAATCCGCCAAATTGGTAACACTACTTCCCACAACCCAATCACCTTACATGATATAAACATGGACATCCCACGGATTGCGCTTTTTTTGTGAGGGGGTGGGTGGGTTGGTTTGTTTAATTAGTAGAGGTTTATACAAACTCGAGTCAGTTTCTTTTCGTAATACTCGGACTGGTCTGGGGTTATTCTTTTTTTCTGCAGATTTGGGACTCGCCGGGAATTCATTTTTGCAGTGTCGTCTCGAAGCGGTATTTTTTTTTTTTCTTTGGTAAATTAGTGATATTGTACAGTTGTTAAAAAAGAGAGAAAGTGAATTTAATCGCCAAATTGCCTCAGAGAAATGCGTAAGTTACTGTTCAACTCGAAATTGTGTAAAGAGTTTGATGAGGTTTAAGTACGCTAATGTTAATTCCCGTGGCAAACTTATATTTATCATCTTCTTAAAAATCACTTGATGGATTTTTTAAATTAATACAAAGACGTAGATACGTCAGGCTTTTTTTCAATAAAAAAAAAAAAAGATTTGAATTATGAATATTATGAATAAAATCATAGTAATTAGATTGTTATGATTGACAAGTTTCACAGAAAACAAACCACAATTTTAATAAATGCATGATGATTATGTAAGTGTATAACTCATTCCAATCATTAGTTTTGAGATATAGATAAATTTTACTCTTCGATTGCCTAAATAAACCACCTATTCTTATCAAATCATCTACAGAAAAGAAATAGTTTGAGAATAACAGGGGAAAAAAAATATGGTACTTTCTTACACACAGAGAGTTTATTTTACACTAAAAAATTCTGTATAATTTTTCTGATAACTAATTGAGTAACAGCGATACTTCTCCTTGTAACGTAAATTCATTTTTTTTTTATTTCTGGGTAACTTCCTAACACATTTTCTTTTGAAATTCTATGGAAATTTAAGAAAAGAATGTAAACAATATTTTTTATCTGCCTGCCTTCATTAGAAAAAAACTGAAATACGTTGTCAATAGTGGGTGGTACATTTGAAAATTTAAAGTTGACACGATTTTTAATTTATAGACAACCTTTATTTCAAAATCTATATTCATATTCGGAAAGTAGACAAAATTCTGAGTCGAAAGGTAATTTTTGCATCTTTCCGCGACAATTTGGCCATTTAAAAGCATGAGATGTCTTTTCTATTTCTCTCTCCCTCTCTCTTTCTCTCTTTTTTTGCTCTTGGCGACTCTACATTTGTAAATGAATCCTTAGAAGCTTATTTTGGTTTAATAAACTAAAGAGAAATATTTTTTTAATCTACTTTTGTTTCTTTTACAGAGATTCGGAATTATAACTTTTTCAATCAACTTTTTGTTACCTTCTAAACAATTTGATTTTAATGGGTCTTCATTTGAATGTAATTGCCTAATGTGATTAATTATATTATTATTCCGTAAGCTTGCTGACCATATTCTGAAAAAGTCTGTGCTTTATAAAGGTTTGCTTAAATATGTAAGCACCATTTTTTTTTTAAAACAAATAACTTTAATTGTAGCATAACACCGGTTAATAGAAATCGGATTTTTTGTAGTAATTGAGTTCGGTCAAGGCAGATTTTGATGATTTTTGCTCGGCTCAGGACTGGATCGAACTTCTATTTTTTACACCGAGTCTGGACAGCTTTCTCTGCATCGGGCTGGATATGGGTCTTAAAATTTAGGCCCAAACAGACCTCTATTAAAATTTAGATGATGTTCGCGAGCAGGCGATTAACGATCAGCCGACAGTGAGAGTTTTTGTGCAAATTCAAGCGATTTTTAAAACAATTTGGTGCGGAAAATTCTTAATTCCTTTCTGATAATTTCAACAGAAACATAAATAAAACATACCTGCTAAAATGTTTATGTAATTGACTACGGAGGGATATATACACCCCAATGACCGATAGCAGTGTCCCCACTATTGACTATTTCTATATTGGTTTTGTTCTATTACAAAGATTTAAAAAAATGGTAGATTTCTCTTGAAATTTCATTGAACTGTATGGCAAATGTTTGTTTTGAAAAAGTACTACGACTATAATTACATAAAAGTCGCCAGTTACAGCAATTTCTATTAAAAAATAAATTCGTAGTCAAAGGATTAATCGTTTCAACTATTCGATTATTCCACTTCGTATTATGGCCGTAACGAATGTGATAAAGATAAATTTGAACCTACAAACTCTATTGTTTTTTTTTTTATTATAACCTGTGTAAAAGTTTTGACTCAATTAGCAAATATAAAATATTTAAATACTTTACGTTATAATAAGATAATTTAAAAGTAGGAAAAAAATCTGAGTCGAATTCAATGTTTCCCAATTTTTTTTCTTTCCTGAGACTCTTTCAAAACTTAATCTTTCTTAGTTTTGGAGACTTTTAATTTAGTCTAAGGGTCTGGGGCGGGGTTTCAACTCCCTGCCCCCCCCCCCCCCCGTGTTTACTCAAATGACCATGGGTATGCTTGAAAACAAGAACATCTATATTCGTATATAAAAAAAGAGAAACTTGATTGCAGAAGAAAGAAAGAAAACCTGTGTTGTTACATTACAAATAGTCAGTACAGTAATAACGAGCAGTTGGTCATAATCATCATTACCAACAACCTCTTAACAACTAAAATTCAGCAACCTTCTCAGATTACTTATGTGCCTAATGCTGCCTAGGCTAGAGTATAACGATTCCAATAGCTAGAAATAATCTATTTTCTTCTGGAACGGTTTAGAACTTGCGCCGAAAATTTTTTGATAAAACACGTTACATTCTATAAATAAGTATGTTTACATATATAAATTTTATTGTCAAATAAATGACTCACAACAAAATGAAAAATAAATTGTTAACTATTTTGTATTAATTTTTTTCCGGGCGCGAGGCCGTGTGCTGCCCCCCCCCCCACCCCCTTAAGGACGGCTCTGCCCAAAGAAGTTTTGTTGTACCTTTGCAATTGACCTCAGTGTTGAACAAAAGAGTTATATTGTCTGCATTTTTATCTTCACAAAATGCTTTTAGTTTCTTCGTGTTCTTACAGCAGAGCGAATAGAAATCCAAAGCTCATTCAATAAATGTTCGAAAAAGCTGAAAAAAAACTGTAAAATTAGATTAATAACCAGAAAAATTATAAAACATTTTATATTTTAATAATAAAAAAGAAAGTTAAAATATTTTTTAAACTGTTTATATAATTATTCCGCATTAAATCCCATTTTAAATTTTTGATTCGGGACTTTTTTTAAAGACAACAAAAAACTTTTTAAGGGGACAGTACACCTTTAACGGTCATAAAACATCCGAAATTTGATATGAGTTTGGCAATTTTTTATAAAAAAGATAACCACTCTAGAAGCACAAAATTTTTAGAATATATTTAGGTGATATTGAACAACGTTTAAAAATTTTTAATTTGGATATATTATAATTTTAAAAAATTCAAGGGGTCAATTTCAAAGTGTTATTTAAAATTTTTACAGTGGATAACATTTCACTGTGCGCACGATATCGCATGCTAATTTCATTGTATTTGCATACATTTTATCTTAAATTAAAGATAACACTTTGGTCTATAATTTGAATTAGGATATTTCTAATCGGTTAATTAGATAAAGGGTAATTAACATTTAATTAGAAAAATATTAGAAAAATTATGAATTTTTGCAGGCATTCATTCGCATAATTTTTTTTCATTCTGAACACAGCTTTATAATCCTAGTTCATTTTCATGATAATATAAATATTTATGTAGGGCAAAAATTTTAAAGCTCTACTTTAAATGGTTTTGGAGATATCATGCGCGCAAAAGTAAAAAATGCCATTTTGAGAAAAAGCCGTTTAAAGATTAAATTGCATTTTTTAAATTTAAAATACATAATAAAGGAAACAAAACTACTAATTACATATCGTATTCTGTATTAAAAATAAAATTGGGTGCTAGTTTACAATGATAAATATAAAATTATTTGTAAAATGCTGCAGAATATAGGAACATGCTTAAAAAATAAAGTAATTTGTAAAAATGTAGCATTTACTATTGCAAAAAAAATTAATTTTAAACATATAACTTAAAATTTTGTTTAGCTTTGATTGTAAAGTGAATTAAATGTGCACGTTTTATAAAACTAAATTATTTAATGTAAAATATGGGCCATTTTATAGGGATTCTCGTATTTCGATATCTGATTCACATGCTTTGCTGCACAAAAATCCGGATAGTGTACTAAAAATATATATTAATGACAATAAATCCGTATTATAAACTGTCAATTAAAACAGAAATCACTATCAATTTGACTACTTTTTCGTTTTCGATAAGATAAATTAGCACCTTAAGATATAATTCTATCTTCATATTTTGTATAGCGATTACCATTAAACTGACTCCTTCTTCGATGCTGTTCTGAAGCAGATTTTGCATATTTTTTCATTAAAAAGCTAATAAATATACCAAGAAGTAGAATACTATTACAAAATCAATAAAGTATTGCTCTAGGGGAAAAAAACTGTTTTGTTTTAAATTTAAGCACTTAATAGCAAATAAAACTGTGAAAAACCATGAAAGTAAACAAATTTGGCGAAAGTGAAAGTTGAAATTAATATTTTAAAGCTTTCTTATTATTGTTTAAGGTATTTAACCAATAACAATTGTCGTATTTTAGCATATTTCCAAAGTTACGATAACGTGAAAGCGCGAAAACAAACAATGCGCGAAACCGCCAAAATTAAGAATTGGCGCCCTTCTCTGCTCATCTCCTACCAAGATATAACGTGGCAAACTGAAGTATTCGTATTGTACTAATCAGTAGGTTTAATGTGCCAAAATTTCAAGCCGTAACTCGATGACTTAATAGTATCGTCAAAATAGGGAACTGGCGCCCCGTTCTTCTTGCTTTGTACCAAGTTATGCCGAATCAGTCATTTTCTCACGTACTGTTAATAAGCTTTTCCTAAACCCTTAATTCATCTTGAAATTCGATTCGAAGTAATATATATGGCAATGTAATGTAAAATATTATGTTTATGGGGTTTTAATTGTACATTATGACGCTTTTTTTTTCTTTTTTTTTTTATAGATTTTAGTCTGCCGGGGGTTTCTACCAGGATATGCGCAGGCAGACCAAAATATTCTTAAAAAACTTTTTTTTTTTACCTTTAATTTGGCACCAGTTTCATCCCGTAACTCGATGACGTGATAATGACGCCAAAATGACGAGTTGGCGCCCGCTGCAGCGCCTATCGTTCCAAGAAATGTCGAGGCAGACCAGTCATTCCTTAATTTACTCCTAAAAGTATTGTCCTGCATCATGATTTTATCCCGTATCTTGATGACGTAGTCATTCGTGTCGCCGCGCCCGGTCTATAAGAGATATGTGCTTTGGGTATCACTTCGCGTTTTTAAAAAGGGTGAGGGGATGGTGCGCATTTCATATTATTTATGTTTTATCAAGAATTTTTGGTCAGAACTGAAAGTTTTATGTATCTAAATGCCAGAAATTAAATACAAATTCGATGTCCGCTTGTAAAATCAGACAGGGGCGTGGATAGCACTCCTGTGTACGCTGCCGAAGGCAGTAGATATCATTTCGCGTTTTAAGAATTGAAGGGATGGTGCGCATTTTATAATATGTTTTATCGAGAATTTTCGATCAGATTTGAAAGTGTTATATATCTAAATGATAGAAATTAAATACAAATTCGAGGTTAGCTTGAAAAATCAGACCGGAGCGTAGACAACAGCCCCGGTGTACGCTGCAGGTGGCAATGGGGCCATCAACTCGAACTTCCTTTCGATGGATTTTCATTAAAAAATGAAAAATCCTATATATTCCAGGTTGTGCACTGCCGAAGGTAGTGCTGCTGACTGGAAAGATTTCCATTTAAAACAAGCCGGAAACAAGCAAATCAAAACAAGCCGGACAGAGAGCGCTGCACGTCCTGTGTATGCTGCTGAGGACACCCCCCCCCCTCCCATCTCTAGGTTCATTTGGAAAAAATATAAAATTATTCAACATTTGATTTTAGGCATATTTAAGGTTATAATCATTGGCTCGAGCAATGCCAAGCGGGTCGGTTAGTAGGGCATAACGTGCACAGGAATTTAAAACCTTTTTTTTTCATAAATCTATATTTTCCCGTTCATATTAGAGTAATCGTTGTAGCTCCTAACTTATTTATGTCTAAATTGAACTTTTTATGTCATTCTAGTCTCTGTTGCATCTAAGGTTATATGTAATGCTAATAAGTGCTCATATTTCAAAAGTTTCAGTTTTATGTTTTAAATTGAAATAAAAAAATCTTACAATCATCACAGTTATTTATCCAGAATGTGATTAGACATGAGAGTAGGCAGGTGTTTCAGGGAGAAAGGCCGCCACTCTCAGTCTTTGAAAAAGTAAGAATTTTTGGCCAAATTTAGCCTATTTTCACCATTCCCTTCCCTTTAACAAAAATGCTGTTTCCGCCATGATGATAGGTCCAGAGTACAAGATAGTATAGATAAAAAATATTTGTTCTGCACGGAGGTTCGTGGTCCGAAAAACACAATTTTTGTCCAATACGTATTAGTTTCTACAAAAGTGATCATTTGTAGAAGCGCTGTAAAAGATATTGCGAGTTTTTTAACAGAGATAGACTCAAACTGAATCTATGATTTCAAAAACTATGTAAAGCCAAGATTTGAGATTTTTGAGGAATTAATCAGATCTGTGTAGTACACAAATAGTAGATAGGTTAAGAACTTTTATCTTTCTTAAATCTTTATATATATATACATTTATCGGATGCCAGTTATTTATTTTATAATAATAATGATAATAATAATAATAATAATAATAAAAACTTTGGACTTATCTTGTTTTTGCATTCAACAGTATCTCAACCCTTAAATTCCCCATCCAAAAGACAGAAAAACTAACTATACTTTGTATTTTGTACACTGTATAATTCTAAATTTAGTAGAAAAATAAACTTATGTTATTAAGGCGACAGGGTACCTTTTAAACTATTTTTTTTTTTCAATTTTGAATAATGGTGTAATATCTGTGGTTGCATTATATTTAATAATCAGAGATGAGAGCGCTCCGATCCAAATGACTGATTGCTACCACTAAATTTTAATGGTATTTCTCGGGTTATTTGATGACAAAATTTCTGAGAATTAATAAAGCAAATTATACTGTTAAATGTTAGTGGACCCAAATCAAACATTTGGGTCGGAGTCCTCCCATCCCTGAATAATAAAAAGCCAATATATTTTTTTTTTCATCTTGTAGAACAGCGTAATTAATTAAAATTTAATTTTAATAAAATAAATTTTTGAAAATTCCTACTACTTTATAAAATATAGATATTTGAGCTTGAAATTTTTTTCCACGGTTTTTAGAATATTCTACGTAAAACTGTGCATGGATTTTCAGATGTATGGGATTTTATATTTAATAGGAATTTTTTCTACCTTGCATAATTAAAAATTGAGGAAATTCAACAAACTCATAATTTAAATATTAACAAAAATAATAATAACTATAAACTTGAATGCAGAAATATTAAATTCACCATGGAAAACAAGTAAAAAAAAAAAATCAAACCCCTACCTAAATTAGAAAAAAAAAAAAAAAACCTTAGCATTTATTGAACAAGTAAGTCAAGAAAATATGCGCATGGAGAAAAATCAGTTTAAAGTTTTCATTTGCAAAAATAACATGTTTTAACTTTTAAATTGTATGAAGTTCATGCACAGTTCTATCAAACACATAAAGTACAGTAAAGTACCGATTATATGTCTACCCAAGAACTGTTCTAAAATGACGTATAACTGAAAAAGACGCACAATTGAAATTGTGGTCCCCTAATGTGTAAATTTTTTTACTGTAGAAATGTAATGCTGCAATCATACACATTTAATATTGATACCATATTTGGTTGTTTAAAATGCACTGTATATTGAAAAAAAGTTAAAACTTTGAAAAAAAAAATCATCTCTAAATTAAAAAATAAAAGTGAGAATTATCAAGGATTATATCAGTTGTTTACCTTAAATTACACATTTTTTAATCCATTATCGAGCGTCCAAACAGATTTTAATTTGAATAATTTTTAATCATCCTCTGACGTGCCGATTTACTTTGAGAGACTTAAGCAAAAGCCTTATGTATGGAATTAAGTTACTGGAAAGTTTCGTCACCAGTATTGTCAGAAACGAAAAAGTTTCTAAGTATGTAAATGCAATGCAATCCAACGCATCTTTAAAAGAGAGTAGGATAACTTCTTCACTTCTTCGCTACTTAAATGAGTATCCGGCAAACTGCTATCTATCAGTTCATCGATTGTGAATCATTTCGATGTCATTACATCGACATCACATTCTGAAAAAGCTCCGAGAAAATCTGTTACGGCATGAAAGAAACGACGTATATCAGTAGTTATGCGTCGTATAAGCTAAACATTACAACATTAAAATACACAAGGAACCGCATGGGAACCGCAGTGAAAAGACGTATAAATGGTGCTTTACTGTGTATATAAACACTTGCAACTAAATTAATTACCTATATGTGTAGTAACGTTTTAAAATCGCTAATCACCAAAAAATTAAAAATGAGAAAATTGTCTCATTTGTCGTTATTTGTATAAAATATTACTTAATTATTATTATTATTATTATATATATCACGAGGAAACATGAATAAGTTTCATATACATTTAGTATAAAAATTAAAAAACAGCCAGCCTTATACGTAAGTTGCTCCTTTTTGCTTCATCTGCGAGGAAGCTTATTTTTTTTCTAGTGCTAATTCATAAACTGCGTTTGTTTTCCTCTTATTTAGTACATGAGCCTGCAGTCTTTTCACATGGCCAAATTAACCGAAACTGTTACGGATAAATCATAACCTGACCTTTCGCAATTGAGGAAATAAAATAATTCATTATGTACTCAGGGGTTGCATTCTATAGGGGAAATTTTATTGATCCAACCACTATTTTGAAAACAATATCTTTATTGTACCTTTCTATAGCATATCTTAAATAAAATTATCATGAAGATTATTGCTTAAGGGTTTGGTCGGAACAATAAAATTTTCCCTATATAATGCGACCCTTGTGTACTTGCGTTTGCCAACTTACTCATCTAAATTAACCAGGATTGCTGAGAGGGCGTGGCGTTTTTTTTTTTTTTTTTTTTAATTCTGTCATCGCACATAAAACCTTTAATAACTTCTTTATTATTAAAGATATACCTTTGAAATGTCAGCAGTATATTTTAAAAGATTTATTCATACTTTAATCCAATAATAATTTTTTTAAATGATATTTTGACCATTTTCAAGGCACTGTGTCACCTTATTATTTTATAAGATTAAATTAAAGTCAAATAAAATTACCACGTAGTGCTATATTTTAAGATAGACATATGTAACAGAATTATCGTACTAACTTATAATATCCAAAGGCAGGAGTGTAAAAATCTAGGCGCCAGAGGGCAGTCTCTCACCACTAAATTTTATTATTTTTCTTCGCTTAAATTTTATTAGATAATTACGAAAAATAACTTTTAAAATTTAGTGGTGAGAGACTACCCGCTGGTGCCTGGATTTTTACACCCCTGTCCAAAGGTTTACAACGTATTCCAGCGCGAGTAAATTTTGAGATGGATTGACAATAAAAGTGCACAGGTTCGAAATATTACGTAATTTTGAATATCGTTATTTCCAAATAGTAATATTTACCTAATTAAGTCGCAAACCTTATTAAATATTGTGAAGATTAATATTAGAAAATTGTGGAATTTAAAATCTATAATTCTTGAAAGGACGTAGCAACTTACTTAATCAACTGCTTAATTCACTTGATTTTGAATCTAAGAAAGGATAAAAGTATCATTGGGTAGCAAAAGTGAAGTACATTCTTAATATTTTAATAGTAATAACTTACCATCCTGACTTAGTGAAAATCATTTTGATTTATCTCAGTATAAAAGGATATAATGCAATTTTGTAACTTTTTGTGCTAAAATAAGTTTTTCAGATTTAAAAATAAACTTTAAAAGTATGTTAGTAGTAATGATTAATGAGTTCTTATTTCAGGTAAAATATTTATGAATTATTTTCGTGTAGATAAAATTATGCTATTATAATTTAAAAGTTGAGAGAAGTAGAAGTTGTTTCATTAACATTATTAAGATGTTTGAAATTTTTCAAGAACAAGAAATACATCGAGTTATTAAAAAATTTAAACACATTCATAATAGAACATAAATTTGTTTTTTATTCCTTTTCAATTTTAGGTTATATATATATATATATATTATATATATTATATATATATATTATATATGTTATAAAATTAAAAGTTAATTTCTTTATTGGAAAATGAATTGGAATAAAATTTAAAAAAAAATTAAAATCGGCTTAAAATTTCGACGAATATTCGGCTAAATCACTATTTGATACAACACTACTGTTTACGTTCGATCTGGATCTGAAGCAGTCGAAAGCCAAGCGTTCAGTTACTACAGATGCGCATGCGTCAGTTTTGTGATTACCAGGGATTGCCGCGACCGGTCGTCAACTAGCAATACTTCGCCAAATCTCATAGATATAGGAAGGATATAGCGAAACAGCACCAAAAACTGGCGATATGAAGCAATTAAAATAATAAAACTTTGTAAAAAATCACCATAAAATTAAAACAAAACACAGGACGCGTTTCGAGCTAAAAACATAACAGCTCGTCATCAGCTACAGCATACACGTGTCCGTAAACGAACAAGTTCAAAAATGAACTGAAGATAAAGAATGTTGCGAAGAATGCGACAGATGGCGCTACCTGATAGAGGGATATGCAAAAGGGAAATGTGTTGAAAAAAGATAGAAGAGAAAATGAAATGGAAAAAATGGAAATAAAAGAAAAAATAAAAATAAAAGAAGTAAATTAAATTTTATTTTTTCTTTTATTTCCATTTTTACGTGGAATTTTTCACCATACCCAAATTATGTCAAAATTTTACGAGGTTAACCTAAATTAAAATTTCATTCATTAGTCTGCGTCGAGAAAATTTAAGAATTTAACCACATGTCGGTTACAGTCTGTCGTTACAACGACCGGATATTACCGAAAACCTTATACATTTTCTCTAGAACTCATGTTCTTGTTCACTCCTGTCCAATGTTTATTCGATTGACCGCAAACTTAGGCGCCTATAAGAAATACGATTTCAAGAAGAGACAGGACGTGGAAATCCATCTGCTCTCTCCGATCGTCTTATTAAAAAACGTAGGGTAAGTATTTTTTTTTTTATAAATGAATGAGTAAATAAAAAGATAGTTTTGTATAATTATTTAAGCTAACTTAATATCAAACTAAAAATTTCTTCTTTGTTCATTAATTTTAATATAGAGTAGAGTCTAATTTTATAATAATATGGATATTAATCTCTATTTAATATATAGAAGATAAATTGAAGGTATAAATGAGAAAAATAATTATTACATACATAACTTCATTGTAAACTGCGGGAAAAATTGTTGTCGGGTTTTGGGTCAACGGAAATTTTTTGGTAAGTTTCGGATTGACTTTAAGTTGAATGTTTGGGTCGGGTATAACCCAACAAGCGTAGGAATCTATTTCAGATAAAAAAAAACTACGTATTTGAATATGAATGACTCCTTACATGTTTATTTTTCTACATAAAAGATAACATTAATATTAGAGATATGATTACAGCCTATTTTTCTATAATTACATTATATGTATTTTGGATCAATTTTCTCCGATTCCGGGTTTCAGGTTGGGATTGGAATTAAGTATTTCGGGTTACGGGTGGACGGAATATTTTTGGTTGAGTTCGGTTCGGGTTGAAGCTTGGTTTTAAATAAAAATTGCAGGGCTGCAAATTTTATTTATTACCTTAGCGGGACCCTAATTAGATGTAACGTTTAACTGCTAGTTTTCACGATGACACTTTCACTAACAAATTAAAAAATTTTTTGGTCACTGCGTGCGTTTTGGATAGGTATTTGTCAACTTATTTTTTTCAGTTACCTCCGACATTAAAATACAGGGTCAACCCGCCCTGAACACAAACCGCGTTTCGAAAAAAAATTGGTTACCCACCTTACCTGATGCGGGACTCTTGTTTCTAGGCCTTTGCATTTTCTTAAGGGGTGGGGTGGTCTGCCTCATAACCGGAGAACTGTTCCATACGTTGTCGCTCACACACTGCTGTGTATGGGCCATATATGTGCACGTAAAATCTGTAATATTGAATGACCTCTTATTGGAAGATTTCGGGGTGGAAAAAGAGTACGAAACAGAGTTTTTCCTTTCTGGTAATCCTCAAAAGTGTGGAAACTTTTTCTTTTGTGAATTCGTCCGCCTTCAGGGCTTAATTTACGCCGGAGCCCAGCGGAGGCCAGCTCCGGTACTTCTCTGCTTTTAGTAAATGTTTAAGTATTGGTCGGAATGCATCGGAGCTCATAAATACAGGGTTCCGGAGCTCAGTACAATAGCGCTTTTTTTGTATCATGAACGTTGCCCATTTTAAATCACATTTACGAAGTCATTTTGATTGGTAAGTAGATTTAATTGCCCATGTTTTGTTATTCTGATAGAAAGAAACCGAGAAGTGTTTCCTCTTTTTCTATAAGAGCATCGAATCTTAAATTTCAAATCTTTAATTTAAAAACTTTTTTAATATTTTAATTTTTTAATATTTTTAATAAATATATATATTTTAAAAGCATCGAATCTTTAATTTAATCAGATTTTCAGAGGCTCACCAGAAAAGATTGTAAAGCGGAAGGACTCGATTATAGTGTAAGATATGCACGTTTTAAGGAAATTGAAAAACGTTGTTCTATTCTTCAGCATATAAATATTAATTTCTGTAAATTTCATTCTTTTTTTTTTTTCATAAAAAATGCATAGCTGGCGAACCATTCCTTTTTTGTGTTACCACTATTTCCGAATCATAATCCTTACCATATTTAATCCCAGAATTCTGCAATTAATTAACATTAAAATTAGGCAAAGATTTCTATTCGAAAGGAGTGATAACTAAAAAGTGGAATAGTTTACATCTAAGTATATGCTGATAGATATATTTA
This sequence comes from Maratus speciosus, assembly GCA_963932465.1. Classification (NCBI taxonomy): domain Eukaryota; kingdom Metazoa; phylum Arthropoda; class Arachnida; order Araneae; family Salticidae; genus Maratus; species Maratus speciosus. The sequence goes on along the minus strand of CAWVRF010000759.1, from coordinate 96,875 downwards.
AAAATTTTATTTCTCTAAAGCAGGGCCGAAACTAACCTTTCTTGCGCCCGGGGCAAACATGAATTTCGGCGCCCCCCCCCCCCCCCCCCCTTTCTTCCTCAAAGTATATTTACAAAGAGAATTTTACTAATTTTCTAATGGCCGACTTATTTTAAAATTTAAAATATGTAATACTGAACTACGTAAATTGAATGTGGCGTTTATTGCAATTATAGTTCGTTCACATAAAAGAATTCGCATGTATTACCAGCTATTTACAGTGTTTGCTTATACAGTAGAGTTCCGATTATCCGAGTCCCGCTTAACCGAGTTTCCGCTTTAACAGAGTTATTTTCTTCTGATGGACTGATGGCTTTCATTATTATGAAACAGCCATTATAAATGAAGTGTTAGGTGAAGATGAAAGAGCAGTCGTAAAAAGTTTGAACTCTGATTTTCTGGTCAGAATGTGGAAAAAAATGGTCATATTTTTTTTTTTTTTTTTTTTTTTTTTTGCAAAAAAAATTATGGCCATTTTTTCCCCCATTCTGACCAGAAAATCAGAGCTCAAACTTTTTACGGCTGCTCTTTCATCTTCACCTAACACTTCATTTATAATGGCTGTTTCATAATAATGAAAGCCATCAGGCCATCAGAAGAAAATGATCGATTCCAAAGGTATAATCTTTCACTTGGCGCCCCTTGGCTCTTGCGCCCGGGGCAAACATGAATTTCGGCGCCCCCCTCCCCCCACTTTCTTCCTCAAAGTATATTTACAAAGAGAATTTTACTAATTTTCTAATGGCCGACTTATTTTAAAATTTAAAATATGTAATACTGACTACGTAAATTGAATGTGGCGTTTATTGCAATTATAGTTCGTTCACATAAAATAATTCACATGTATTACCAGCTATTTACAGTGTTTGCTTATACAGTAGAGTTCCGATTATCCGAGTCCCGCTTAACCGAGTTTCCGCTTTAACAGGGTTATTTTCTTCTGATGGACTGATGGCTTTCATTATTATGAAACAGCCATTATAAATGAAGTGTTAGGTGAAGATGAAAGAGCAGTCGTAAAAAGTTTGAACTCTGATTTTCTGGTCAGAATGTGGAAAAAAATGGTCATTTTTTTTTTTTTTTTTTTTTTGCAAAAAAAATTATGGCCATTTTTTCCCCCATTCTGACCAGAAAATCAGAGTTCAAACTTTTTACGGCTGCTCTTTCATCTTCACCTAACACTTCATTTATAATGGCTGTTTCATAATAATGAAAGCCATCAGGCCATCAGAAGAAAATGATCGATTCCAAAGGTATAATCTTTCACTTGGCGCCCCTTGGCTCTGGCGCCCGGGGCTCATGCCCCCTCTGCCCCCCCCCCCTTAGTTTCGGCCCTGCTCTAAAGAAAAAAAATGCTTTAAGTTTTGCAAATAGTGTATGAAATGTAAATATGGAGATTGGAGTGACGGGTTGGGGGGGGGGGGGGCACGCTACGGTTGTTAGTACTGCAAAATATTAGGGCTCCGGTACTTTTTTTTTGTTAGAAACTGAGCCCTGCCGCCTGTGAAGATTATGTGGCTAGTACGGTGTTTCCAAATTAACCTTAAGAGCTATTTTCAATTTATTTATCTACTATATTCTTTACAAGCTTCGAAATTTATATTTGGAATAAAAATGTTTTGGCCCTGTGCAGTTCATCTCTAATTTAAATAGCAGTGTGAGTGTTAGAGAGCTGCTCGTTTCGGGATATGCTAAATCCGGACGCGAAACATATTCCACCTGTTATTTAAAAAACGAAAAAAAAATGAAAAAGAAAGAAATGTTTTATTGTTCATTTAAACCACTAATAAAGGAGAAAGTTATCACGACATGGGAAAAAAAAATAAATACAGTCCCGGTCCGGCCCGAAACAACAGAAAAAAATATAAGACACGGACGTGTCCCGAGAAGAATAAACTTCGAGCCCAAACCAAATTTATTAAAGCTAAAATTTAGCTCGAACCCGTACCGAGTTTTCAGATAAAATTTAAGCCCGACCCAAGTTTAATGAATGAAACTTTTACTGAGCTCGGGCTTCGGGACAAGCCCGGGCTCGTTTAGATATCTTATACAGTAACGCGCCGATTATCCGGGCCGGTCGGGACCGAGGCCAATCCGGTTAATTGGACAACTTTTAAAAACACCTAATGCAATGATTTTTAGATCACTTCCCTTCACACTTTTTTCAGGATTGGCAATTGTGGTAGTGCACATTTTAGCGTATTAAGGCGTATTTAAAAGTTTTTTTTTTTTTTTTTTCTACAAAATTGATCCAAACTTAGACGTATGCATAGAAATTATTACATGTATATATACATACACTTTACAGTACGTACATAAAAAAAAATTCATTGTGACAGGAAAAAGAAATTCTTGACAGACTTCTGCTTCCTAGAGGGCATTTTCTTTTTTTCTGCGTGGGACTCTCGCGTGTTAGAAGTGAAACTTTTTAAGTTCTAGAAACAGTTGATTTTATGCATTGCTCTCTTTGCATTTTTTGGCGATTTTATTATTTACTGATTAGGAAATCGTTATTTAACGGCTAACTTTCGTGACATCCAGCCAAATTCACCCTGCCGCACCCAAAGAAAATTCACTTAAAAAAATTTGGAGAAGGTTGGAAAAAAACGTATGACACTTGACCGATCCGCTTTATTGGACAATCCGGTTAATCGGCACTCTACAGTATATATTATAAATTCGGCCCCCCTGTCGGAGATATTGTGCCCCCCCCCCCCTGCCGTCGGGCAAGTTCTGTCGCCGCCCCTGGCCACCTGGCAGAGCTACATCGAGACGCTAGTTCCCTCGACCGTTCCCCACAATGGACCTTATGCACGCGACCTGAGGTTGAGGCTAAAATTCGTCTGCTGGCGGTATTTACTGGCGGTGTTTAGCATAGCAGTCTATGGAGTGTGAGTTATTAATGCTTGTTTGTCAAAAATACCGCAAAACAATTCTTTGATGCAGCAGCATACACTTAATATATTGTAATCTAAATTCAAAATGTTGTTCTGTATGCGAGAAAATCCCCTAAGTTTGCTAATTTTCAGTTAAAATGTATGCACTCAACCTGGGTCAAGGCTAAAGTCGTCTGCTAGCGGTGTTTGCGCCTGCGCATACTGGTATTCTGCCTGTGCAGTAACTAGAATAACAGATCTTCATACCGCCAGCTCTGGCGTCTGACGTCACCTGAATAGAGTCCATTTCACATTTCATCTCCACTACCGAGGGCGAAATTCTAAAATGAAGGGCGAAAATCACAGTTAGGTGAAATTCAAACACTTCATTGGTCAAGGTCGCATCCTTTTCAGAGAGCAATCTCTGGCGGCAGGGGAAACGTCGAATACTTCTTTTTCCGAGAAAAAATCCTGTCGGCAATTTTGAAGCAAATTTTTTCTGTTTTCACTTAAAATAAGCCATCGAAATTAACTCAAGATATTTTGATGACTTTTTATAAAATGTGAAAGAAAGATTTTGATTTTAAGCTGTAAAAATATTAAATAATATGGCAAGTTCTTTTTTAGGTAATGAAAATTAAAAATAAAACTTGCATTTTTTCCCTTTTATGTTATTTTTAAAATCCGAAATAAAACAAATATTCGCACTTTGCTTTAAAAAAATTTAATAACTAACTTATAATACTAAAAACTTTCAAAAAATGTTGTCTAATGGAAAATAATTAAAAAAAATAATGTCATATTTAAACCAATTTTAATTATTAAGAATAAACAGAACAAAAAAAATATTACATGAACAATTTTGTAATAGTATGTAGAATAAGTTATTTTGTTTATGCTGCGCTGTCCATAAAAAATAAAAGTTTAACATTATATAAAAAAAATTCTTATGAAAGTTTTTTTTTATTATTATTAAATTCAGTTTTTATTTAGATATAGTCTATTTTACTAATCTACTTTAAATTAATAAAACGTTACGCCATCGCATAAATCGCAGATTTCTAATTATGAATCTGATAGTATTTGTAAAAAGACTATATTTTCCAAACAATCTTAATATGCTTGGACATACAGAAAAATGTGCGGTGGAAAGCTAAAGATTCTCTAAATATTTTAGAGGAAAAATAAGATTAATATATATATATATATATATCCGGTTACTTGCATGATTGCTATTTCATTGTATGATGGGTTTGTTTTAATTCTTTTTTTTTTTTTTCATTATTATATTTCATTAAGTGTCGCAAGTGTAATCTTATTTTAGCTTACCCTTTTGTTTCACAAGCACTGCTTATCATAAGCACTGATTTTAATCATAAGCGCTGAAATTTTTTACTGACTGTCAGTTTTCTAAGCTAGTGATATTAAACGATAAAAGAAAATACACTCGTGTACTCGTGTACTCGCAAACATAAAATCTGTGAAAACTGATGAACTATTCACTGTGTTGCCAAAAAATTTGGCAAAGAAGTATATTACAATGGGAGAAAGAATATAGCAACATAAAAATATGGGGAAAATTTTAATTGTGAATTAAGATACAGGGTATATCAAAAAATTGTAAATCATGAATCAGAGATAAAGAATTTATCTCGAGAAAAGTCTGTCTAACATGGAGTGTGACCACTATGCGCTGCTATACCAGCCTCACAACGAGCTCTTATACCATTTATGAGAGTGTCAATAAACGTTTGTGGCAACAAATCTTATTCTTCCAAAAGCGTGGCTTTTAACTCCTAGCGGGTCTTGGGAGGCTGGTTACGCTGTGCAGTGGCTCTTCCTAGACCATTCCAAACCTGTTCAATAGAACTGAGGTCCGGAGACCTCGAGGGCCAATTCATACGGTGAATATGCGCTTCTTCAAGAAAATCATCAACTCTGTGTGGCTTCGCATTTTCACCCATAAGCATAAGCCCGGGCCTACAGCAGCCCGGAACAGCCTAACATAGGCTTCAAGGACTTCATACCTACAGCTATGTGCATTGACAGTACCCGCATCAAAGACAAGCTGGGGTGTACAACTGCCAAACATTACGCCGCCCCATACAAGGATTCCTTTGCCAACAAATCTGTCGATTTCTTTTACGTAGGAGGGATGATAGCGATCTCCATGTTATCTCCAGATGAAGATTCGACGAGAATCACTCTGGTGAATCTCGACTCATCACTGAAAAGTACACACCCCCATTCTTGTTGTGTTCAAGACTGATGTCTTCGGCTCCAGAACAACTGGCTCTCCTGTTGTATCCAGTGAAAGGGACACACACGACTGGGCACTGGGCGATAGGGATGAGGTCCTTGAAGTCTATGTGAGGTTGTTCTGGGGTGCTGTAGGCCTCGACTTCATGTTTATGGACGATAATGCGAAGCCAAACAGAGCTCACATTGTTGATGATTTTCTTGAAGAAAATGATATTCGCCGTATGAATAGGCCTTCGAGGTCTCCGGACCTCAATCCTATTGAAAATGTTTGGGATGGTCTAGGAAGAGCCATTGCACAGTGTAACCCCCCTCCCAAGACCTGGCAGGAGTTAAAAACCACGCTTTTGGAAGAATGGGCTATGTTGCCACAAACTTTTATTGACACCCTCATAAACAGTATAAGAGCTCGTTGTGAGGCTTGTATAACAGTGCACAGTGGTCATATTCCATGTTAGACAGACATTTCCCGAGATAAATACTTTATCTCTGATTCCTGATTTACCCCTCTTTGATATACCCTGTATCTTAATTCACAATTAAAATCTTTTCCATATTTTTATGTAGCTATATTATTTCTCCTATTGTAATATACCTCTGAGCCAAATTTCGTGGCAACATAGTGCATAGTTCATCAGTTTTCTCATATTTTATGTTTGTGACCTTAATTTTGGACATGAGTGTAGTTAAAAAAAAATACAGGAGCCAAGATTTTCACTCTTTTTAACTTAGTTCATGTATTTAAATCTGGAATTTTTAAATCGATTTTTCACACACTTCCTGGTAAGCTAAAGTAGCAGGTGTGTTTTCGATAACATATTAATATTTTGAGAATTTAAGGATAAATTAATGATATATTTCCCTAAGGTGGGTCCAGGAGATAAATTGCTAAATATTGCTTATGGTTATAATTGTATAAAAGTTACAACAGGAACGGAATTAATTATGTTCCAAATCATGCACGCTAAAATATACCAATTAGGTGGGAAACTGCAGCAATGAAATATTTTAAATATTAAAATGTAAAAAATAAAATAATATAAAGAATGTAATATATATTTTTTAAATGCATTTTTTCAATAATTATTTAAATAGTTAATTAATTTATGATTTTATGTTTCAAAAAATAATTTAGAAATCTTGAGAGGTGGTTTAAACTATGCTTTTCTTCCTTTTGCATATGATAAAAAAGAAACAGTGAAAAAATTGTGATTTTTAAAATAAATGCACTAGTTCATGCTTTTCTAATCGTAAATTAAACGAAGGAAATTTCCTTAATCGGGGTCCACGCCAAATTAACACATTGTAGCGGGCTTTAATAGCAGTCATTTTCAGATAAACATTGAATGTCTATAAAAGAGTGTTAACTCTTTATGTCCGAAATTGTGAATTTATGAAAATTTCATCTTCTGGAGCATATTTTGTGAACTTATGAAACTACATTAGAAGATTTACTCAATCATTTAATAAATTTTAGAACGGTTTTTCCAAAATTAATTAATTAAATTAAATTTGTAGGGATTTTGTGCAATATTTATAACTCTCCTCAAATCATTTTTTAGTATTTTGTAGAATTACAAAATGTACAAATATAATTTCTTACAATAGAAATATTTTCGAGCAGAAGCTTTTGCCTCCCCTCCCCCAATCTTTCAACGTCAAGAAAGCTGAAAAGATGCAAAGGCAAAACAAATTATCATTTAAAAAAATAATTATTTTTGTGCAACCAATAACGTTTTTTGGAACAAGATAAAGTAAAATATCTATAATTCATTCTAAACAGTACATCTACTAATCGATGTACTAAATTAGTTTTATAACAAGTTCTTTTAAAGTACTTTAATGTACCGTAGGGTATAAAAGGTTAAAAACAGAAAAACTTTTTTACTTTCATATTTATTTTATGGGTAGAGAAAAAAAAAAATGTTTTTCGATTTATTTTTCAGGTTTTTTTTTTTTTTTCATTTAATGCTAAAAAATTAAATTCTGTATTTTTCAAATTATTTGTGTATTTTTTTTTTTTTTTTTTTACATAATTTTGTTGTATTTACACTGATATATATATTTTTAATGGGAATTGTAATTTTTTAACATATTTTTATATAATTTACCCTAATTTAAAGTCTAGAAAATGTCTTTTTTTGTTGTTGTTGTTCACTTTATCTGGAATAATATTATTTTTTGTGCTTTTATGGATTTAAAGGGGGGGGGGGATGAAAAAATTTATTGAGATTTTTACTGTACGAAATTTATAGACAATTTTTAAATGATATTACAAGCATTTTTCAGTGAAAAATTGTTACAACTTATAGTCTAAATTTTTCACTTTCGTTTTATAAAATGTTATTAAAATATCTTAATTGAGTTAATTTCGATAGTTTATTATAAATAAGAGCAGAAGTAAAGCGCTTCAAAATTACTTTCCCCCCTCACTCCTTTTTAAAATTCAAACGGAGAAACAAGTTGGCGATCCTCACCCTTATCTCTCTTATAATAACTTCTTTTTTAAAATCTCGAATATAAGCCCCCCCTCCCAAATTTAATTACTTTTGCTTTAGAAAAAAGAGGGCTTACAATCAGGATTTAACGGTAATTATAAAAAAAAGTTCTTTTATAAAAAGAAATGTTCTTACCATTGATGTAGTCGTAAAAAAACCAGAGGGTGTACGCTAAAGTCATGAACGTCATGCCTAAGGTATACGCTATAGTTTTATTTAAGAAACAGGGGGTATATGGTGCTTCTTAAAAAATTACAGAAGGTATACTGTGTATACCCGCGTATACCCTCCACTACACCCCTGGTTTTTACTTCTTATTTGTTCTAACTTTGTGCTATGACTGAAATTTCTAATTAGATAAATGTCCTATTTCATAAAGAAGTACGCTGTAAATACTAAGATTTTAATTTTTTCTCCTAACTATGCAGCCTGCATTACAGAATTACTTGACAATATTTCACTTGTTAAAGAGTTGCATCAAAAGATTCTGGTATCGTTCATGTCAATTCAGGCAGACAAAAAAAATCTTACCTTCATAGTCTCAGAAGTTTTTGAATTGAACATATGTTGAAATTCATGAAAAAGTAAAATACCTGTATATTTTTGTTTTGCCCAAATAAATTCCTGGCCCGAGATACAGGCTGCCAAGGATGGTGTTCCAGTTACCATTTCTCACTTGCAATTTTCGATAAAATTTCAAAGTGCTCTATCTCAGGAATGGTACCAGATATTTCGTTGCAGTTTGTTTTATTTTAAAGATAATATTTTTCTATTTAAAATGATGTACTCCATTTTGAAATCTGTTTAAAATGATATACTCCATTTGGAAATATGTATTCAACTTTTCTTTCTGTAGCCTTCTGAATGTTTTTTTTTTTGTTTTTTTTAATCAAAAGTTTTTTTTTTTTTCAAAAATGCTAATCCCAATTATTTTTTTCTCTACAGTTGATCAGTACCATTTAGTACTGCATTTCCTGTAAAGGAGAACTTCCACTTATTGAGTCTGACATATTTTAGAAACAATGTAAAATTGTGTCCTATATTTTAGCAATTTCTTGTTACAATACAACAGTTGCATATATTGATATTGGGCTCATGAAATCAAAATCTTGTCTTCTTTCTCATGGCATTTTAATTCTTAATAAGTATAAGAAACAGATGACTTAAAAAAAAAGCTTACAAAAACATATATTAACCACTTTCGAGACAAGCAATAAGTATACATGACACATAAGGTGTTCAGAATCCTTGATTATTGCCACCAGTTAGTTTTTATTGTAAATTTTTCCTTATTTAATCTGGGTATTTTCTCGACTTAATTAGGCAAAAATTTCTGTTTCGAAGAACCGATGATGAAAGATTAAAAATTTCATAAAAGACATTTGTCGTGAAGGGGTTATTACAAAATATATGCGCAAGTTCTAAAACGTACCACTTCCTGTGTACTCTGGTTAGAACTGAAATTAAAAATTCAATGAACTAAAAATTTGTTGAACTGCATCAGTATCTTCCATTGATATTGAGTGATGCCTTCCAGTTAAACCATGCACAAAGGCTGAAACAGTGGATGATATTTCAAAAAAACCGGAATCTTTGAGAAACATTCTACCACTTGCGTACCTTTCAGATGTCTGGCTTTAACTTCTCTAGTCACAGTCGCTTCGAATCATTTCGTAACTTAAAAAGTGTGAAAAACTATCTAAGAACAATAATGACCGATCCACGTCAGAATGCACTCGTAATGTTTACGTATCAGAAGTATACACTTTAGAATGCCTAGGTTTCGGCACTGTCGCGAAAAGATGGGTTCATCTAAAAAAAGCGCCGGTTTAAAATGCCTGTTGTGCAATGAATGAACAAAGATGAAGCTAAAATAAGTTATGGTTTAAACTTTTTTAATGTTAATTTTGGAAAAGTTGCAAGTAGCATCTTACTCAAAACTTCCACCATTTTCAGTAATCCGAATAGCGAATATCCGTCTGCATATTCAGCAAAAAATGAACAGATATTTCTTTAATATCAAAATACTTTCTTGGAATATTTGAAACAATGGAACGCAAGTGTAGGCAAGGTGTGTCCGTCTTTAAATGTACCCTAAATTCCACACTAAATTCTAAAGTATAAAGTACTATTCTACATTCTAAAGTGCAAAATTTGATCACGACCGGGCAATAATGATCGATTTTATATAGAACTCATATATATATATATATATATATATAGTATATATAGACAAAGAAAGAGAAATGTACTTTTAAAGACAATTTTTTTAAGTTAGTCGGCAAAATCGTCATATACGCTCCCCCCCCCCCCAAATGAATTCTGCTTAAATACGCCCCTGCTGAAAACCCGATTTTAGCGGTGACTCGTAGGTTTACCAGGGCCGGCCCAAGGCGTGTACGAAGTGTGCCACCGCACGGGGCGCCAAACAGATGAAAGGGCGCCTATAAGAGCACCGATAAAAATTATTTTATGTTCTGCTTTTTTTTTTCTATTTTACATTTTCTGTAGCTAGGTTGGGGCCAGCTCGAGAAAGGATTCTTTGTTCTGTTTAAAAAGGAATTGAAGGGTGCCGAATTTTCGCAGGCGGACATCGGCTTCTTCTTTATCTGAATGAGAAAAAAACTGAGAAAAGAAACAGAATCACGAATCCCAAGAACCATCCGATTCAAATCTGTTTCCCTTGCGGGATGGTAATTAATTTCGACTTTGACAGATTCATGGTGAATTCTATCACTTCCGGACATTTAAGCGCATTTTTCTAGAGTCCTCTTGTTCGCAGGAATCTGAGACTGCCCCCCCCCCCCCCCCAGGTGACCGGGATAAAGAAACCGGCTTCGCAATATGTGGCACGGGTCAACTACACAATAGAATTCTCCCCACCTCCAAACGGTCTGTCGGGGCTCAGATGAGAAGGAAATATTTTCTTCTTTGCACTGGCCTGCTATTGATGCATACAGGAATCCATTTTGTTGCCTAAGTGGAAGCATAAATACAGAATGACTGCACGCGAGAGGAAAGACGCGAATAAAACAATAATAAGTGGAATATTTACGTAGCTTGTGCGTTCTTAAAATGCAGTTACATTTTTTTTTTTCAATTTTAAGCCTTCGTGAAGGTTTCAAAATGTATAATATCAATGATTTTTTAACCCCTAAAATAACAATTTTTAAATTTAAGAATTTCTTACGATACATATTTATGAATAATATTATGAAGTTTTAACATCTATCATTGTTTTTCAGTTATACATAAATATTTTTCAACATCAAAGTTAATCAACGCAGTATATAACTGAGATTTTAATTCCCATCAGCAGTATTTGTTTTCTATTTAAAATAAAAGCCACTTTTTATTTATTTATTATATATATGAATACTTTTCATTTTTTAAGGTGGGAGGGGGTATCTTTAAAAATTTTAATGTCATCTAATCCTTCACTCCCTTGCACAGAGTTTAAAATCATGAAATTTTTTTTCTTTTTTGACCATTGGCTTCTTAGTAATGACAATAAGTATCCGCGTAAAATTTTCCTTACCCACAAAACTTAAAACATTTAAAATATTTTTCTCTTTTCTTGTTTCTTTCAAATGTTAAGTTGTGTTAAATGTTAAATAAATAAATGACTTACCCTTCTCCCAAATAAAAAAATAAATTAATAAATAAAATATAAAAATAATTTCAAAATTTTTAGATTATTATACTGTATTTGTTATTCATTAGAATCGTTGATGTTAATTCTCTCCCATCCCCCCGGCAAATAGAGAATAATTAATAGCTGGTATTAATACAAAAAAAATTCTTTTTTTCAGCTTTTGTAGTCTTAAACCCTGTAAAAAAAAAGGGAACACATTTTCTTATTTCATTGTAAGTTTCACACCTTTGTTTAAAATAAGCTATCTAAATCTGCAAAAATATGTTACCAATTTACCTTTATAAATGTGTGAAATTTAAATAGCAAGATTATTTTCCTTTATAATAATAATAATAATAATAATAATAATAAAAATACTCCGCATTCATAATGCTTATTCTTTAGCTATTATTTTTTCCGTCATTACTCGGCGAATTTAGATAAAACATTAATTACTTTATCAAAGTCAATATTTTTAATAAATATTTCTTTATTAAACTGGGCTAACGACTAATTATTGCCAAATGATAATTTAAAATACTTTTATTGCTTAAAAAATATATAAGTTTCACATTTTTTCTTTAATCGTTTAAACAAACAAATCTTAAAACCCCTTTTTATGAAATTTTCATTATACTAATATTTTCAATAAACAGTATACTGCAATACAAAATTTTAGTTTTATTTAACCTTTTGCTCTTCTTTGTGGAGTAACTTGCCATTTTTTAAAAATCTCTGCTACTAGGTGTGCGAAGTGTTAATGCAACAATAGCTTGGCTTTTTTTTTTCACCCATCAGTAACCCCCCCCCCCCCTTCTTGTTCTAGGGATTGTTTTCCTTTTTTTTTTATCTATAATATTTTACATGTTTTCTTATCATGTTTTGAATAATTTAAAGTTTTTTTTTTATTATTTTATGCCAGAATCCTCCCAGATTACGATTATCTTACGATTATTTATTACCAGCTGATTCGATTAAACAATAATGAACTTTGTTTTCACAAAAAAAAAAAAAAAAAAAAAAAAAAAAAGAATGATTTTATTATATAGTCAATCGTATAAACTGCGTGCTTATGTACTTTTTTTGTATCACGACAGACAATTTTTGTATAAGAAATCAGGATTGCAATTCACTTCTTATTTAATCAAAAATATAGAATATGTCACTAAGCCGAAGTCTTATTTTTATTCCACGTTTTAAAGCCTTATAAAAGAACAATTTTTAATCTTTTATCATCAATAACTTGAAATGGAAATAAATCTTCGCTTATCTTAAATGCATAAATTCTGCGGATTTCAATATTCAAAATTATTGAAAGAAAATTTAAAGATTGTACGCATTCTAAATGTCCCGTACTATACGCAACAACTGTCATGACGTTGTTAATAATAATGTAGCTCTTGTAAAGATAATTTAAACAAACCTACTTTATTATACATGAACTATAATAACTCGAGAAGTACTTTTCTTTGGCTTACATCCAGGCAACACTGAGCTAGTTACTCCATACTTTGGACTCAAGAAAAAAAAAGTAGCTTGAATATTTTATTCATCTTTTAATTATACCTTTAATAGTTTCAATTCAAGAATAACATTTTCAATAATCAATTTTTCCTATGTTTTCCATATATTATTCAAGTTATTAAAAAATGACTCATAATTTTTTCATTCAAGAAATTCCTTATATTTGTATAATTTTTTTTCCTTTCTATTATAAGGAATTTTTTGAATGAAAAAAATAATATGTCATGTTTTTAATAGCTTGAAAGTTGTTTTGTCCTTTGAACTATAAAGGACAAAATATAAGTATAAAATACAGGCATTACAAAAGGCAGTTATTTCTGTCGATAAAAATTATCTAAAAAAATATTCATCAGTTAAATGCAGCATTTAATGTTATTAAACTCAAGGGAGAAAAACAAAGGCCGCGCACTTGAATTTTATGTTTTATTTTTAAATATGCAAATTTTTTATCAGAGTTCTTGGCAAAGTCTTTAGGTAAGCAGTTTGAAGATTGTGAAATCTTTAGTGGATAAAAATAGATTTTTAAATTTAAGAGAAATTTCAAAAGTTTCTAAGATTTTAGATAAAGAGTATAATTCGAGACAAAAAAGATGTAGTTTTGCATCAAAATGGATGCTTTACTAATCCGCAGTCAAACCTATTCAGACTATCTTCCTTTAATCTCCTCCTAATCTACCCATCTTGACCTTTGGGGAGGAAAATGCAGGAAAAAGTAATTATACCGTGCGGAGCGCAACTATCCCAAAGAGGAACCGTTAGGAGCTTAAAGGAGCAGAAATTTTAAAATAAAAAATAGACGTCTTTGAAAAAGTATTTCTTCTAGCAGTGTCTTCTGGATGTGAGCTCATCTTCTGCAAATAGTCAATAGCGTTAGTGTCAGAAATTTTTGCCGAAAATGAAAAATGAAAAAAGGGTATGTAACCAAAAATATAGATAAATATTCTTATTAAAATGACAGCAGTATCGAGACAATACAATTCGGTCGTTCACTAATTATTTTATTAAACTGCTGTAAATTGAATATTTAATAGGTAAAAATGAATCAAACCAAACATTTTTCAAGTAGCTTGATTGATTTATTTATTTCGCTTAAATGAGTAATTGATGTGAAACATAGTATGTAGAAGATTTAAAGTTACAAAGCGTGCTCGTAGTATTTCAAAATTGTCAGTTCTTGAAATTACGAAGGACGTTGCTGCGCCCTAAACTCAGAGCGGTGGAACTAGGGCCTATATGGCGCCTGGTGCATGAGGCAAAGATTCAGATGGAACCCCTATAACATCTTTTAGCCACAATTTCTACTTATATATATATATTACGTTATCGTACGTGGTACACAAATCGCGATTATTTGTTAGTTGCTTAATGGCAAGGCCCGAATGAAACGCATCTCATTGTTTATTGAACAGCCTTTAATGCATCTCCATACCTATAAGGGGGGGGGGGGGGTTGTCGTAGGGGAGGACCGTGTTCCGTCGGTAAACGCCGCCTACTTGGTGATACATAGCCAACTTTGGCGACCAAATTTAGTCGCCAACTTGGCAATATCTCTAATATTTCGCCAAATTCCCATAGACTTCCATTGTAAACCAATAGGGTTTACTTGCTTACAGAAAATCAACAAATTCAGATATTTTAATGCAATAAAAACTAATATTAGCTTAAGGGATTATATTAATTATATTTAAGCTTAAAGCCTTAAGGCTTAGGGAATCCAAGTAAATTAAATTATGACTAAAAGTAACATGATACAATGCTTAGCATGCTTTCCCAAACATAAATTTTAAGGGAGACCAAACTGGTTGCCAAGGGCGGCTAGTTAAAAAAAAAAAACGATTTTGGGGTTTGAGGTGCGGGGTGGGTATTTTAGAGTTGAGAGCCTGGACAGCTGCCTCTTTTGCCCTTGCGATAATCAGGCTCTGATCGGAACCAGTGTTTCTTTCAGCCACATATCGTGGAAAGTAGTGCCTCTCCGGCACCCCCCCTCCCCCCTATCGAGCAACAGTACAATTCTTTTAGTGTTTAATTATTCCAATATTTATCATCGTAAACGGAGAGGAGGGGGCGGTCGAAGCTCAATTAAGGGGGAAAGGGATTAAACTATTTCTATTTTTGCTACAGGCACACGTTTGTTCCAAAATCTTCCCACTTCAGGGATTTCGTTCAGCCGGCGCCTATGCCATATTGTTTGAATTTATGTATTGCCCCAGTTTTCCGAAACGTGGTCTGAAAGGAATACTAAGCGGAATGCCAGTAAAAATAACTTCATGAAAATATATAATTGCGTTATAATGAAGCACTGTTACATTCATCATTAGGGATTATTATTCATTAGTGGAATATAGCGTTTGGCTCGTTACACAATAAATATTTCGCAATACTGAAATTAAAATAACTGAAATTTTAAGCAAATATTGTTAATTTAAAAATAAAAATTGCGCCAAATTGAACTAAAAAAAAAAAAAAATACTTTTTTGGAATCAGATTATGTATTTGATACTGAGTCAAAGTTTGTCTAAACCGAAAGGGAATTCTATTCAATATTACAGGGACTCTTCAGTGTTTTGACCGAAATCTGCTTAGGGGTAAGGTTTCTTTGGAATAATATTGTTCTAAGCCTTTTTATTACATTTACAGACTTATGCCCAAGCGCAATTTTTCTCTTAGTGATTTATTATTTAAATTAAACGAAAAAAGTAAATTTCACACCCCCCCCCTCCTTTTTGTTAAATCATCTACGATGACAATTTTTTTTCAAAAGGGTGGAGCAAAGACCTTTTCTTGCCCCCCACCCTCCCTCCCACAAGCGCCCATGACATGCACTTTATTATTTGTAAATCTAAGTTGATAGTAAGATTTATTTTACCTTGATTTCTCATTAACAGGAGCAAAGAGCTCGATGAATAAATCAACATAAGCTTGACAATACAGAATTGTGAAACTGTAGCCTATTTAAAAAATAATAATAATAATTTATCTGCATATAAATTTTATTTTGTAATCGTCTTGATAAAATCTCTCATTTAATACATTTATCGTTAAATAACATTTTTTCCCCTTTAGTGCCCGACATGTTGATTTTTTTAAGATGTCCTACACCTATGATTTTATAATGACACTTTCTTTATCCAATTTCAGTGCAGCGTTAAAACGTAAATTCGGAATACTTAAAGATTTTCTTTGGGATGATTTGTTTAATTCTACCGTGGGCACCAGTAGAACGAAATCGAGGATTTTTTTTAAGGGGGGGGGGGGGGCTTTGTTGTTAATTGTATTCCTTATTATTATAAATACAACACTTATTCTCAATCATATTTTTTTCTTAGTGTTTAATTAATTTAGGTTATTTAAATAAATTTTAGTAAGTTTTTTCTTTTTTTGGTAAATATCATCTCAGAGATTGAGAACCATTCAAAAAATAAAAAGAAGGAATAAGAATATTTATGTTTCCGGAATTAGCTGAAGAGAAAACTAGATTTTCCATTCTTTCGAAAGTTTTCACCATGAAAAGTGAGCCCGTTATTCGTACTTTTTATGTACTAAATAACAAGACAAAATTACAGTTTTCATCTTTCATAGCTGCTATTTACTAGTAGTTCTGATTCTTTATTTTGTAGTATTCCAAATAGTGTTCTTCCAGAAAAGTTTTTTTTTAAATTAATTAACTTATTTTTGTTATTTTCGTCCAATATCACGTGCTGTGGCCTTGTGTTTAACTTTTGTATCGTAATGTTACACATTAAGACTGATAATTATTGTAAAATTTAAATTTCCCTGATTTTACAATTCATCAAATACAAACTCAAAGATGGGATTAAATTTAGAATCTTTTATCTGTTTTTGAAACACTTTAAATTAATATCTTAAATAATTAGTAATAGTATGTATAAAAAGAACGAATATTTAAAAAAATAAAGACCATAAGCCAAACAATTTTTCTTGTGTGTGTGTGTGTGTGGGGGGGGGGGGGGGGCACCTCGATGGGGTGCTCGCACGGGCGCCAAAATGTCCTTGGGCCGGCCCTGAGGTTTACCATTGTGTTTTCCTGCTCCCAGTACTCCCTGTTTTCATACCTTTGGAAGCAGGGTCGTACTGGCATAACTGAGAGGGCGGTGGCAAAATGGATAAAAAAGGCATCGATTGCCTTACAAAAGGGCGCAAATACTTATATATACATATACATACACATACACACGCACATACTATATAAATTATGTATAAAAAATCACTTTAAAAATATATACGAGTATATTGCTATAGCGAAAACTTTATTCCTAAAATAATTATGACACCCAAATTAGTATTTTACACTATAGAAATGTAATATGCACAAAAATAGTTCCCCGCAAGACATTGCACTTTAAAAATTCTGATGTTAGACCAGTGTTCCCAATTTAGAGGTATGTTTTTCTACCACACTTTTCTAAGAAAGCTATCTCTATTTTCGAATTTCGCTCACCTTATCTAATGAGTTAATTCAAACTTTGCCCCGAATATCCGAATAACAATCTACATACAATTATCTCCAAATGGAAAATAAAATATTAAAATAAAACAAGCAAAAACAATTTCGTTGGGTCAAAACTCAAAAGTGCAAAACATTATTTAATACAATTCAATAATATTAGGTAGCTTTCATTACAAAAAGTCCTTCCGGCCAGTGCCGGGAGGAAGAGGTAGCTTTCAAATTCCTTATTTTAAAAAAGCCAACTTATATTATTCAAACACACGAAGCTCAATTATAGGAAACCGAATATAGGAGATTCAATACGAATTTTCATCAATAGTAAATCATTATGAATGAGAATTTCGCGAAATTAGTCAGCTTTATCGAAGCTGCTATTATTTAAAGTAACTTATATTTGGCTCAGATGTTGATGTATACTACCTACATGCCTTCTTACATGGAAATAGGCGAATACGTGTGTTATCGCGTGACAAATACAAGATCGTTTCAAAATGTTAGCCATACCAGAAATTCAAAGTGCTATAATTCAAACATTTTTTAAGATATAAACAAAAGAACAAATTTTCAGAAACAAAATCTGCTCCGGAATCTTTGTATCAAGAACAAACACATAAAAAAATCTTTTTCATTTTCCAATTTTTTAATACCTCATTTTAAATTTTAAATTTAATTTTTTTTTTAAATGGCAACCCTTTTGAAACAAGATAGCGAATGAAGCTGGCCAACGAACTCGGTCGAGATATTGGTATGTACTATGTACAGACCAAGTAACATCCAAATCGGTTCATAAATACGCTTGTTATCGCGTGACAAAAATCAGGTCGTTTTAAAATGTCAGCCACAATAGAAATTCAAAATGCTATAACTTAGCCATTTTTTTAGATATAGACGAAACAAAAACTGTTCCGGAATCTTTGTATTAAGGTCAAACACATAAAAAAAAAATCTTTTTCATTTTCCAATTTTTTGGTATCTCATTTTAAATTTTACATTTTTAAAATTTTTTTAAATGGCCGCCATTTTGAAACAAGATGGCGGATGAAGCTGGCCAACGAACTCGGTCGAGACATTGGTATGTACTATGCACACACCACGGTACATCCAAATCGGTTCATAAATACGCCTGTTATCACGTGACAAATATCAGGACGTTTCAAAATGTCAGCCACGCTAGAAATTCAAAATGCTATAACTCAGCCATTTTTTAAGATATAGACGAAACAAAAACTGCTCCCGAATCTTTGTATCAAGGTCAAATACATAAGAAAATAATATTTTTTAAATTTTCAATTTTTTGGTACCACATTTCAAATTTAAATTTTTCTTAAAAATTTAAATGGCTGCCATTTTTAAACAAGATGGCGGATGAAGCTGGCCAACGAACTCGGTCGAGACATTGGTATGCACTATGTACAAACGAAGTTACATCCAAATCGGTTCATAAATACGCCTTTTATCGCGTGACAAAATTCAGGCCGTTTCAAAATGTCAGCCACGCTAGAAATTCAAAATGCTATAACTCAGCCATTTTTTAAGATATAGACGAAACAAAAACTGCTCCGGAATCTTTGTATAAAGGTCAAATACATAAGAAAAAAATATTTTTCCATTTTCAATTCTTTGGTACCAAATTTCAAATTTAAAATTTTAAAGAAAATTTCAAATGGCCGCCATTTTGAAACAAAAGGGCGGATGAAGCTGGCCAACGAACTCGGTCGAGACATTGGTATGTACTATGTACATACCGAATTACATCCAAATCGGTTCATAAATTCGAGAGTTACAGTATGACAAAGGTCAGATATATATATATATATATATCAACTTTTAAACGGAGGGTGGTTTCGGGGTCTGGGGGTCATGATCGATTAAAATATACCAAAATTTTTTGAAATCGCTTTCCTCCGAACGGCTGCAATAGGTAGCTTTTTGTAATGAAAGCTACCTAAAAGCTACCTATTGCAGCCGTTCGGAGGAAAGCGATTTCAAAAAATTTTGGTATATTTTCACCGATCATGACCCCCAGACCCCGAAACCACCCTCCGTTCAAAATTGATATATATATATATATATATATATATATCCATATATATATATATATATATATATATATCTGACCTATGTCACACTGTAACTCTCGTATTTATGAACCGATTTGGATGTAATTCGGTGTGTACATAGTACATACCAATGTCTCGACCGAGTTCGTTGGCCAGCTTCATCCGCCATTTTGTTTCAAAATGGCGGCCATTTAAAATTTTTAAAAAAATTTAAAATTTGAAATGTGGTACCAAAAAATTGAAAAGGGAAAAATATTTTTTTCTTATGTATTTGACCTTTACACAAAGACTCCGGAGCAGTTTTTGTTTTGTCTATATCTTAAAAAATGGCTGTGTTATAGCATTTTGAATTTCTAGCGTGGCTGACATTTTGAAACGTCCTGAATTTTGTCACGCGATAAAAGGCGTATTTATGAACCGATTTGGATGTAACTTCGTTTATACATACTACATACGAATGTCTGGACCGAGTTCGTTGGCCAGCTTCAGCCGCCATCTTGTTTAAAAATGGCGGCCATTTAAATTTTTAAGAAAAATTTAAATTTGAAATGTGGTACCAAAAGATTGAAAATTGAAAAAATATTTTTTACATATGTGTTTGACCTTGATTAAAAGACTCGGAAGCAGTTTTTGTTTTGTCTATATCTTAAAAAATGGCTGAGTTGCAGCATTTTGAATTTCTAGCGTGGCTGACATTTTGAAACGTCCTGATTTTTGTCAAGTGATAACAGACGTATTTATGAACCGATTTGGATGTACCTTGGTGTGTACATAGTACATACAAATATCTCAACCGAGTTCGTTGGCCAGCTTCATCCGCCATCTTGTTTCAAAATGGCGGCCATTTAAAAAAATTTAAAAAATTTAAAATTTAAAATGAGATACCAAAAAATTGGAAAATGAAAAAGATTTTTTTGTATTTGTTTGACCTTAATACAAAGATTCCGGAACAGGTTTTGTTTCGTCTATATCTAAAAAAATGGCTGAGTTATAGCATTTTGAATTTCTATTGTGGCTGACATTTTAAAACGACCTGATTTTTGTCATGGGATAACAGGCGTATTTATGAACCGATTTGGATGTAACTTGGTCTGTACATAGTACATACCAATGTCTCGACCGAGTTCGTTGGCCAGCTTCATTCGCCATCTTGTTTCAAAAGGATTGCCATTTAAAAAAATTTAATTTAAAATTTAAAATGGAGTATTAAAAAATTGGAAAATGAAAAAGATTTTTTTTATGTGTTTGGTCTTGATACAAAGATTCTGGAGCAGTTTTTGTTTCTGAAAATTGTTCTTTTGTTTATATCTTAAAAAATGTTTGAATTATAGCTCTTTGAATTTCTAGCATGGCTAACACTTTGAAACGATCTTGTATTTGCCACGCGATAACACACGTATTCGCCTATTTCGATGGAAGAAGGCATGTGGATAGTATACATCAATACCTCGACCAAGTTCGCTGGCCAGCTTCATCAGCCATCTTGTTTCAAAATGGCGGCCATTAAATTAAAAATATATATATTTAAAGTGAGGTGCAAAAAAATTATAAATTGAAAAAGGTTTCTTTCTTAAGTATTTGACCTTGATATAAGGCTTCAGGAGCATTTTTTGTTTGTCTTTATCTTAAAAAATGGCTCAGATATAGCAGTTTCAATTTCTAATGTGGGTGACATTTTGAAAAATCTGATTTTTTGCCTGCGACAGAACTCGTATATATCAACCGATTCCGATGTGGGTGAGAATGTGCACAGCAATTACTAAGGTTTCGACCAAGTTCACTGGTTAGCCTCATCCACCATGTTGTCTTAAAATGGCAGGCACTTTAAAAAATCGCCAAATTTGGCAGCCAAATATAAGTTACTTTAAATAAAAGCAGCTTGGATAAAGCCGACTAATTTCGCAAAATTCTCATTCATTATGATTTAGTATTGATAAAAAATAGTACTGAATCTCTAATATTCAGTTTCCACTGAATTGAGCTTCGTGTGTTTGAATAATATAAGTTGGCTTTTTTTAAAATAAGGAATATGAAAGCTACCTCTTCCTCCCGGCACTGGCCGGAAGGACTTTTTTTATATAATACAATCTCTAGAATACAAATACTAATTATGCTGTATAAAATTTCAGGAAAGTTATTTTTGTTCAGGGCAAGAATGACGTCTATTTTACGTGAATTATTTTAAAAATATATTTTATTTCTTTATTTTTTCAACATTTCAAAAGATATCATAGAGAAGACCCCCTCCCCCCTTTCTGCAAAGTATATTTACAAAGACAATTTTAACAGAGTTATTTTCTTCTGATGGACTGGTAGCTTCCATTATTATGAAACAGCCGTTATAAATGAAGTGTTAGGTGAAGATGAAAGAGCAGTCGTAAAAAGTTAGAACTCTGATTTTCTGATCAGAATGAGAAGAAAAAAAAATGGGCATTTATTTTTTTTTTTATTATGGCCTTTTTTTTCCATTCTGATTAGAAACAAAATTATGGCCATTTTTTTTTTTCATCCTGACCAGAAAAAAAAAAAAAAAAAAAACTTATGGTCATTTTTTTTCCTTTTCTGACCAGAAAATCAGAGTTCTAACTTTTTACGACAGCTCTTTCATCTTCACCTAACACTTCATTTATAACGGTTGTTTCATAATAATGGATGACACCAGTCCATCAGAAGAAAATGATCCATTCCAAAGGTATAAGTTCGATTGAAAAAAAACTATTTAATACTTTGTGCTGAAAGAAGAGGCTACACTTGCAATTTTTATGACACTAATAGAATCCCATAGCTGCCAATGTGTACGGTTTAGTTACCTCTAAAATTTAACACAAATTTTTGCCATATTTAATCGTTGACAATTGTTAGACTTTTTAAACTGAAATTTCGGAAGTGACAGGCAATTGTTCTCTTGCGACGACATTTCTGTGGCTTCAACTCGTAAAACTTGGCTAAAAGTGCTATCTTTGACAACATTTTCTGAATGAATCTTTGCCTTTATAAGAAAATGGGAAACTCTTTAATTTCCCGGTATCTGAACAAAATCGGCAAATTTTATATTTTTACGAATATTAATGCAATTTTTTTGTATTTGCGAAAGAAAATGACTCCGCGAAAGTATCAGAAAAGTAGTTAGTTTGGATTTGGGAATAGCTTTCAATATAAAAAATTCTCATAACGAGGATGTGATCGCCTCCCACCCCCAAAAAGGAAATTCATGTCCCTCTTAAATGATGAGCTGAATCCGCCCTTGGCTTTGTCGAATATTGATTGATTAAAATCTTGGAAACGGAATCGAAAAAAATTCCGCTTTATACAGGATCCTTATGCCGTATCATCTTTAGATTCTTCTATGTTTTATCATACGCCAGACAGGATGATTTTAACAATACCGTGCAAAACGTAGATGCGAGAAAAATCGACAAACAAAATCTTCATTTGGCGCCCGGGGCACATGCCCCCTCTGCCCCCCCTTAATTTCGGCCCTGCTCTCAAATGAGCAAACTTACGAAGGCTGTGCCCAATAATGGAGTTGTTTCTGTTTTTCAAAGATCTTATTCTTTTTTACCGCGATTCATGTGTGTACGCAGGGTGGGGGGGGGGGGGGGGGGCAGAAAATCTCTGGAAAAGTAATGCATTATTTAAAAGTATTACGTTGAATGTGTTATTTTGAAAAGTAGTATTACTTGAATTTTATTGCATGATAGTTTTGTTTTAAAGGTTTTCATTAAATTTCATTATAACTGCTGACTGAAAATACCAACTATTTTTTATTGCCCACCAGAAACTTTTTAATCGAACTATCTTTTATATTTTTTGAGAAAAGCAAAAGATCTTTCAGAAAAGGCTGTCAAATGTGGCGTTTTGAGCCGAATTTCCGGACGCGACAGTGGAGGAAGAGAAAGAAAACTGTTGTCACGAGACAACAATCAATTTTAACTCAAGATGTAATTAATTTAAAGAAAAGAATCTATTGTATTACAAATCACTTCAATAACCAAGCCTGCAAGTCTCATTCTTTTATGTAGAGTTTGGCCGAATATTCGGTTTTATTTTCGTTTTCAGCCCAAAATCCTAGTTTCGGTGAAAATACTGTCGTATTTTCGGTATTACTATAACTGCCCCTCCCAAGCCTCCCCCAAACGGCACTCCCATCCAAAGAGCCGTACATACTATACATTCACATACAAGGGGATAAATCTAGAAGGTATTACTAATATTGATTAAATTCGTTATTTTTAAATTAAATTATTTTTTAATATATTTTTTTATGTTTATAGCACCTTATATTTAATTAATTTTATTTCAATCAAATTATTTTTTAATTAATAATTATGTACTGCCGTTTCTACGCAAAACATTATTCAGATAACATGCGTATATGTATGTTTATGTTACTCACTTTGAATTTATTTTAAAAACAGTTTCGCTTTCGTTTTCAGTCGATACTAGGAAGGTAACCGAAATTCGGTTTCTTTCGAACACTATTTTTATGTTTATAAATGAGCAGAAATTTTCGCATTATTGAACGTTAAAAAATATTTTTTTGAGAACCGCTTTAAGGATTTACACGTAATCATACCTTGTAAATTTCGGAAAATCGAGTTTTTATTTTAGCGGCTTTATCAACGGAATTGAGACTTCTTTATGTGGCCAGAATCTGGAATAGACAATTCTATGTAAGTAAAAAAAAAATAAAAAAAAAATAAAATAAAAATACTATAAGCATTCTATTATAATTATAACATAAAATTGAAACTAGTTTTTTTCTCAAAATTGCATTTTTTAATAGATGACCAGGGCACGATTACTTTAATAATACTGAATTGTTTCACTTCTAATTTTGTCAGCTTTTTTTCTTGTATAATTATGCAGTGCATTAAGGATTTTTTTTTTCAATCATCAAAAATCAGCATTTTTCTACGATAAAAGTTGAATACCCTCTTCAAATAATCAGCATTAAAAAAAAAAAAAAAAAAAAAAAAAAGAGAGAGAGAGAGAGAGAGAGCTTTTCATAATTTTCACTCTTTGTCTCGTCTAGTCACTAAATTAAGTCATATTTAATTAAAAATTACTGTTTATTTTAATTTCAGATAAGCCAAATTTAAACTACAATGGTCGTCGCAACTCACACGCACAAAAAAAAAAAAAAAAAAAAAAAAAACCACCAACAGCGCGTCGTGTCGCGCATGTATCGTGTGTTAATTAGTATTTCATGAGAAAATACCTCCACATCCTATTTCTATTTTCTCCAGAAAGATAGAGAGCTCCGGAATACGGTATAGTAATAAAAAATGTGTCACATCTGGTATTACTACAGAAACCACTGGGTATCTATAGAACCGATTTCAAACCCGCCGAAACGGTAATTTGTCTTCTTAGGAACTCCCACAGCATTGAAAACTGAACACAAACACATCTGCACTTCTCTTTACTTATATTTATCCATTCTTTTGTAAAAGGACTTTTACAATTTTAGTGGTTTATCTATTTATTTTAATTACATATGTATTTTTCAATTTATAAATCGGGGTGGTGTTTGAAGTTTAAAGAGGTTAAGCAGACCCGGTTAAAAGAAAGAAAAAGAAAACGTTTTTAGATATTGGCTTTTTCGGATGCTAAAAATATTATCGAATTTTTAAATAGATATGAAAAATTAACATTTTCTTCTTTCAAAAGCAAAATTTACTTAAGTTTCCATTGCAAAATCATGTGAAGAATTAGTCTTGGCGCCCTTGGCGGTCTAACACTTATATTATCATTAAGAAATTATGGAATGCTCCACTGTAGTAGAACTAAGGGCATCAATTTATGTTTGTATTTGTGGGGAGTGTGCGCCCGCGCGCGCGCGCGTGTGTGTGTGTGGGGGGGGGGGGGGTGGCTTGCTATTACAAAAACACGATACTAGTCTTTTTTTTTCAAGTTATTTTTGCAGAGGCGCTAAAAAAAATCTGACCAAGTGATCAAGGGCGCCATGATTACAAAAACACAGTATTACTTTTTTTAAACTTATTTTTACAGGGCCGCTAAAAAAATCTGTCCAAGGGCGCCATGATTACAAAAACACGATGATAGTTTTTTGAAAGGCATTTTTACAGAGGCGCTGAAAAATATCTGACCAAGGGCGCCATGATTACAAAAACACGATATTAGTTTTTTAAAACTTATTTTTACAGAGGCGCTGAAAAAAATCTGACCAAGGGCGCCATGATTGCAAAAGCATGATATTAGTTTTCTGAAAGTAATTTTTAAAGGGCGCTGAAAAAATCTCACCAAGAGCGCATTGATTACGAAAACACGACTTTAGTTTTTTGAAAGTTATTTTTACAGAGGCGCTGAAAATAAATCTGACCAAGGGCGCCATGATTACAAAATTACGATATTAGTTTTTTGAAAGTTATTTTTACAGAGAGTCGCTGAAAATAAAATCTGTCCAAGGGCGCCATGATTACAAAAACACGATATAGTTTTTAAAATTTATTTTTACAGAGGCGCTGAAAAAATCCCTCTAACGGCGCCGTGATCACAAAAACACGATATTAGTTTTTTGAAATTTATTTTTACAGAGGCGCTGAAAAAATCTGACCAAGGGCGCCATTATTAAGAAAACACGATACTGGTTTTTTTAAACTTATTTTTACAGAGGCGCTAAAAAAATCTGTCCAAGGGCGCCATGATTAGAGAATCACGATGATAGTTTTTTGAAAGGGATTTTACAGAGGCGCTGAAAATAAATCTGACTAAGGGCGCCGTGATTAAAAAATACGATATTAAGTTTTTGAAATTTATTTTTACAGAGGCGCTGAAAAAATTATCTCCAAGGGCGCCATGATTAGAAGAACACGATAATAGTTTTTTGAAAAGCATTTTTACAGAGGAACTGAAAAAATCTGACCAAGGGCGCCATGATTACAAAAACACGATATTAGTTTTTTGAAATTTATTTTTACAGAGGCGTTGAAAAAATCTGACCAAGGGCGCCATTATTACGAAAACACAATATTTGTTTTTTTTAACTTATTTTTACAGAGGAGCTAAAAAAATTGTCCAAAGGCGCCATGATTAGAGAAACACGATGATAGTTTTTTGAAAGGGATTTTTACAGAGGCGCTGAAAAAAATCTGACTAAGGGTGCCGTGATTAAAAAACACGATATTAAGTTTTTGAATTTTTTTTTTTTTACAGAGGCGCTGAAAAAAATCTGACCAAGAGCTCCATGATTACAAAAGCACAATATTAGTTTTTGAAAGTTATTTTTACAGAGACGCTGAAACAAATCTGACCAAGACCTTTCATGATTACAAAAACACGATATATTTTTTTAAGTTATTTTTACAGAAACGCTTGAAAAAAATCTGACCAAGGACGCCTTGATTACAAAAACACGATATTAATTTTTTGAAAGTTATTTTTATAGAAACGCTTTAAAAAAATCTGACCAAGGGCGCCATGATTACCAAAGCCGCCTCTGACAAACCGACCAAATGAAATTAAAATGAAAATCTCCTGTCTTAAATTGGCATTTTTTTTTTTTTTTTTCGTACTTCACAAAAAAACAGAAATACCAAACTACCAAGCAGCCACACAGGGCGCTGAATATTTGACAGAAAATATACTAAATACATCATTAATACCAATATTAATTTATGTAGAAGTTACTATTCTTCGGGGTACTGAATAAAATCTGGACCAGGGCGCCATGACTATCAAAGTCTCTGTGAATGAATCCATTTAAAATGAGAATATGTTTCTTATACAGTGTTTCGTCATTTATACTTGCACATAAGGCAGAAATACAAAAATACCTCACAATACCAGGGGCGCTAAATACTTAGACGCCAAAAATATGCAAACGTATTAGACGCAGACTTATTAGACACTTTTTAGAAGCGTTCTTAGAACAGAAGTTATTTAGGCGTATATCTAAATAAGTGAGTATTTAATATTATTTTTCTTAGAATTTATCATTAGTACAGGCTTTGAAACAAAGTCTGGCCCTGGATACTGTTACGGCGTAAATAACCTCAAATTTATTTGTTTATAATTTAACTCTGTTTATCTTTCATGTTGTAAAGCATAATTATAAAAGTGATTTCTTTTGACAGAAAAAATCTAATCTGTTTATCTAAATTGTTTATAATCCTGAATCAATATTTATGAGTAACATTATGATTTCAAGGTCATGTAATATAGATTTATTTACTTTATAATAATTTTGAATTGATGGTGATTTATTAGTTTTATAATTACTTGGATGTCATTTAAATGAATATTATAGCTATTTAGAAGATTTATAACTGCATACTGTAATTTTTATTTTGATGTTTATTTTATATAATATGTATCATTTTTAAAATGGTCAGTCTTGACTCTGTAACCAAGCAGAGAACATGTAACATGTCCTGACTCTGTAATCAGAGATGCCAATTGTTAAATCATGGCTCTGTTTAATACAGAGTGTATAGTGGAAGTCCTGACTCTGCAACCAAGCAGAGAACACATTTTTTTTTTGTATTGGCTCTGTTAAATATGGAGAATTACTATTATGGAACAATTATTAACTTCTAATGATGAATAGAATTTACATACTATTTCAGTTTTATTTAATAAACTATTTATTCTAATTGCTCTCCCATCTCACTTGGATTTTGAAAATTTATTTGTCAGACGAATTTCGGCGCCAACATTTATTTTTGGTGCCTCGTAACCCGCGAAACATTTTTTTGAAAGAATAGTGAGCAGTTTGTCAAAGTGATTTGTGATTAACAAGTGTGATTTATCTTTCAACCTGCGATTAGTGTGGAATTATTATTGTGCCATTTGGATTACGACATGCCATCTACATTACCTGGAATTAACAGGTAAGAAAATATTTTTTTCATTTTCTATGAATGGTTTATGTTTTAAAATAAGAATTATTCTTTATTTAAAATGGAAAATCTTGAAAAGCTGAAAGCAAAACGTTCTGTTGAACGAACGAGTTTCACGAAATTAATTACAAAATTAGAAACATTATTAAATGATGACATTGATAATACGAAAACCGATGAATTATTAGAGCTTCAAGAAATATTTCTCTTAAAAGAAACGGCTTTCCAAAGTTTGAATCGTGATATTGAAGCTCAAATATCCGACTTAAAAGAATATGAAAAGGACATTGCTAATAGTGAAAAGTACACTGACCAATTGATCAGTGCTAAATTTAAAATTAAAAATAGATTAAGAAAATGTAAAAAGGATAATGTTTCTATGATAGCAACTAGTCATGTAAATTCATTGAATGGTTCTGCTAGTGGAACAGAAACGAGTTCTGCCATGAAATTGCCTAAATTAAATGTTCCAAAATTTTCTGGTGAAATCGAAGAATGGGTCGAATTTTTTAACTGTTTTGAAACATCGATACACCAGAATAAATCACTATCTAAGATAGAAAAATTCGCTTATCTAAAATCCTTGTTATGTAATCGGGCCTATAATGTGGTAGAAGGGTTTCCTTTGACAGAACAAAATTATGATACTTGTATTGATTTATTAAAGGACCGTTTTGGTAAGGTTGATGTTATTATTAATAAACACATGACTAATTTATTAAATATGGAACCAGTTAAAAATTGTTCAAATTTAAATGCATTAAGAAGATTGCATGACATGTGCGAAGTTAATATTAGAAGTTTAAGAAATTTGGGGGTAACATCCAGTTCTTATGGACAATTGCTAAATCCTATTTTGCTAAAGCTATTGCCCCATGAATTAGTGATTGAATATCATAGAAAACGTGATATTAGCAAAGAGTCAGATGTAACCGATCTAATTGCCTTTCTGAAATGTGAAATAGAATGTAGAGAAAAGGCTTTGTCAATGACAAGTTCTAAAAATGATGCATCCTCTTCTTTTGTACATAAAAATAAAACTGAATTTCGTGAAAAGAAAACATCAAATAAATATCAACATGCTAATACCTTAAATGCCACTATTAAAGTTTTTTGTGTATTTTGCAAAGGTAATGATCATTTATCTTCCGAGTGTAAAAATTTAGCTGATGATAAGAAAAGATTAATGTTACGTAAGGAGGGTAGATGTTACAAATGCTTTTTGAAATCGCATTTATCTTCGCAATGCCGCATAAAATTAAAGCCATGTCTAAATTGTAAAAGCACTGAACATAACAAATTATTTTGCTTTAAGAAAAGTTTGAAACCGGAAATTAATGAAAATCAAAATCAAACAGTTGTATCTAATTCTCATTGTAATTTTAGAAATTCTAAGCATGCTGTTTTATTGCAAACATGTTGTGTAACTGCTCAAGGTAATTCTAAATCAAAGGTAGTTCGATTATTACTTGATTCTGCAAGCGAAAAAAGCTTCATAACAAAAGCATTAGCTCGTGAATTAAATTTGCCTGTTTTAAGAAAAGAACATTTAACTGTATTCGCTTTTGGCATGGATCAAGGTCGCGAAGAAGAATATGATGTTTTTAAAATTAAATTGCGAAGTAAAATGAATTATCATCGTTTTATAGATGTTGAGGTGCTAGCTACCGATTTGATAAGTGCAACAACATTGAAGGTTCCCAATTCTGACCCTCTAGTTATAAAATACATTGAAAGTAAAAGATGGAGGTTAGCCGACCCTACGCCCGAGGAATCCGAAGTACAAATTTTACTTGGAGCTGATTATTTCTGGAATGTTCAGAGAGGTGTCATTGAAGAAATTAATGACCATTTATATGTAGCTAATACACTTTTTGGGTACACAATAGTGGGAAAAATAAACTCTAAAGGTAACGAAACAGTTAATGCTCATCTTGTATCTGTTAATGAAATAGAAAATTTTGATTTGCAAAAGTTTTGGAAACTAGAGTCTTTGGGTATTTGTGATAGTAAAAATGAATTATTTTCACAAAAGGATTTAGATGCTCTTGATTTATTTAATGATAATTTAAATTTTGTAAATGGAAGATATGAAACTAAACTTTTGTGGAAAGTAAATAAAAATGAATTGGAATCCAATTTTGATGTAGCTAAACATAGACTTTGGGGATTAAAATCAAAATTGTGCAAAAATGAATGGTTACTTAAGGAATATGAGAAAATATTAAATGAACAATGTGGTTTGGGTATAATTGAAGAATGTGAGTTTAATAAAGATGAAATAAACACGTATTACATGCCTCACAGACCAGTAATAAGGGAAGATAAATCGACAACTAAAGTAAGAATTGTTTTTGATGCGTCATCCAAAGATAAGGGGGCAAAATCGTTAAACGAGTGCTTATTTCCTGGGCCCAATCTAAATCCTAACATATTGGACATTATTTTAAAATTCCGTCTCCACAAAATTGCTTTCTTGGCCGATATAGAAAAGGCATTCTTGCAAATCCAGATACAACAAGAAGATAGAAATTTTTTGAGGTTCCTGTGGTTTGACAATATCACTAGTAACAATCCCATTTTGAAGGTTTTTCGCATGACCCGTGTAACTTTTGGTGTAACAACCTCACCCTTTTTCCTTTCTGCAACCATCAAACATCACATTGAGGGGTATAAAGATTTGTTTGGAAAAATAGTTAATATGCTGGATACTTCCTTATACGTTGATGACCTGTTTCATGGAGCTGATTCAGTAAATGAAGCTTTTGTTTTATCAAACGGTGCAGAGAAGATATTGAGTGAGGCCAATATGAAACTCAGAAAATTTAAAACCAATTCTTCCGATTTAAAATTTTTATGGAAGGAACATGGAATAAACTTTGAGGAAGACACTCTTGAACAAAATCTTTCGAAGGTATTAGGAATTATATGGATAACAGAAAGTGACACCTTGAAAATAGACATACAACCACTTTTGGTAGAATTTGACCATAAAATTATTACCAAACGTATTGTTTTACAAACTGTGGCAAAAATTTATGATCCTATTGGACTCATTTCCCCTTTCGTGATAAGAATTAAATTTTTAATGCAAGAACTCTGGGAACATGGAATTGACTGGGATTCTACATTACCAGATTCTTTAAGTGGAAAATTCAGAAAATGGCATAATGAAATAAAAGACTTGGTAAATTTTGAAATTCTTAGAAAATATTTTGTAACTATCCCAAAATTAAATCCTGAAACCGCTCAACTTTTCATATTTTCTGATGCTAGTTTAAAGGGGTATGGGTCAGTGGCTTATTTACGTGATTCTTCTTCTTGTGAAACTTCATTTGTAATAGCAAAGTCGAGAGTAGCGCCTCTCAAGAAAATTACATTGCCGCGCATCGAACTTCTTGGAGCACTTACGGCTGCAAGATTAGCGAATTATTTAAAGGAAATATTTAAAATTGTGAATGAAAATATATTTTGTCTAAGTGACTCCCAAATTACCTTGCACTGGATTAAAGGAAGTGCTAACAACTGGAAGCCCTTTGTGGCAAACCGCGTACGCGAAATTCAGGAACTTGTTGCTCCTGTACAATGGAAATTTTGTAAAGGAAAGGAAAATCCTGCAGATGTTCTCTCTCGTGGTTGCTCTGCATCTGAATTGATTAATAACGAGGTATGGTTACATGGTCCTAGCTGGCTGAAGGAAGAATCGTTACCAGTATTTCCCCCTGAAACTCAACCTAATCTACCTGATGAAGAGGTCTTGCAAGAACAACGTAAAACGCTTGTTTGCTCCATATCCCAAAATATTCCAGAATTTGAGCTTTTATTTAAATTTTCATCCTGGTCTAAATTAAAACGAATTACGGCTTGGTGCCTCAGATTCATCAAAAATAGTACATGCCCATCTGAACGAGTCTATGGTTTTTTGACTGTTCCAGAACTTGAAAGGGCAACAAATGCTATTGTGAAATTAATTCAAAACCATGAATTCGGAGACGAACTGAAAATTCTAAAATCCAGAAAGATCCTAAATTCTAAAAGCAAACTCCTTCCTTTACATCCATTTCTTGACGAAAATGATATTCTTCGTGTTGGAGGTAGGCTAAAAAATGCAAACTTGTCTGAATATCAAAAACATCAAATCATTCTCCCTAAAAGGCATCATGTTACAGACTTGATAATAAAGTATTTTCATGAGAAACATCTTCATAGCGGGACTCAATTGACAATTTCAGCAATTCGACAAAAATTTTGGATAATTAATGCTAAAGAAGCTGTGAAAAGAGAAATAAGGAAATGTATGAAATGTTTCCGAAATTCATCACACCTTTCATCTCAGTTGATGGGAAATCTGCCATCAGCACGCGTGACACAAGCTCGAGTATTTTCAAGAGTAGGAGTCGACTTAGCCGGCCCCTTTTTGATCAAACCTCGTAAGGGACGTGGTGTGAAACCCTTTAAACATTATGTTTGTCTGTATGTTTGTTTCGTAACAAAAGCTATCCATCTTGAGTTAGTCACTGATCTTACAACTGAAACCTTTCTAGCCTCATTGAAAAGATTCGTGGCTCGACGTGGAAAACCTCTAGAAATATTTTCCGACAGAGGTACAAATTTTGTAGGGGCAGACCGCGAAATAAAGAGAATGATGTCTCTAATTGCTTCTGATGAAAAATTGCACAAGTATCTTACTGACGAAATGATAGTATGGAAATTCAACCCACCTTCCGCCCCTCACTTTGGAGGCCTTTGGGAAGCGGGAATAAAACAAATGAAAAATCATTTGAAGAGAACAATTGGTGATCAGATTTTAACTTATGAAGAATTTTTGACCTTAATTGCACAAATTGAGTCATGCTTAAATTCAAGACCGCTTGTCGCTGAGTCTTCTGATCCAAATGACTTTACGGCTCTGACGCCAGGACATTTTATTATAGGAGCACCCTTGACCTCCTTACCTGAGCCTGATATCTCCTCTACCTATGTAACTCCTTTGGAACGTTGGAAATTGCTACAAAAGATTTTCCAAAGTTTTTGGAAAAGGTGGTCGTCAGACTATCTCTCACAATTGCAGCAACGTACAAAGTGGTTTAGAAGCAACCCGAACTTAAAAATCAATGACTTGGTGTTGATAAAGGAAGAAAACCAGCCCCCATTAAGGTGGAAATTGGGCAGAATAATTGAACTATTTCCTGGGGATGATAATATTGTTCGTGTTGTCAAATTAAAGACTTCTACAGGTGAACTGAAACGCCCTATCACAAAATTGTCTCCTCTACCGATGGACATTTAATATAATAGAATTTTACTTTATTTTAACTAACTTTATTATTATTATTTTTTTTCTATGTCTAATTTTTGTAACTTTCTGAACTATTTTGTATATTAATGTCCTTTTCTATTTTTAGTTGTTCCAGAAACTGTTTTTTATAGAAGTAGTAGGATTTAATTGCATTTCATTTTAGTTATACTTAACATTTAAGGTAATATTTTAAATTTGTATTTAATATTTGATTATTTAGTATGTGATAGTGGAAATTTGGTAAGTTATAATTGTTCGATGAACTCCGTTCATGGAGGCGGAGGATGTTACGGCGTAAATAACCTCAAATTTATTTGTTTATAATTTAACTCTGTTTATCTTTCATGTTGTAAAGCATAATTATAAAAGTGATTTCTTTTGACAGAAAAAATCTAATCTGTTTATCTAAATTGTTTATAATCCTGAATCAATATTTATGAGTAACATTATGATTTCAAGGTCATGTAATATAGATTTATTTACTTTATAATAATTTTGAATTGATGGTGATTTATTAGTTTTATAATTACTTGGATGTCATTTAAATGAATATTATAGCTATTTAGAAGATTTATAACTGCATACTGTAATTTTTATTTTGATGTTTATTTTATATAATATGTATCATTTTTAAAATGGTCAGTCTTGACTCTGTAACCAAGCAGAGAACATGTAACATGTCCTGACTCTGTAATCAGAGATGCCAATTGTTAAATCATGGCTCTGTTTAATACAGAGTGTATAGTGGAAGTCCTGACTCTGCAACCAAGCAGAGAACACATTTTTTTTTTGTATTGGCTCTGTTAAATATGGAGAATTACTATTATGGAACAATTATTAACTTCTAATGATGAATAGAATTTACATACTATTTCAGTTTTATTTAATAAACTATTTATTCTAATTGCTCTCCCATCTCACTTGGATTTTGA
This sequence comes from Maratus speciosus, assembly GCA_963932465.1. Classification (NCBI taxonomy): domain Eukaryota; kingdom Metazoa; phylum Arthropoda; class Arachnida; order Araneae; family Salticidae; genus Maratus; species Maratus speciosus. The sequence goes on along the minus strand of CAWVRF010000759.1, from coordinate 62,422 downwards.
AAATTTATTTGTCAGACGAATTTCGGCGCCAACAGATACCATGTGTAACAATGGCATATCTGATTGTCGATAACTTATATTATCTCGAAATTTGTTTACCTAATTGTCTTTGATCACACATAGTTTGCTTATGATATACTTTAAAAAATAAAAAGCATTACTTTTTAATTTTCCAAATGAAAATCTTTGAAAATTTTATGCCTTTCAAAATGCGTGCTTAAAAAAAAAAAAAAAAAAAAAAAAAAAAAAAAAGTGACGATGGGCGCACCGGGCATTTGCCTCGTTGCCCGGTGGGCCAGTACGACCCTGTTTGGAAGCAGGAATAAACAATGGTAAATCTACGAGTCAACCGCTAAAATCGGGTTTTCAGGAGTTTTCCACCAAGATATGACTTGGCAGACCTATTGCGTTTTAATAGGTGAATCGAGTTTTAACTCATTCTGGAATTTCAGACGTGAACTCGATGAGGTGATTGTCTGTACTGCCGCCTCCCAGTCTATTACCAACAGAATAGATGAATAGAAAAACACGATTTTTTAAAATTTTGGATAGGTCGAGTTTTGAAACTCATATCCTCATACAAATTCAAGGAAAAGCATTAAAATGCTTAGTGCTGCCATCTTTTACACGAAACTAAAACTAAATATTTTCTTATTTTAGAGAAAGAATGTATCTGTGCAAGTTGAGGCATAACCAGTGGTGTAGTCGTAAAAAACACAGAGGGTATACGCTCTAAGCAGAGGGTATATGCTCAGCGCAGAGCGTATACCCTATTTTATGTATGTATTTTCTGTAGCTTTCTTGAGAAACAGAGGGTATACGGTGTTCCTTTAAAAAATCCAGAAGGTATACGGCGTATACCCCCCGTATTCCCTCCACTACATCCCTGGGCATAACACAAATATACTTCTACCTAATTAGCATTAGAAATCTTTGAAATATTCTTAGTTTTCTAATGATAAATGGTTCAAAATAATAATTTTATGTCAATTTGAAATGCATTGAAATCCTTCCAATAAGAAAAATTCAAAGAAAATAAACTAAATTGCTCAGTGCTGCCCTCTGTTAGCTAGAAATAGACTGAAAACTAAACTCCTTAGTGCTGCTATCTCTTATCTAGAACATAGACTGAATATTTCTCTTGATTTTTACTTCTATTTTGAGTTAGTGGAATAAAAAAAAGTGTGTAATACGCATACATGCAAATGTTTATCTTAGTCCACTCTAGAAATATTTAAAATATAATTTAGTTTTTGAGTGATAAATGATTCTAAACATTTGATGTCAAATTGGGTTGGGTTGATTTTTGACGGCCAATTATCTACACGAGGGATATAGGCCCGGGCGAAGTGCCCTCCGTGTGGGGCTTTCTAAGGGAACCTAATCCGTATTAACGCATGGAAGATCCACGGCTCGAAGAAAACCACGAAAACTCCGAACGACTAGACCGACGGGCGCGATTGGGATCGAACCCAGCACCTCCCGTCTACCAGCTTCGAGAGCAGAACCTCTCGGCCACTGGTGGGGCTGATGTCCAATTGGAATACATATTCTAAGTAGGCAATACACTGGTTTAACCCTTTAATTATCGCTCCCGTGATATTCACAGGCTGTGTCTTTTATACAGATTGATTCCCACCAGTTTTATAAAATAGTGTAATTGGCTTTATTATCGTATCATTTTACCTGTCATTAAATAAGATGAATATATATATATATATATATATATATATATATATATTTTTTTTTTTTTTTTTTTTTTTTTTAAGTGGTGCCAATAAGCAATTTGAACTTTTAAACCGTAATTTAATAGCGACCGTTAAGGGGTTAAGAAAAAATTTAACCCCTGAATCCCCTATCCTCTGGTTTTGATTAAAAGTATAATAATTATTTCCTGAGTAACACATGAATCTACACTTTTATGAATGTTCAATTCAACATGTTCATTACCTAAATGGTAGAGATAAAGTTTGATCTGTAACAATATATATTCAAAATAAAATTCATGTTAAGGCCATACTCGAATTCAAATTGGCTACTTTCGCTGAATAAATTTTTGCGCGCAAATGCATGAAACTGCCAGATGTTCTCTTTCAAAAACTATACAATCGAACTGTTTTTCCATATTTTTGGTAAAAACAGAAAATCAGTTTTGAATATGCAGGTAATATTTTCCCTCCACTTTCTGAGACTTGCTTCCATTCAAAAAATAATTTAAATACATTTGTGCCTTAGACATATCTTAATATTTTGATGGTAACATGCAATTGTTTCCAAAATTTTTATATAAAACCCTTTTTATAGTACTATTTTAACATCTTAACCCTTTGAAGGCTGGTGGTAAATTATATATACTACTTAATTTTAATTTCAAGATGCCAAATGGCTCCCAAATGTATTTAAGAGAACTTTGCTTTTATAAAGACACCTGAAGAAATGTAACAGAATATAAATGTTCAATATTGTGGCAATGTAATCACGCATTAATTTTGCAGGTGTCTCCGGTTTCAAAATAGTTGGTTCAGCATCCAAATTCAGCCAATTCAATTGTGTCAGAAAATTATAAAAATTACTTTTTTTTTTTTTTTTTACTTTCTGGACATCAATGTTTAGAAAACCAAGTGGAATCAGATTTTTTTTAAAAAAATAACATTGAAATTTCTATATATCTTCGATTTTTTTTTTTTTTTTTTTTTTTTTTTTTTTTTTTTTTTTTAAATAAGGTGATAGTAACCTATTTAGAAAGTTCAGTTCAATAACATGTTTGAAAAGCCTATTTAAAATTGTTTGGGATTAAGATTTTTGCAAATCACTGGCCAGTTTTGGCCTTACTGCCATTGGATGGAAGACTTTTGAAAGAAAGGTGACTCGAATTGTCATTCTTGTACAAGAAAATCCTGTGCAACCTAGACCATCTTAGATAGCAAACACAGGTTTAAGCTCCTCATTCCTAAGCTCCTCAGTGGCCAATATGCTAACCACTATGCTGAGTGGCCCCTCTCAAATTTTTGAATTACTTAAATTTTAATCAAAATAAATATTAAAAATGTTATACATGAGCAAAAAAATGAGAGTTGAAGTTAATCTTTAATTGCAAATCTGACCTATCCTGATGAACTGCAACTTGAAACTGAAATATTTAGCCTAAAATGAAAGAAAGTTAAAGTCATATTTCAGCAGTTTGTCTCAAATAATGAAGTATTAAACATTTCACATTCCAAAATAATGTTCCTGAATTTTTATGGGGATTAGAAAAATGCAGTAGACTCCCTCAAGCACAGGTTGGGACCAGAGGTTGTGCGGATTTTTAGAATTTTGTGGATTTCCAATCATTATTTTGTTATTAAACAGGGGCATTCCACATCAAATCAGGCAGTAAAATATCAATATGTAACCCACTATCACAGATTTTAATGAAACTGCGTGTGTTTGTTCTTACTATTAAGATATGATCACCAGTCATTTTTTTGCTCCTTGGTGAAATAGTTTCTGAGAAAAAAATTGTCAAAATTTTGAAAAACTGCCGTCAGTTGGCATTCTTGACAGCTCGGTTTTCAAATGTAGCATGTCATATGTATAATCATGTTTCAATATCTACTCTACAAATCATCTTCAAATAATTTATGCATAATATTTAGGGTACGCAGTTTATGAAAAAAATATATTGTTACGCTTATAACATTTTAAGTGTGTCTAAAAAAATATTTAATCTTTGAAGTCGTGATTTTTTTATGAAAAATAATGCATTAAGAAAAAAAGCATTATCAACAAAAGGCGGTATTTTTATTAAGTTTGTTTTTTGTGGGAGATATACTTAAAGGTGTCCTTTACCTGATTCTGAAATAAAAATAGTGGGATTTTGGGTGTTATTGGTAGTATTTCCTATTTAAAAATCTTTTGAGGTGCATTTCAAATCAAATCAAGCAGAGTCATTCCATGTCAGTTCCCCATAGCCATTTAATCATTGTCACAAATTTCAATGAAATTGGGACTGTTTATAGCTTATTTTAAGACGTAATCACCTTTAATTTTCTTAATCCTAAGTAAAATATTTTTTAAGATAAAAAATATCAAAATTTTGAAAAATTGTTTTAATTTTTTTTAATGACAGTTCGATATTCAAAGACTGCATTTAAAAAAAAAAGTCATTTCAATATAAAATCACTAAATAGGTTTCAAATAATGTATATATGACAAACAATGTAGGCAGATTATTATATCTTGTTTTTTATCATGTTTAAACACTAAGAGTGTCTTTTATCTTGTGAATTTTTAAAATCAAGAATTTTGTCAAAAATAATGTGTTAATCAAAAATTTATTACTAACCGAAGGCAGGGTGTTATTGCTTTTTTTAATTGTACGTAAAAATATCTTTTAAATGGTTATAAAATAAAAATAGTGAAAACATGAGAAAAAATTATCAAAGTTTTGGAAAAATGCCACGAGTTGCCATTAATGATTGTTCAATTTTCAAAGGCCTCATTTTATATATAAAATCATATTTCAATAACTAATAAAGAAATCTTCTTCGAATAATCTAAGCAAGGTAAATAAAGTATGTAGATTATGAAAAAAATATTGCTGTAATGTTAAAAAATATTTAAATGTGTCTAAAAAATTGTATAATCTTTGAAATCAAAAATATTTTACAAAAAATAATGAAATTATTAAAAAATCTTTATCAATCAGAGGCGGAGTTTCTATGACTAATTTTTTAATTTTAAATTGTACATAATACTACATTATAACTGGATCTGAAATAAAAATAGTGGGATTTTGGTTGGTTTTAGTAGTATTTAAATCATATTTAAAATTATCAATATTTTCAGATGTAAAATCTATCCAATGTATCATCCCTGGAAATATTTTTATTTATACATTTATTTTATTTTTCAAATTATCTTTTATGTTCGTTTCTTAAGGAAAAAAATAAACAATATTGTTTTTTAGTAAAACTTCTAGGGCGAACAGCAGTTATCCCTTTCCAAAAAAGAGAAAAATCACTGGCTCCTCACCGCCCAATAGAAATTTTCAAAATGACAGCCCTAATCTTTAAACTCTTATTTCGCTGTTAATATTGAAAATTTAGCATTGAGCTGCTAATATTGAAAAAATACCAAATTTCACTCTTTTGAAGAAAATTTTGACGTATTGTGCTTTAAATATATGCAAAAAACGCATAATCCATTTAATTTATATCTTTCAAATAACTATATCTAAAAAATTATTTAACCCTCTAAGTGTTTGGGTCGTAATATTCCGTTCACTAAGCTTCAGGTTTCACAGCAATACAAGCAATATTTAAGATAACATAATTCTATAGATTTAATGAATTTTAAATACATTGAAGAATGATTAATACTCTCAAGGATTACATTCATATTTGTAATTGAGTTTTTTTTATAATGTTGAAAGAATCATATTTTCTTAGCATTTAAAACAAAATGCAAAGAAAACAACATTACAATTTTACACTTTTGCAAGACGCTCGGAGGGTTAAAACTTAATAAGTTGCACTTTTGTAACTTTATTCAGTTTCTAATGATATGTACCGTAATTTCGAGTGTATAGCCCGCAGATCAAACAATTCAGTTTGGACCCAGAAATTTTATTCAGTATTTGAAGACCAATATTTACTGTGATCTAAAAAGTTACATTTTATTTTTAAAAATTTCTGGGTCGAAACGCGATTGTTTGATTCGCACGCTATACACTGGAAATTGCGGTAATTTGATTTATTTTATCACAATATTGCTGAAAGATGGATTTTCAACATATATATGTGTGTATATATATCCCTGTTCTCAAACAAATTATTTAAAAATTATTCTTTTATGTTTAATAAAGCATATATATATTGTTTATACACTTATAGAAAATACATATAGTACATTTTATGATATTATGTCAATAATGTCTAAAAGTAAAGAACTTATCTAATGGTATGTAACGAAAAATTTAACATCTGGTGTAATGTCAACAAAATTTTATAATTGTTTTACTTAATTTGGATGAATGAAAAAAAGCTTACATGTTTATATTTTATTGAAGTACAGGTGAAAATGTCACAAAGACATTCCTATCTCAACAACCACTGAGTATGTCACATTCACACTACAGATGATTTTTTTTTCTTTTTGATCTTTCGGGTTTGATTTCAGATGGTAATAAATTAATTAGTTTTGTTAGAAGTGTCATTGCAGTCAGCATATTAGGTTCACTATTTTTTTTTTTATAATTTGTTTTGATTGACTCGATGAACAACAACGATTAAAGGGACCATTTCATAAATTTTCAATTAAAAGCTGATTTATAAATTCATTATATTGTTTAGTTATTATTATCGTCTTAAGATAATAAGTTGATATTAAGATTTTTAAATGTAGTTTATTTATTATTTGAACAGTTGAAAGTATTTTTCAGTAAGAGTGGGCTGTTGATTTTAAGTCGGCTATTGAGCAATGTAGTGTTGGTAAAGGAACTGGTACTATTTAATTTAATTTTTATTGCTGTAAATAATATTTGTTATTTTATTATTGTAAGTATTATATTTAAGCAAGAGTAGCAAAACACGATATCGTAGTCATTATAGTACATATTAGCATGAAAAGCTTCAATATTTATCATTAAACATTCACATTTTATGAAAATTTTGCTAAAATTGCTCATATTTTAACTATTTTTATTTTATAACTATTGAAAAGATATTTTTACGTACAATTAAAAAAAGTAATAACAGCCTGCCTTCGGTTAATAATAAATTTTTGATTAACACATTATTTTTCACAAAACTCTTGATTTTAAGAACTCACAAGATTAAACACAATCTTAGCATTTAAACATGACAAACAACAAGAAATGATAATCTGCCTATATTATTTGTCATATATACATTATTTGAAACCTATTTAGTGATTTTATATTGAAATGCCTTTTTTTTTTTTTTAATGCAGTCTTTGAATATCGAACTGTCATTAAAAAAATTTAAAACAATTTTTCAAAATTTTGATATTTTTTATCTTAAAAAATATTTTAGTTAGGATCAAGAAAATTAAAGGTGATTACGTCTTAAAATAATCTATAAACAAACCCAATTTCATTGAAATTTGTGACAGTGAATTAAATGGCTTAGGGGAACTGACATGGGATGACTCTGCATGATTTGATTTAAAATGCACCTCAAATTTTTTTTAAAATAGGAAATACTACTAAAAACACCCCAAATCCCACTATTTTTATTTCAGAATCAGGTAAAGGACACCTTTAAGTATATCTCCCACAAAAAATAAATTTAATAAAAATACCGCCTTTTGTTGATAATGCTTTTTTTCTTAATGCATTATTTTTCATAAAAAATTCACGACTTCAAAGTTTAAATATTTTTTAGACACACTTAAAATGTTATAAGCGTAACAATATATTTTTTTCATAAACTGTGTACCCTAAATATTATGCATAAATTATTTGAAGATGATTTGTAGAGTAGATATTGAAATATGATTATACATATGACATGCTACATTTGAAAACCGAGTTGTCAAGAGTGCCAACTGACGGCAGTTTTTTAAAATTTTGACAATTTTTTTCTCAGAAACTATTTGACCAAGGAGTAAAAAAAAATACTGGGAATCATATCTTAATAAAAGGAACAAACACACGCAGTTTCATCAAAATCTGTGATGGTGGGTTACATGCCTGCCTGAACTGACATGGAATGACCCACTCTTGACAACTCGGTTTTCAAATGTAGCATGTCATATGTATAATCATATTTCAATATCTACTCTACAAATCATCTTCAAATAATTTATGCATAATATTTAGGGTATACAGTTTATGAAAAAAATATATTGTTACGCTTATAACATTTTAAGTGTGTCTAAAAAATATTTAAACTTTGAAGTCGTGAATTTTTTATGAAAAATAATGCATTAAGAAAAAAAGCATTATCAACAAAAGGCGGTATTTTTATTAAATTTATTTTTTGTGGGAGATATACTTAAAGGTGTCCTTTACCTGATTCTGAAATAAAAATAGTGGGATTTGGGGTGTTTTTAGTAGTATTTCCTATTTTAAAAAAAATTTGAGGTGCATTTCAAATCAAATCAAGAAGAGTCATTCCATGTCAGTTCCCCTAAGCCATTTAATTCACTGTCACAAATTTCAATGAAATTGGGTTTGTTTATAGATTATTTTAAGACGTAATCACCTTTAATTTTCTTGATCCTAACTAAAATATTTTTTAAGATAAAAAATATCAAAATTTTGAAAAATTTTTTTAAATTTTTTTAATGACAGTTCGATATTCAAAGACTGCATTGAAAAAAAAAAAAAAGGCATTTCAATATAAAATCACTAAATAGGTTCCAAATAATGTATATATGACAAATAATATAGGCAGATTATCATTTCTTGTTGTTTGTCATGTTTAAATGCTAAGAGTGTGTTTAATCTTGTGAGTTCTTAAAATCAAGAGCTTTGTGAAAAATAATGTGTTAATCAAAAATTTATTATTAACCGAAGGCAGGCTGTTATTACTTTTTTTAATTGTACGTAAAAATATCTTTTCAATAGTTATAAAATAAAAATAGTTAAAATATGAGCAATTTTAGCAAAATTTTCATAAAATGTGAATGTTTAATGATAGATATTGAAGCTTTTCATGCTAATATGTACTATAATGACTACGATATCGTGTTTTGCTACTCTTGCGTAAATATAATACTTACAATAATAAAATAACAAATATTATTTACAGCAATAAAAATTAAATTAAATAGTACCAGTTCCTTTACCAACACTACATTGCTCAATAGCCGACTTAAAATCAACAGCCCACTCTTACTGAAAAATACTTTCAACTGTTCAAATAATAAATAAACAACATTTAAAAATCTTAATATCAACTTATTATCTTAAGACGATAATAATAACTAAACAACATAATGAATTTATAAATCAGCTTTTAATTGAAAATTTATGAAATGGTCCCTTTAATCGTTGTTGTTCATCGAGTCAATCAAAACAAATTATAAAAAAAAAAATAGTGAACCTAATATGCTGACTGCAATGACACTTCTAACAAAACTAATTAATTTATTACCATCTGAAATCAAACCCGAAAGATCAAAAAAAAAAAAATTATCTGTAGTGTGAATGTGACATACTCAGTGGTTGTTGAGATAGGAATGTCTTTGTGACATTTTCACCTGTACTTCAATAAAATATAAACATGTAAGCTTTTTTCATTCATCCAAATTAAGTAAAACAATTATAAAATTTTGTTGACATTACACCAGATGTTAAATTTTTCGTTACATACCATTAGATAAGTTCTTTACTTTTAGACATTATTGACATAATATCATAAAATGTACTATATGTATTTTCTATAAGTGTATAAACAATATATATATGCTTTATTAAACATAAAAGAATAATTTTTAAATAATTTGTTTGAGAACAGGGATATATATACACACATATATATGTTGAAAATCCATCTTTCAGCAATATTGTGATAAAATAAATCAAATTACCGTAATTTCCAGTGTATAGCCTGCGGATCAAACAATCGCGTTTCGACCCAGAAATTTTTAAAAATAAAATGTAACTTTTTTGATCACAGTAAATATTGGTCTTCAAATACTGAATAAAATTTCTGGGTCCAAACTGAATTGTTTGATCTGCGGGCTATACACTCGAAATTACGGTACATATCATTAGAAACTGAATAAAGTTACAAAAGTGCAACTTATTAAGTTTTAAATAATTTTTTAGATATAGTTATTTGAAAGATATAAATTAAATGGATTATGCATTTTTTGCATATATTTAAAGCACAATACGTCAAAATTTTCTTCAAAAGAGTGAAATTTGGTATTTTTTCAATATTAGCAGCTCAATGCTAAATTTTCAATATTAACAGCGAAATAAGAGTTTAAAGATTAGGGCTGTCATTTTGAAAATTTCTATTCGGCGGTGAGGAGCCAGTGATTTTTCTCTTTTTTGGAAAGGGATAACTGCTGTTCGCCCTAGAAGTTTTACTAAAAAACAATATTGTTTATTTTTTTCCTTAAGAAACGAACATAAAAGATAATTTGAAAAATAAAATAAATGTATAAATAAAAATATTTCCAGGGATGATACATTGGATAGATTTTACATCTGAAAATATTGATAATTTTAAATATGATTTAAATACTACTAAAACCAACCAAAATCCCACTATTTTTATTTCAGATCCAGTTATAATGTAGTATTATGTACAATTTAAAATTAAAAAATTAGTCATAGAAACTCCGCCTCTGATTGATAAAGATTTTTTAATAATTTCATTATTTTTTGTAAAATATTTTTGATTTCAAAGATTATACAATTTTTTAGACACATTTAAATATTTTTTAACATTACAGCAATATTTTTTTCATAATCTACATACTTTATTTACCTTGCTTAGATTATTCGAAGAAGATTTCTTTATTAGTTATTGAAATATGATTTTATATATAAAATGAGGCCTTTGAAAATTGAACAATCATTAATGGCAACTCGTGGCATTTTTCCAAAACTTTGATAATTTTTTCTCATGTTTTCACTATTTTTATTTTATAACCATTTAAAAGATATTTTTACGTACAATTAAAAAAAGGAATAACACCCTGCCTTCGGTTAGTAATAAATTTTTGATTAACACATTATTTTTGACAAAATTCTTGATTTTAAAAATTCACAAGATAAAAGACACTCTTAGTGTTTAAACATGATAAAAAACAAGAAATAATAATCTGCCTACATTGTTTGTCATATATACATTATTTGAAACCTATTTAGTGATTTTATATTGAAATGACTTTTTTTTTTAAAATGCAGTCTTTGAATATCGAACTGTCATTAAAAAAAATTAAAACAATTTTTCAAAATTTTGACATTTTTTATCTTAAAAAATATTTTACTTAGGATTAAGAAAATTAAAGGTGATTACGTCTTAAAATAAGCTATAAACAGTCCCAATTTCATTGAAATTTGTGACAATGATTAAATGGCTATGGGGAACTGACATGGAATGACTCTGCTTGATTTGATTTGAAATGCACCTCAAAAAATTTTTAAATAGGAAATACTACCAATAACACCCAAAATCCCACTATTTTTATTTCAGAATCAGGTAAAGGACACCTTTAAATATGTCTCCCACAAAAAATAAACTTAATAAAAATACCGCCTTTTGTTGATAATGCTTTTTTTCTTAATGCATTATTTTTCATAAAAAATTCACGACTTCAAAGATTAAATATTTTTTTAGACACACTTAAAATGTTATAAGCGTAACAATATATTTTTTTCATAAACTGCGTACCCTAAATATTATGCATAAATTATTTGAAGATGATTTGTAGAGTAGATATTGAAACATGATTATACATATGACATGCTACATTTGAAAACCGAGCTGTCAAGAATGCCAACTGACGGCAGTTTTTCAAAATTTTGACAATTTTTTTCTCAGAAACTATTTCACCAAGGAGCAAAAAAAATGACTGGTGATCATATCTTAATAGTAAGAACAAACACACGCAGTTTCATTAAAATCTGTGATAGTGGGTTACATATTGATATTTTACTGCCTGATTTGATGTGGAATGCCCCGAGTGCCAACTGACGGCAGTTTTTTAAAATTTTGACAATTTTTTTCTCAGAAACTATTTGACCAAGGAGTAAAAAAAAATACTGGGAATCATATCTTAATAAAAGGAACAAACACACGCAGTTTCATCAAAATCTGTGATGGTGGGTTACATGCCTGCCTGAACTGACATGGAATGACCCAACAGTAATTTGAATATAATAGTGCAATCGAAATTATAATGAGTGCTTGCAATATAGTGAAGTATTAAAATAAATGAGTAAAGTAATAAAAAAAATAAAAAAAAATGCATGATAATGCATAAATAATGTATAACTAAATATGCACAATAAAAATGGGATACATTTTTCTTATGTAACAGAATATAAATGTTCAATATTGTGGCAATGTAATCACGCATTAATTTTGCAGGTGTCTCCGGTTTCAAAATAGTTGGTTCAGCATCCAAATCCAGCCACTTCAATTGTGTCAGAAAATTATAAAAATTACTTTTTTTTTTTTTTTACTTTCTGGACATCAATGTTCAGAAAACCAAGTGAAATCAGATTTTTGGGGTTTTTTTAATAACATTAAAATTTCTGTATATTTTTGATTTTTTTTTTTTTTTTTTTTTTAATACGGTGTTAGTAACATATTTAGAAAGTTCAGTTCAATAACAAGTTTGAAAAGCCTATTTTGCAAATAACTGGCCAGTTTTGGCCTTATTGCCATTGGATGGAAGACTTTTGAAAGAAAGGTGACTCAAATTGTCATTCTTGTACAAGAAAATCCTGTGCAGCCTAGATCATGTTAGATAGCAAACACAGGTTTAAGCTCCTCATCCCTAAGCACCTCAGTGGCCAACACACTAACCACTATGCAGTGATGTCAACAATATCTTGATTTTTTTTTTTTTTTTTCAGAAATAAATTTATACTTTGTTCATAAAAAATAATACGTTCAGTCATATTAATGAGAATTACATATTAAAATACCTGCAGAATGATGTAAAACTAAAATTTCTGTAATTTTGTCCTTAAATCTGAACTGAAAGTTTCATTGTTTACATCTGTGATGATGGGTGGATTTTAGGGAGTATTGTATTTACAAATCTATTTAAATCATTTCTTTAAAATATTGTTTGGAGTAGTTTATGGAATTAAAAATGCAGATATATAATGGCCTTACATTATAAATATAGAAATTTTCCAGAACTGAAACTTTCCACTCCATATCTTTCATTCAACACCAAGAAAGCTGAAGAGTTGTGATTAGAAAAGAAATTATTCATTTAAAAATATTTTTGATTTGTTCAACAAACAATGCTTTTGGAACACGATAAAGTAAAAGTATCTAGAACTGATTTTAAACTTTCATTATTATGGCCAATCAATGTATCAAATGAATTTAATGCCAAACATTTTTAATGATACTATAAAATATTGTCAGGGTACAAAAGGATTAATGTAAGTAAGGAAAAACACTGTAAAATTATGAATCTGCTAATAATTTTATAAAATTTGAATAGGTATTCATATTAAAAGACACTTTGATATTTCATTAACATATGTAGGACAATTGCACAATAAAATATAATAAATAAGCACTTTGATACTTCTTGTGGAAAATCAGAATTGAGCCCAAAAAGCAAAAACCAAAATTTAACCTGAAGCAAAAACACTAGAGTCCAAAGCAGGGTCGAAACTATGGGGGGAAGGGGGGGGAGCATGTGCCCCGGGTGCCAGAACGGAAGGCGAAGGAGGTGCCAAATGATGATTTTGTTAGTCAATTTTTAATTCGTCTATGTTTACCATGGTATTGTTAAAATCATCCTGTCTAGGGTATGCCAAAGTATAGAAGAATCTAATGATGATATGGCATAAGGTATTGTATAAAGCAGAATTTTTTTTTATATACTTTTCGATTTCGTTTTCAAGGTTTTAATGAATCAATATTTGACAAAGCAGATTAAGTAGTTTAGTATTACATATTTTATGATTAATTTTAAAATAAGATGGCTATTAGAAAATTAGTAAAATTCTCTTTGTAGATTTACTTTGAGGAGGAGGGTGGCTGAAACCAAATCCATGTTTGCCCCGGGTACAAAAAAGGCTAGTTTTGACCCTGATCCAAATCACTATCCACACTAGAAAGAGCCAATTCAATACTGGTGCCAATGAAAGAGACAGACTGTAGAACTCCACCAATCTTGGCTGCTTTTCAACCTAATTTAGCCACATCGGAGTTTGACTATTAGTGGAAACTAGCCTGGATCATGTGACAGCCATGAGGGATGGAAATATCCTAGCTTGTCTCTTTCATCAGTTGCAGGCAAGATAGGGTTGTGTGGTTTATCTCTCTGAAAAAAAGGAAGGTTTTTATTGACACTTGTTTGCTTTAGTTTTATTGCACACCGCCATTTTTTAAAAAATCATAAACTACATCAAATGTGCTAGCAATGCCTTCTTTAAAGAATTTTCCTTTTACAGAGTGTCTTATTTAATAGCTATAATATGGAATTTTCAACTGCATTAGTATTTCATTATTCTAATATCAAGACTATTTTTTTAAAACTGAAGACACATTTCCTATTATCAGTAAAAAATTCATCGTAATGGCATAAATAAATAAAAATATCCAATTCCTCAAGAGTCATGAAAATTTTAGTAATGGACATCCCATAAACAGAAATGTATGAATTTAGAAACAAAGCAAGTTAATGAAAGAAAGAAATTATTAAAACCTAAGATGAAGATGCATTAAATTTTTTAATAATGTACGTACTTTTTGGTTTACAATAATCTTTCATGTCATCATTTGAGTGAAATACTGTACATTTTCAATATGAAATTTTTAAATTATTTTAAAGAGTCATAAGGTAATATGAGGAACACTGTTTACATGCACATGTGTGTAATGATTTTGTAGCAAAAGTACATCATAATATTAAAACAAAATGAAATCATTAATAAATTAAGCATTCTCTAAAGAACAGAAATGTATAAAAATAGCAACAGATTCTGAACATAAGCATTTTTTTTTTTTTTTTTTTTTTTTTTTTTTACCAAAACATTTTGTAAAGTTTTATAGAGTTTATAGAATTCTGTAGTTTTTCTACAGAATCACAAAGGTATCTCCTATAGAGCTTATAAAAAAAGCCATAATTCTATTCTACAGAATTTCTTTTGAATTATATTAAAGACTTTGTATGTAATGACTCTCTGCTACAAGATGGTTCATCAAAAAATATTTTCTCCTTTGTAGACTATAATATTACCATATGAAGGGTTTTTTTCAATATACAATATTAGAAATATATAAATTCAAGAATTTTTTCCTGAAAAATGTTAATGTATGCAAAACTTCTGTACCATATTCTTTATATTAATAAAAGGTACTGGCTACCAGTAACATTTTCCTAAAACATGTTTGGCCCCACCAGTGGCTCAGAGGTTCTGCTCTCGAATCTGGTGGACGGGAGGTGCTGGGTTCGAACCCAATCGCGTCCGTCGGCCTAATCGTTCGGAGTTTTCGTGGTTTTCTTCGAACCTTGGATTTCCAAGCGTTAATACGGGTTAGGTTCCCTTAGAAAGACCCCCACGAAGGGCACTCCCCCCCTGGGCCTATATCCCTCGTGCAGATAATTGGCCGTCATAAATACAACCAACCAACCAACCTAAAACATGTTTATACTTTCCATCTATATCTTAAAATTCAAAGGGACTCAGTACACCAAGCAAATTTTTAAACCTTAGAGCATTAGGCAATATTTTTACATATTTCTTTAGCACCTCATAAAATAGTATCTAAAATAAGTATTAATATGTAAATTGGTGCAATAATATAGTAGAAAATTCAAAATTTTACTGGACCATCCTTTTAATTTCTTAACTGCATGACAAAAGAAGACAGACTTAAGTCTCATAGAGTTTTTTCAATAAACTTTTGAAAATTATTTTTCATTATTATTAACCCTGGAATGCTACTTGAGATACACCTGCACACCATCACTTTTCTTTAGATTTTTTCTCTTTTTTAGATAGATAAGTTAAGTTTCTCAACTATTATTTAAAAAAATAAATTTTGAAAAGTTTTTAAAAATTCCTTTATTTACTTTGGATATATTATGGTACATAGTTACCCTAATCTAGCAGGCCTGTTAATAAAATAAGTAAAAATATGTGTAGCATTTCAATATTAAACAAACACTAAAAATAATTTTTTTTAACTAAAAATGAATTTAAATGTAAACATTTTTGTGAAAAAATAAAAATTTCTAGTCCTCTCTTATTTTTTCTCCCATTTTATAATGGACATATTTAATGATTAGATTCTGTTTAATTGAATTAGTATTAAAGATCATCTTAAATTTCAACTGTCTGTAACAAGTAAAAATTAAATTTAAAAAATAAAAAAACCTGACTGCATAAAAAGCAAATTAATTAATTATTTCTCACTAATGTGAAACTATTTTTTATATTACTTACATATTTTTTTTATTTACTTTTATTGGTGACTTTTAAGTTATGTTTAATTGTTAGTTCCTATCTTTAAGCACTGTTTTGATGAGACCTATAGATGTCTATGAAGGTTAGAGTTGCAGTAAAGCTAGAGATCCTACCTACACAACTTCCAGGTTGTGTAATATTTAAACGGAGCTTCTCACTCTAAAATAGTCAATAAAACATCGTCTTCATTTTGAAAGACCTATCAATTATGCCACTCAATATGGTGCATAAAATTTTTTTTCATCTCTACAACCATTTTGAATTTATAAAGACAAAACCTAGCCTATAACCATCAGAAGGTTAAGACAAATCGATAGAGACCTCATTCATTAAATTCCATCCAGCCATATGGATGTTTTGAGGGTGTAAAGAAATCCACATACCCAGATACGCGTCAAACACATAACCCTTCTTGGCAATTGGGTAAAAAGGAAGCAAATATGATGAATGATTGCATTTGAATTTTTTAAATGAAGCTTCAAACACATTCCTTAAATCTCTTATTTGTGACATAAAGATGAATTAGGGAAGTTTAAAAAAAATCATAAACATTTAACAAAGATTTGGAGTATTTTAAAAGATGGGGAGAAACTGAGGTAAATGTGTTAAAAGGTTGCTTTCAGCAAGACAAATGGTAGACAGGTGTTCATGAAAACAGCAGTAGTTAGCAATCTCAGTAGGAGTATGGTTCTGAAGAATTTTTGCTGACTTGCAATTTTAGGTATTGCAATTTTACCATTAAAATCCAAAAATTGATAATTTTGACATGTTTAAAAAAATTTAACATACTGAGTCATCCAAAAGGTTGAATTTTGACTCTTGTAGATAAATAATTTACGTGAAAAACTGTTTCTATATTTCAAATAATTCCCATTTTAAAAGTCTATGAACAAATGAAGAGCTTAGTGGAAGAACAGGTAATAATACATTTTCTCAAAAATTGTTTTATTTTATGGATGAAAGCATTATGAGGTCATATGGTAAAACTAAAATACTATAATTCTGTTTAGTACTGAAGAAATGAGACAGTATATTTGATAGTTTTATATTTAATAATTAAATGGTGAAAATAATTTTTAATAATTATTAACTAAATGTTAATATTATTTTTTTGGGAGAGTTTAGTATCACCTATTAACATTCAAATATATGCTACTAAGAAGGAATTAAATAAATAACTAAATAACAGAAGAAAAAAACTTTCACTTTTTTCAAATTCTAATTTTTGTTACATAACAACTTCTACCACTCAGGTCTTCAAATGAAAACAGGAAGCATTTCATACTTCAGTTAACTAAATTTTGGGCTATTTTTTAATGCTAAAGTAATGGCTCTTTTTATGCTTAAAATTATTTGAATTAGTTATATTAATATTATATGATATCATTCTTTAACAACAATTGAAATAACACAAATGACATTCAGATAAAGAATTTTCATTTTAGGAACCTTTATTTTAATTACACAATTTGCACATATATTTAAAATATATATATAATAATGTAATCTCTTGGGTTTCTTGGTCTCTGCTGTCTTTTTCATTGTTAGTCTCTGCAAAATAAAAAAATAATATACCTATATAGTATTTTTAAAATATAAATATATATATATATATATATATAATTAAAATGAAATCACATGTGTGAAACTCAAAGGAAAAGGTAATATAAAAATTAAACCATAAAAATGAAATCACAAATGTAAAAATAAATGGGAAAGATAATTAAATATAGTGTGAGCTGGTACATGGTATTTCTGCAGTCTGTGCAAAATGATTTTTGGTGCCTTTAGAACATGCATGACAAACTCGTTTACCACTATATATATATATATATATATATAACCATTAAATAAACATTACCGACCACCAATAAAAACTGTGAAATTATGAATATATATATATATATATATATATAACCATTAATTAAACATTACTGACCATCATCAAAAACCGCAATATTGTGAAATGACAATAAAAATGGATACCACAAACTTATAATATAGAACTGTATGTATAAAATAAAGTGCCTTATACATAATTACAAGAATTAATATGGAAGAAAAAAAGAAGAATATGGATAGCGAAAAAAATTGAAAAACTATATATATATATATATATAACCATTAAATAAACATTACCGACCACCAACAAAAACTGCGAAATTATGAATAAAATGACATTAACAAATTGACAAAAATGCAGTTCCCCCAACACATTTAATATAGATTCAAAAAACATAGTTAAAAACAGCTGAAATTGAATAACAGAAATGGAATAATGGAAATTTGTAGGACTATATATATCTAAGCAAATTTATTATATTACCATTGCAGTTACAGTTAGTGCAAGTGTGTTTGCACAGCGTGCATTTTATTGCATCAAACATAGGAAAAATGCCAAAGGCTTGGACCACAGATAAGTTGTTGTAGTGGTGGCTAATGGCTTATTTAAAGGAGGGGGGGGGGAGGTGTTCACAATCACATTATAAAATTTATTAAAATAAAAATTGGACGTAGGACCCAACATGCAGGTTAGTATACGTTTGTGCAGTATTGAATTTAGAATCATTTTTCTTTAGATGGAATTTTGCTGTTCCGAGGGGATGATAATATGGATTTCAGAAGGGGGGGGGTGCTTTAAATGGGAAAAGCCTTTTTTCCCGACAAATTCCCTCCCAGACATCCCCTGAATTCATCACTGAATTTTTGTCTTCCTAAGTCAATGATTTTTTAAAGTACATAAAGATTTTTGTAATTTTTTCACTCAGTTTTTTTTTTTTTCAACATTCAAACAAAATGCACTCTCGAGATGTTGGTGAATACCTATCTTCCCTATAGCAAGTTAAATTCTAATGTGGAATTTAAATGCGACTGTGAGCACCTACGTCTCTTTATTTTTTCAGTTATATGTGATAAATCAGCTACACTATAACTCACCCAACTTCAATGACCATTTAGTTCTGCAAAATGAAAGATAGGGAAAAAAAGCAGCTTATTTGTTAATTCACATACACAAATCCAGTGACATTTGTCACATAAATCAGGTTTAAATTTCCTTTTGAAATTTCTAATTTTAGATTTTCTCACTTGGATAAGAATTTAAAAACAGTTTTGGTTTACACAATTTCATTTAAATTTTTCTTTCCAAGGGGAAACAATGAAAAGTGCTGTTTCTTTAGTTCCGAAATATTGATTTTACTAACTTCCATTCTAAATGTTTTTAACTATGTACTTGTTTTACATAATAATAAAAAAGAAAGATAGAACAGAGAGATTAACAATTAGCAAAAAATACCCAACTTAATATTTAAATTGCAACAGAAACAAAACTAACAAGAAAATTCCATCAAAGATACATGCTACCACACATTACAGATTGTGCGAACGAAATTACCTGAGTGATGCATCGCAAAGCCTCTCCTTTCCCCGGTATCGTATGCATAAGCTGATTTTGAATAGAATATTCCCAGTCGCACGTGCTATTAAGAAAACATGTGTCGCTGAGTGTTGAAAGCTTTCTTATTTTCTGCAGTAATGGTTTGTTATGAACATTTTTTAAAAAAAGGGAAAGGCGGGGAAGGCATGCATGAATATTACTCATATTGGACAGTGACAGATAATTAGGAATTTTTTATAATTATTTTATTTATTTTGTTAAATTATTTCTTCATTTTTCTTTGGCTGTTCACGTGCTCATGTGCTTCAATGGAAGAGCTACCACTGAGTTGTTGGCAGGCTAACTATGGCCCGCAAGCCACCTGTTTGACATGCCTGCTTTAGAAAAACAAAATTTTTCTTCTCATGCATTAGTCATGGAAAATTTTCCAATATTGCGCACATATATTACAAAACCTGTTAATAAACTTTTTTTCAGTCTCTCTCATTAATGCATTTAAGTTTATTTCAATTGCAGCTTACTAATTTCAGGAGAAATATGTTAAAAAATTATCAGTGGTGATTAACAACCCATATCAAATATTTAATATCAGCCTGAAATATTGCTTAATTTTTGGAGTTTTTATTTAATTATCTATATTGGCAGTTATGAGTTTTTAAAAATGACATTTTAAGGGGGCCCAGAAAAGTTCGAATTGTCAAAAATTGACTGAAGTTTGATTGTGTATTAGAAAACTGGTAATTAATTTAGAATTCATTTTGGATTTCTTTATTTATGTTCTATAGAAACATTTCTTAAATTGTAAAAAAACAATAACATATTTTTTATATTTTACAATAAATTAATCTTGCAAAAATATTTTTACCATGATTTTGAATTTCAGCTTCCATATTTTTAAGTTAACATTTCTTCTTTATTCTAATTGTTAGCTATTGGTTATATCTAAAACAATAATAAATTTATAAAAAGTTATATATTCTAAAAAATTCAAAATCCATAAAAAAAATGATCACATTTTTTTGAAAGAAATTGAAAAAAAATTGTTCTTTATTGTTCTTTTTCAGGTACAGTTTGTAGAGAATTTAATTTCATTTACTAAACAAAAACAAACAAACAAACAAAAAACATGTAAATGTGTTAACTTGTTCAAAAGTTATCATGGCAAAACAACGATATCTATCAATTAAGGCTGTTTGATGTCACAATTTTTTGTGTAAATCTGAAAAACAAAAACAGATGCAATTTTCAAAGTAATTGATTTCAGAGAAAATAATTTGAAATCCACCTAAACAATTTTTTTTTAAATTACTACCATTTAATACATTGAATGTTATTATATATTACAAAAAAGAAATATAAATTATAACAATTTTTTAATTAAATAGCAAAAACAGGAGCGAAAAAAAAAACAATCCTAGTAAAGTCTTTTTACCAATATTTTAAAAATTAGATTCAATGGAATTTATTATAAAAATTCCAGTAGAGCCAAACAAATGCACATGAAGGAAATCATGCACGTCTTTCAACCAGCTTCAAAAGATTGTGCAGATTTTATTGAAATATTTTTTATTATACACTACATGGCCAAAGGTGACCGGTCACTTGCGATTTTAGACATTTTGTTAAATATAAAAAAAAAAATACATGAGGAATTAACCTAAAACTGCAGGTGTGTAAACAGTATAGTATAGGTCATATAATTCCGCGAAGATTTTTTCCCCAAAACTCCATAGGGGGCCGTCAACAAGCTGAAAAAGAACGAATATCTTTTGGATAACCCTGTAAAAACTAATCTAGCAAAAGCGTTCAAACTCAAGATTATTAATAAGTGGCTTATTGTAATATACTGTGTTGATTTTTATGAGGATAGCATGTATACTCGTAGAGAAATTAAGGTTTTTATAAAAACAGTCCCAAATTTCGCCAAGTGTTTTGCTTATAATTTGCAGAGTTCTTTATATAAAAAAAAGTTCTTTTCAAAAAGTATGCCAAACAACATTGTACACAATACTCTGCAATCAGAATTAAAAAATAATAAAAATTGGATGAAAAATTAGCAGGTTTACTAAAGAATGTTTCACTGTGCATGCGCGAATGCAATCAAAATATAATGTACATAATGTATTAGCTAAGCATATAGAGAAACTTTTGTGAAAGTCTCAAAATCATAGCTTGAAAATTTTGAAAATTATCGTTGATCGAATAAGCTCGAAATCTGTTGTTCCCAAAAGGAAGCAAAAAGATGAGGGTTGTATCCAAATATAGTAGTACGTGCAATATTGTGTACGCTATCTTGGCACTAATCAGCAGATATTCACACGAGTGATCTTATAATGGTTCCGCTTTTAATTTTCAAGTACGAAATCCTAAAAACGAATAAATCAAAAAACGAAATTCACATTTTTGTAATAACTACACGACTGCCACAGAAGACTGTTTTATATTCTGTTCGCACCAGTATTTTTCTAATGCAAATTTTGGTATATTTCTCTTGCAAATGTTGTCAAAGTGTCTGTTAAATATTTCTGCTTTGGGAAAGTGGTACCAATTAGAATTAAAAAATACTCGCCCTTGGCAGCCCTGTAATTAACAATAAATAATCAGAAGTAAATCAAAATATTACATGAAATTACAAGGGGTATGTAATACTAAACTTTTTATTTAGGATTTAATGTACAAGTACTACTATTCATATTCCTTCAGCATGTACAAAATATCTCGTTTAGATTGTAAGGCTTTTCTGTAATGCACAGAAAAGTTCATTATACACAGTTAAAATTGCCGTCGTAAGGTTATCATTTAAATCACTGCTAATACGGTATTCTTTCATAATGTTAAAACCCGGCAAAACTTGTTGAAAACTTGGCAATGGCATTTCAGTGCAGTTATCTTCTTCTTCACTGCTAGTTTCCTTATTTCGGATCATTTCATCGATTGTTAGAAGAGAACATGTTGCAAGTTCCGAATCACATTGCACGAATTCTTCAAATGCAGTAACATCATTTAAATTTGACCTGTTTTTTTGGTGAAACAAAATGATCAGGATCAGAATTTAAGTAGGATTGACACCAATTGGATTTAAAAATCCGCCAAGGGCGAAGCAGTTTTTTGTCGTTTTCGATTAAACATTTTACCAAGCCATCCTTAGGAAATTCATAACTCGCAGGACGTCAATGTTCATATTTTTGACGGCTTTTTTCACCAAAAGTTTTCAATAATGTTGTTTAAGGGATTTTATGCATCCTAAATCCAGTGGCTGCAATTTGCTGGTACTATTTGCAGGGAAGAATTTCACAGTTATGTTTTTAGAAAGTCTATATTAGGTGGATGAGCCGGACACTGATCAATGAATAAAACGATTAGCAGTTTCTGTTTTCGCATTTTATGATCTAATCCTTTAACTAATAGGTAAAGGAAGACACTGTCGTCCATGTTTTTTATTGGTAAGGTACATTGTAATGTTTTCACACTTTTGAAACAGCGCGACTTTTTTGATTTGCCAATAATAAAAGGAGCTATTTTATCAGATGCATCTACATTGCCCCAAACAATAACACTGTCAATGGCATATTACTCTTTTATTCCATCATGGCAAGTATCCGATTTGATTGCAAGAGTTTTAGATGCAGAAGATTGTAAAACGAACCTGTTTCATCTGCATTGAAAATGTCTTTTTGTTTATATTCTTTTATCAGATCTTGCAATTGGTTTGGAATCCAATCATCCACTGTTTTACAATAAACATCTCCAGACTCTCCACTTACAGTTTTTGACCGTTGTGCCGTGTTTTAATTTAAACTTGTGAAGTCATCCGGAGGGAAGGATGCATCACATTCCACATTCAGCTTCTTCAAAATTTCTTGTTTTTTCTCCATAAGCAAAGCACCATTGATGGGAATTTTTACACTACGACACTTATTAAGCCACTGTTAAAACAATTTTTCTACATTAGCAAATTTTCCGCTAAAGACTCGAAGCTTTTTCGAAGCACTAGATCCATTTGATGATATCTTTTCTCGATGATCTTACGCTTATAAATTACCGTGTTTAAAGTTGAAACTGATAAACATAATTCTTTCGAAAGATCCTCTTTTTTTAAATGTTGGTTTTCATCCACCATTTTTAAAATGCACAATTTTTTCCTTCAACGATAGAGATTTTCTATTGCGCAAACCGCGAAGTCTTCGTGAACCGCTAGTGAACTATAGAATCGAGACACTGAAATTGATAGGAAAAAAACTTGCCCACTGCTGGGCCTGGGGAGAGCATAAAACAACCCTTATATATAGAAAGTGGGAGGTTCACAATCCTCATGGACGTTCACGTTCGTTTCTTTGACTTGGCCAGGGGCGCGCCAGCATTATCCAGCACCTGTGTGCAGAACGTCAGTTGGCGCCCTATATCCCCCCCCCCCTCCTCCGAAAATAAAACTTTATATATAAAAAAATTCCATTGGTTCCCATCCTTCTGGAGTTTTTTTCCTAGGTCAAATAAAGTTTTGATCCAGAAAATGTGTTTAATAAAATGTGTTTTGTTTCTATAGGGCTCGTATTTTATTTCATTTATTAAATAAAATTTCTCGTTCCAAACATGTTTCATTTACTTGAAAAATTAGGAAGGTAGGCAGTTTTTAAAATAAAATTCGAAAAACGGTAAAGCCTATGAAAATAGAACCTGTCTGTATCACAATATTCTCCATTAAACTGGAAAATTTGATTCTCCCGGAGAAAAAATTACAATACAATAACAATAGATTGCATCTACACTAATAAAAGAAAGTTATTTGTCATCTATAATTTGCATATCTATCTATATTAATAAAAGAAAGACGTTTGTCTTCACTCTGCATGGCGACGGATTAGAAAATATACCGTACATCAGAGGCGGATTATCCATTAGGCTGAGTTGGCTTAAGTCTAGGGGCCCCGAAAGGAAAGAGGTGCTAAGATTTTCTTTTAGGGTTTTTTTCTTCATACAGGGATAATATTTTAAGTAAAAGAGAAATGATGTGAAATATTCTTTGTGTCACTCATCTATTTAGTCTTATAGGTAATTAACATATAGATTGTATTCCAAATGCTATACACTCCTTTCAATTTTGTTGATATTCGAAAGAAGAAAATATTGATTGGTTTCTTGCCATTTTTCGGCTTCTAGTTTCTGATGGATTTACACAGAGGCGGCTTTTGTAACCACAGCATTCTGGGCGAGACTTTATCAGCATCTGTACAAATTATATCTTTTAAAGAAGCTATTGCGTTTTAATCAAGCATTTTGTCTATTTTTCTCCCTTAATTTTTAGCATCATGCTCGATCATCCGACATTGCTCCCTTATTCTAGTAAAATTCATTGTAAACTTAAAAAATTATTTTGAGATTAGATGTAGTGATTCCCAAACTTTTATTAGCCACGCCCCACCAAAGCATCTGTAAAATCACGATGCCCCCCCCCCTCCCCCGCCCGACACACATATACTGTAATGTCTCTTATTATTTAAAAATGAACTGTATTCATCTGAAAAGAGCTTAGCAGTAGCCTTAACAATAAACCATTCATTTCGCATTTCTTACTTATCAAAGAGTTGAATTTTACGTCACAAATATTTTTTTTAATATAATACTATAAATGCAATGAGGCTATACTAATGTATACATCTTCACTCATATGCCCAAAGGCAGAGCCGTCCTTAGCGAAAGTGAGGCCGAGTGCAAGAACTTCTGCGAGGCCCTTCACTTTCAAACTAGTTACCCCCCCCCCCATTCCCAACAATTTTGCAAATTTAACTTTGTTTTTTTAATTAAAACCAGAAATTTACAATAGTATTTTTTGATTTATACAATGATATACATTCTGTGATTAAATAAACTGGAGATAACTATTAAAAAATTTTGGTAGAAAATTTGAATAAAAAAAATCCGCCAAATTGGTAACACTACTTCCCACAACCCAATCACCTTACATGATACAAACATGGACATTCCACGGATTGCGCTCTTTTTGTGTGTGTGGGGGGGGGGGGGGGTTGGTATGTTTAATTAGTAAAGGTTTATACAAACTCGAGCCAGTTTCTTTTCGTAATACTCGGACTGGTCTGGGGTTATTCTTTTTTCTGCAGATTTGGGACTCGCCGGGAATTCATTTTTGCAGTGTCGTCTCGAAGCGGTATTTTTTTTTCTTTGGTAAATTAGTGATATTGTACAGTTGTTAAAAAAGACAGAAAGTGAATTTAATCGCCAAATTGCCTCAGAGAAATGCGTAAGTTACTGTTCAACTCGAAATTGTGTAAAGAGTTTGATGAGGTTTAAGTACGCTAATGTTAATTCCCGTGACAAACCTATATTTATCATCTTCTCAAAAATCCCTTGATGGATTTTTTAAATTAATACATAGACGTAGATACGTCAGGCTTTTTTTTCAATAAAAAAAAAGATTTGAATTATGAAAATTATGAATAAAGTCATAGTAAATAGATTGTTATGATTGACAAGTTTCACAGAAAACAAACCACAATTTTAATAAATGCATGATGATTATGTAAGTGTATAACTCATTCCAATCATTAGTTTTGAGATATAGATAAATTTTACTCTTCGATTGCCTAAATAAACCGCCTATTCTTATCAAATCATCTACAGAAAAGAAATAGTTTGAGAATAACAGGGGAAAAAAATATGGTACCTTCTTACACACAGAGAGTTTATTTTACACTAAAAAATTCTGTATAATTTTTCTGATAACTATTTGAGTAACAGCGATACTTCTCTTTGTAACGTAAATTCATTTTTTTTTTAATTTCTGTGTAACTTCGTAACACATTTTCTTTTGAAATTCTATGGAAATTTAAGAAAAGAATGTAAACAATATTTTTTATCTGCCTGCCTTTATTAGAAAAATACTGAAATACGTTGTCAAAAGTGGGTGGTACATTTGAAAATTTAAAGTTGACACGATTTTTAATTTATAGACAACCTTTATTTCAAAATCTATATTCATATTCGGAAAGTAGACAAAATTCTGAGTCGAAAGGTAATTTTTGCATCTTTCCGCGACAATTTGGCCATTTAAAAGCATGAGATGTCTTTTTTATTTCTCTCTCCCTCTCTCTTTCTCTCTTTTTTTGCTCTTGGCGACTCTACATTTGTAAATGAATCCTTAGAAGCTTATTTTGGTTTAATAAACTAAAGAGAAATATTTTTTTAATCTACTTTTGTTTCTTTTACAGATATTCCGAATCATAACTTTTTCAATCAACTTTTTGTTACCTTCTAAACAATTTGATTTTAATGGGTCTTCATTTGAATGTAATTGTCTAATGTGATTAATTATATTATTATTCCGTAAGCTTGCTGACCATATTCTGAAAAAGTCTGTGCTTTATAAAGGTTTGCTTAAATCTGTAAGCACCTTTTTTTTAAAAAAAAAGAACTTTAATCGTAGCATAACACCGGTTAATAGAAATCGGATTTTTTGTAGTAATTGAGTTCGGTCAAGGCAGATTTTGATGATTTTTGCTCGGCTCAGGACTGGATCGAACTTCTATTTTTTACACCGAGTCTGGACAGCTTTCTCTGCATCGGGCTGGATATGGGTCTTAAAATTTAGGCCCAAACAGACCTCTAATAAAATTTAGATGATGTTCGCGAGCAGGCGATTAACGATCAGCCGACAGTGAGAGTTTTTGTGCAAATTCAAGCGATTTTTAAAACAATTTGGTGCGGAAAATTCTTAATTCCTTTCTGATAATTTCAACAGAAACATAAATAAAACATACCTGCTAAAATGTTTATGTAATTGACTACGGAGGGATATATACACCCCAATGACCGATAGCAGTGTTCCCACTATTGAATATTTCTATATTGGTTTTGTTCTATTACAAAGATTTAAAAAAATGGTAGATTTCTCTTGAAATTTCATTGAACTGTATGGCAAATGTTTGTTTTGAAAAAGTACTAGGACTATAATTACATAAAAGTCGCCAGTTACAGCAATTTCTATTAAAAAATAAATTCGTAGTCAAAGGATTAATCGTTTCAACTATTCGATTATTCCACTTCGTATTATGGCCGTAACGAATGTGATAAAGATAAATTTGAACCTATAAACTCTATTGTTTTTTTTTTTTTTTTGTTATAACCTGTGTAAAAGTTTTGACTCAATTAGCAAATATAAAATATTTAAATACTTTACGTTATAATAAGATAATTTAAAAGTAGGAAAAAAATCTGAGTCGAATTCAATGTTTCCCAAATTTTTTTCTTTCCTGAGACTCTTTCAAAACTTAATCTTTCTTAGTTTTGGAGACTTTTAATTTAGTCTAAGGGTCTGGGGCGGGGTTTCAACTCCCTGCCCCAAACCCCCCGTGTTTACTCAAAAGACCATAGGTATGCTTGAGGACAAGAACATCTATATTCGTATATAAAAAAAAGAGAAACTTGATTGCAGAAGAAAGAAAGAAAACCTGTGTTGTTACATTACAAATAGTCAGTAAAGTAATAACGAGCAGTTGGTCATAATCATCATTACCAACAACCTCTTAACAACTAAAATTCAGCAACCTTCTCAGATTACTTATGTGCCTAATGCTGCCTAGGCTAGAGTATAACGATTCCAATAGCTAGAAATAATCTATTTTCTTCTGGAACGGTTCAGAACTTGCGCCGAAAATTTTTTGATAAAACACGTTACATTCTATAAATAAGTATGTTTACATATATAAATTTTATTGCCAAATAAATAACTCACAACAAAATGAAAAATAAATTGTTAGCTATTTTGTATTAATTTTTTTCCGGGCGCGAGGCCTTTCTAGGCGCAAGGCCGTGTGCTGCCCCCCCCCCCCCCCCCCCCTAAGGACGGCTCTGCCCAAAGGAGTTTTTTTGTACCTTTGCAATTGACCTCAGTGTTGAACAAAAGAGTTATATTGTCTGCATTTTTATCTTCACAAAATGCTTTTAGTTTCTTCGTGTTCATACAGCAGAGCGAATAGAAATCCAAAGCTCATTCAATAAATGTTCGAAAAACTTTTTTTATTTTTATTTTTATTTTTTTTTAGATTTTAGTCTGCCGGGGGTCTCTACCAGGATATGCGCAGGCAGACCAAAATATTCTTAAAAAAATTTTTTTTTTACCTTTAATTTGGCACCAGTTTCATCCCGTAACTCGATGACGTGATAATGACGCCAAAATGACGAGTTGGCGCCCGCTGCAGCGCCTATCGTAAAAAGAAATGTCGAGGCAGACCAGTCATTCCTTAATTTACTCCTAAAAGTATTGTCCTGCATCATGATTTTATCCCGTAACTTGATGACGTAGTCATTCGTGTCGCCGCGCCCGGTCTATAAGAGATATGTGCTTTGGGTATCACTTCGCGTTTTTAAAAAGGGTGAGGGGATGGTGCGCATTTCATATTATTTATGTTTTATCAAGAATTTTTGGTCAGAACTGAAAGTTTTATATATCTAAATGCCAGAAATTAAATACAAATTCGAGGTTCGCTTGAAAAATCAGACCGGAGCGTAGACAACAGCCCCGGTGTACGCTGCAGGTAGCAATGGGGCCATCAACTCGAACTTCTTTTCGATGGATTTTCATTAAAAAATGAAAAATCCTATATATTCCAGGTTGTGCACTGCCGAAGGTAGTGCTGCTGACTGGAAAGATTTCCATTTAAAAACAAGCCGGACAGAGAGCGCTGCACGTCCTGTGTATGCTGCTGAAGACACCCCCCCCCCCCCCCTCCCATCTCTAGGTTCATTTGGAAAAAATATATAATTATTCAACATTTGATTTTAGGCATATTTAAGGTTATAATCATTGGCTCGAGCAATGCCAAGCGGGTCGGTTAGTAGGGCATAAAGTGCACAGGAATTTAAAACTTTTTTTTTCATAAATCTATATTTTCCCGTTCATATTAGAGTAATCGTTGTAGCTCCTAACTTATTTATGTCTAAATTGAACTTTTTATGTCATTCTAGTCTCTGTTGCGTCTAAGGTTATATGTAATGCTAATAAGTGCTCATATTTCAAAAGTTTCAGTTTTATGTTTTAAATTGAAATCAAAAAATCTTACAATCATCACAGTTATTTATCCAGAATGTGATTAGACATGAGAGTAGGCAGGGGTTTCAGAGAGAAAGGCCGCCACTCTCAGTCATTGAAAAAGTAAGAATTTTTGGCCAAATTTAGCCTATTTTCACCATTCCCTTCCCTTTAACAAAAATGCTGTTTCCGCCATGATGATAGGTCCAGAGTACAAGATAGTATAGATAAAAAATATTTGTTCTGCACGGAGGTTCGTGGTCCGAAAAACACAATTTTTATCCTATACGTATTAGTTTCTACAAAAGTGATCATTTGTAGAAGATATTGCTTCGGCCGCCTAAAGTAGGTTTTACTCTATGAGCGTGAAAATGACATTGTTAAACCTACGACACTGAATTACAAAACCTTCACAAACAGCTGATTTTTCTTTTTTACCAATTAAAATTTCTCTTATAGCTGCCGCCAGTCTCTTCAATCTAAAATCTTTACATTGAACAGCACGTTCATATAAGTTTTTGTTTTACATTGTTTCTCTATTTAGGCTTGTCCAACGCATCTCCCATGGTGGCGCCCTTTGAAAGTTTTTCTGGCGCCCATTCGAATGTTTCCTCTTACTAGCTATTTTTAAAACTAAAAATTCCTTTTAAAGGATGCTTTCTTTAAAATGAATGTCGTAAGAGACTTATGGCTATCGCCGTTGAAATGTATGTGTATCCTATAAGATGCTTGTGACGCCTAAGTCTACCACTATTCATGGCCTGATTGCCGCAGGGGAAACTTTTACCAGTATTTCCGAAGAGTAATTTTCATCTTATTTATGACAGAAACTCTTCTGTAAGGTGGCGATTGCCATTTAAAAATAAAGAGCAGATCGAATGTAGCCCCGGCGGTAATAAAATTGTAATAAGCTCTACTACTACTGCAGTGAGATAATAGTGATGCATGTTTTCAGCCATGTGAATTATGGCGCCTTTTATTCAATTCCTACTATTAGTTCACACTCTCCCTATATTTATTTATTTATATATTTATTTATTTATATATTTATATATTTATATATTTATATATCTTGTTCAAATTTTCAATCGTTAATAAAATACTCATTATTCATCCTATCAAGTTGAAATAATTTTTTTTAAACTTGTACTGGATGACAATTGATTTTAATACAGTTTTTTCAAATATTAATTAATTAATTAAATTTTAATTAATTAATTTTAGTTTTGCATGGGAAACAAAATGGCGGCCATTGTTATTGAAGATCAATGAAAGTATTTTCAATAAGGGGTTACATAGGGGGACCCTGTTCTGTCGCCAAATACCGCCAAGTTTGTCGCCAACTTGGCGATATATCACCAAATTTGGCGGCCAAAATGAGTCGCCAAAAATGACGCCAAATTGGCGATATCTCTAATATTTCGCCAAATTGCCATAGAGTTCCATTGTAAACCTACTTGCTTATAGAAAATCAACAAATTGAGATATTTTAATGCAGCTTAAGGGATTATATTAAATTTTTCTTTGATGACCTAAGTAGGAATTGACTTCAAAAACAAAATTTTTATATTACTTGTTCTTTGCAACTGCATGAGGTGCGTCCTCTGTTTATTGAAAGGTAAAGATCTGTGTCTAAATCATTTATTGGAGATACAGACGTAGAATAACACGAAATAAATTATATAAAAAAAGAATCGAATATTTATAAGTACGTTAGTCTCGGGTAAATCTACAAAACATAAATCATATGTCAAGAAATTTTAACATATTTTAGTACAATATTAAATTAAGGATTTTTTTTTTTTTTTTTTAAGAATTTGCTCCTGAATTGAAATCTTTGGCGCCTTTACCACTTCGGCGCCTGTGTGCACCGCACACTTTGCACACTGGGTCGGCGCGCCCCTGGACTTGGCAGTTTTTGGTTAAGGTCACGTGACTTTTATAAGATTGGACACGAAGCTGGGAATCTGAGGTCGAAATGCGCATTTTCTCTCTTCTTGACTAGAAGAAAAATAAGTGTAACTGAAATTTGCGATTTCAGGAAAACGTATAAATTTGGTTAAATCCAATGCACCAAATATAATTTAGACTAACTATTGCACTCACTACAAATTATTAGCTTCTAGAAATTTGTTCGAAGGTTTGATAGTAAAGAGACAATAGACGAAGTTCGATGCGTTTTTCTCTGCGGTAAACTAATACATCAATCCCGAATGCTACAACTAATCTAGAATTTGGGTCATTCCATACAAAATTAGCAAATCAGCTGTGGCAGACATGTCACAGATTTTAATGAAAATCATTATATAAGTAGAT
This sequence comes from Maratus speciosus, assembly GCA_963932465.1. NCBI lineage: Eukaryota > Metazoa > Arthropoda > Arachnida > Araneae > Salticidae > Maratus > Maratus speciosus. Next base: position 30,532 of record CAWVRF010000759.1, on the reverse strand, counting down.
CATATCTATTTATGAGTAAATCTAAAAAAATAGATTTCAGGATTGTTTATTTAAGTATTAAAGTTTACATTAAAGGTGGATGCAAAATCGAGATTTTGTCAGCATGCTAAAAACTTCAATTTTGATTATTAGCCTTAGGAATGGAAAGACTATATTAAAAATTATTTATAATTAGGAATGAATAATAAGTAGCAGATTGGCGTAAGTTAGTAATTGTATTTTTATTCCGTAATTTGAAAAAAAAATATTTGTGAAAATTTTTGAGGGGGAAATGCAATATTTCTACTGTTCATTTAAACACGAAGGACAGCTCTGACAAGTTTAAAACGACTTGACGTTATAGCTAAATGTATATATTTTAAATATCAAAACTTTCATTCTTGCCTTTTTATTCCTTAATGAGAAAAAAAATAGTAAAAAATGTTGAGGGTGAAATGAAATATTTCTATCACTTCTTTGAAAGTGTAGAGAAGCTTTTTAAAACTTTTAAAATGTTTGATATTATGGATAAATGTGTATATTTTAAATATAGAAACTTATATTCTTGCTTTCAGTTTATTTTTACCTCAAGAATATTTTAAATTAAAGTAGAAAAAATAATTCATTTAGACAAAAAATTACCTATCCCTATCCTAATTAATCCTAAATCCAGATTCAAAAAATAGATGGCAGCACTCATTTTTTTCGCATTGAAATCGTACAATATTTTAAGAAACGAGCTCTAATTCAAAGTGCAAAAGCTCATGGAATGCAACAGATATTAACTTTTTGAACCCATTTTTGCTATGTTGGGAATCAAAAGGCAATCTTGAATTTTTTTGAGCATATCATGGACTTATTGATCTTTATGTCTGTGCAATACTGTTAATGTCGGACCATTCCTTTATTTATATTTTTGCTCATACATAAGAGGAAAAATTATGATTTTGTAATTTTTTTAAAAGTTTCTAAGTTTTTTTGAAGATGAAGGAAATAAATGGCAACTTTCAAACTTGGGGAATTTGATCTTCATATGTAATACTACATCAGGCATCAATTTCACAGATGTTTTTGAATTCCTTTGATTTTTATAACATTTCTAATTTTCTCAAAATTTACAAATTTTCAATTTTTACAATCAATTAAAGATTAATCATGGTGTTACCAGATTATTATTACTCAATAAATAAGATTAATAGTTTTCCAGAGGTTACAATATTATAAAAAAAAATTCCTTTCTGTTAAATAGTTTTCAAGATACGGAACTTCAAACTTGCAACTTTGGACGATTGCACACATGTCATTCTTTATTACAAGTTTTTTAAATGTCCAAAAAGTTGTGAAGTGTGTGTTGTCACAATGTTTGTGAAGATATTTTGAAGTGCTCTGTTTTAATACGAATTGAACATGTGTATCAAATTTTATTTAAATCGGTTGCTATGTGACCACGACTTTTTTTTAATTTTTGCTCATTTTAAGTGGAATGACCCATTTCTAGAATTTTATACGAAGAAATTAACAGTTAAAAAAATTAACCAATTTGGGCGCAGCTCAGTTCTTTAAAAATATCCGAGGGTAACCATATATTCTTAATATTTTTTGTTTACGTACTTTTTCTTAATTTTGATTTTGAATGAACACATTGGTCTAAATTTGTTTGATGGCTGAATAAAATGTTATATTAGAACCTCACTCAATATCCCCATCAGCCTAGATTCCGTCAAATTATAATTTGGCAAGAAATTGCAATTTTTTAAAAACATTGCTCTGCGTGTCTTTGCCCAATAGATTGGGGTGAAACCCTGCAGTGAAGTGGTAAAGCCCCATTTTGTTTAACCGGCCAACTAAATAAATATAGTTTACAGAAATGCAATTGACGTAAACTGCACGATATTTAGAAGCTAGAGTTCCTGTTCTTCGCAGATTTTTTTAATTTCCAGACATTTGCATTATTATAATTTCAACAATCATATGATTTTTAAAAACATATTACAACAAAAATGAAAAATTGAAAGTTACCTAATTTTCTCCCACGGAATTTCTTCAAATGTTATCAACATATAACTGGTACGATTAAGCTTAACTGCCTATTTCTGTTTAACCCTTAAATGCCTGATTTTTCAAAAATCGTTGTAATAATGTCTTTCGGCTTTCATTTTTAAAATAAATCACGGGAAAAATACTTTAAAAAATCATATTTTGTTTTAAGTATGGTTTGCGGCTAAAAAACGGTTTGTTACTAATCGGCAATACTGGTCTTTAATTGAAAAAATAAGTTTCCTTGATAAAATTCTATAATATTAAACACACAAGAATTTTAGGAACTATAATAAGAAATAAATTTTACTTGCTCACTGCAGAACAAAATAGGGTATTTCGCAAGCTTCCAAACAAAACAAAAAGAATAAGTCGCAACAATTGAAAAAATAAATCTATCTTTATTCTTAAACAGCACAAGTGTTGCCATCTACATGTTGAAAATCGATTTAATAATATTTTCAGAATGTATTTTATTGGCAACATTAGGCATTATAGCTTCAATATTATTCTAATAGTATTTTAGAGCCTAAATTTGGTATGTTGCCGAAAAGCAACACCAGGCATTTAAGGGTTAAGGTATGTGCCTACCCTAAAATTGCTGTTTTTTGCGAAATTTTTCGATTTCTTCCTTTATTATTTTAAATTAAAGTTGAAACATTTACTAGATTCTAAAAGGTAGTAGTTTTAAGGTATGTGCCTACCCTCAAATCGCTGTTTTTGCGAAATTTTTCGATTTTTTTTTCTTTTTTTTTAACTAAATCTTAAACATTTAGGATTCCAAAAATTCAGCGATAATTAGAAGCATAGTTATAGCCCAAGATATAAACCGGAAATGAACTTCCTGAAACCGGAAGTGACCGTTTATAGAGCCTCAGAAAGGAAACAATACATTTTATTACACAAATACATAAAATATAATATATACAGAAGTATATAAACACCTACAAATATGGTGGACTTTAAAGTTGTAAATTTTATACATAATTTTTTGTGCTCTATCAAAATCTTAATTTGCGTTTTCCGGAAAACTGCATTTTTCATTCTGTACGTTTACGGGAAACATCATTTTTTAAAATGTTTTTAAGATATTGAAATAAAATTTTCTGACAGGGCTCTGCTCATCTATAGGTATATTAAGAAGCATAATATAGCTTGTAAGTTTGTATATATTAATTTAAGGACCATTTTTATTGAAAAATACACATTTTTTTGAAAAAAAAATCATGTTTTGTATACAAAATTTGGCATAAGTTAGTAAATTTAAGAGGTTTTGCAAATATTTTGCTTCCTATCCCTTTAAGACCGGGAGGTTTTTTTTTTTTTTTTTTTTTTTTTTTTTTTTTTGTAGAATTTAAAAGTTTGGCTAGTTTCCTCTTATCGATAGGACCGTATTTGATTGAAAAAAAATATTAAAAAAAAACCCGATGTCACGTTATGCCAAGGGAGGACCCGCACAACTGTGCGGGTTCGGTCTTAATGCAGCCGTTTTTGGGCTAAATCTACACAATTGTGTAGTTTGGGATTATGTGCGCAAATATCTAAAGATAAAAATTTAAGCAAAAAAAGTTGTTGTTTATTGAGATAATTTTCATCAGTCACAATGAAAATGTCTCTCTCTTTAAACTGTTTCGGTATATCCATTCATACTTTTCTAGTATATACATCTGTACCCAAACGTATGTTGTATAGTTTTTACACTTTTTAAGTCTTATTATTGTTTTAGCAATGTTTTTTTTTAATAATACAGTTAATAATTCATATATTTATTGTACGGAAATATTTTGCTTCTTATCTCTTTAAGACCGGGAGTTTTTTTTGGTAGAAATTAAAAGTTAGGGTGGTTTCCCCTTATCGATAGGACCGTATTTGATTGAAAAAAATATTTTAAAAAAAAACCGATGTCAGGTTATGCCAAGGGAGGACCCGCACAATTGTGTGGGTTCGGCCTTAATGCAGCCGTTTTTGGGCTAAATCTACACAATTATATACTTTAGGATTATGTGTGCAAATATCTAAAGATAAAAATTTAAGCAAAAAAAGTTGTTGTTTATTGAGATAATTTTCATCAGCCACAATGAAAATGTCTCTCTCTTTAAACTGTTTTGGTATACCCATTCATACTTTTCTAGTATATACATCTGTACAGAAACGTATGTTGTACAGTTTTTACACTTTTTAAGTCTTATTATTGTTTTAGCAACGATTCTTTTTAATAATACAGTTGATAATTCATATATTTATTGTACGGAACCCTCTGAGCACGAGTAATACTCGAACTTGACCGTTTATTTTACTTTACTTTTAGTAATAAAATGCGCTTAACTAGGTAAAACAAGCGGGTCTAAATTAACTTTATTTTTAATAAACTTGAATATGTTTGTAAATTTTATCTATGTGTATTTCGTTGTACTTCTAGCTAAAACGTCACGAAAAAGAAAAGAAAGAAGCTTTAGCACGCGCAAGAGGAACACAGTACAAGAAATCAACAGAAGCTTCAACAGGAGAGAAGTATGCATTTTTTTTTCTTTCACAAGCTAGTTCTATTACAGAAATTAATTTTTAATTTATTGATAATTTTATTATTTGTGGCTAGGCACCAGTATGTTCCAGGTACTTTAAACACACTAGGTGTAACAGCTTTAAATGATCACTAATTCCTTATGCAAAATCCTTTTTATTGTACTCAAATTCTTTTTGAATTTCAAACAAATGTCAATCTTAATAGTTGCTTGAGTAGTCGTCAGGATGCATGCCAGAGGTATATCGAGTACTCGGTATAGGCCGATTTGCCGAGCACATTTATTCGGAAAGATTTTGACTATATTATCGGCCATTACCGAACAGTTAAATGAATTTGCTTCCCTTTTTTAACCCATTACCCGCTGGCGTTGCGTTCACGCAACAGTAAAAATAAATGCACGTATTTAAATTATTTACATACCTACTAAGGTACCTGTACCCAATATGGACACCCTAAGGAAAATTGATTTTTTTCACCCCCGTGTACACGTCATAGGATTCCAAAAATATATGACTACTATCCCTGGACTGTTGACTATCATTATTAAAATTAGCAACCTTGTAATTATTCTGGTTTAATTTTAATGATAAAAACAAAAAATGTTTACAAGTGTCCATATAAGGAACCACCTGTCCCTATTATGGACATACATGTCCATATTAGGGACAGGTGGCTCCTTATTGACCTACACAGGGTGTATGGAAGAGCCACTCTTCCAAGGGATTTTAGAGGAGAGGGGATAAAAGAAATATATCTTAAAGTATTGCGGGGGAGGGGGGGGGCACAGTAAATATCTTCAGAACATGCACTTTAGAAGGGGGGTGGTCATTTTCGGTTGTGGCTCTTCGAAGACCCATGCAAAGCACCTCAGTTACTACAAAATATCAAGAAATAATGTAGTTGGTTTTGCTTAGCTTTATTGCATCTGTCTGCAGAATTTACATTTGTTATTACTCAGTCCTCACAGGATGGACAAATAAAAACTTCTTCTTCATGGGCGGTAAATCCCACACAGACCTAATGTACATTAGGGCGGGTCGAAAAAAAAATTTTTTTTTTGATTTTTCAAACGCCTGTGGTGGGAAAAGTTGTGTATGGTGACAATAAACTCACTCACCAATTTTTATCAAGATCTGAATATGGTAAGGCCTGCCTCCAGGTCATTGAAAATTTCGTTATTCCTATGACGGGAAATATACGATTTTCAGTACTTTTTGCCTTCTTTTCTCGATTTCTGTAAGTGATTTTGAAATGTTTGCACTTTTGGAGCTTTTTTAATGATACTGTTTACAAGTGGACAGTATTTTCTCTTATTTATAAATTTCTTAGTCTTCATAGTGCGTCTTTGAAATTTAAATATGACTATTTTTGGGATTTTTTTCTGATTTTCTATTGAGTTTTTAACTGTTTCTTGAAAATAGCTGACATTCAATATCATTTTTATAACTTTCCTTTTATATATAATTATGTAATTCAATATCTTTCAACTTTTGTAACAAATTTTTAAATACTCCCATCATAAAAAAAAAATCCTGTATTGACGTTACTAATAATTATTATCTTAATATTGCTAATTGGCCATTACTAATACATATTATCTTGTTTCAGAATGGGATATAGAAGAGATCCTGTTTCTTCAGTGTTGAAGTGAAGGGAAAGGGGTTTTATTCACCATGGCAAAAGCAATGTCATCAAAAACTAGACAGTTATCATATGATCCTGTTTTGGGTTACCCAAAGGACCTTAGTATCTCCAGTATTACCTATATGATCAACAAATCTTTTTGGCCAAAGATCATACATTTGTGGAGATATCTAGTGTGGTGGTTGAGAAAGATAAGTCCATTTGGAAGGAGCCCTCTCTTCCAATTGTATCTAACCAACAATGTGTGTCATTGCTAAAATCATATCAGGAGAAGTTATGGATGTTGAAAAGTAATTGGAAGAAACAATCTGGTAACACTAAGGTTCATGCTTTCCAAAAAGAGATAAAGAAAAAGTTGTTTGATATTTCCTCCTGAAATGTAAGACCTTCACCTCATGTAACTGCAAAAAATCATAAAAGTGCTTGTTTTAGAACAGAAATTCCTTCTTGATCAAAGATCAGCGATAAAAATGTTCACTGGCAATGTAGACATGAAGACTGCAATGAAACAGAGGAAAAAGGCAAGGAGGAAACAATTAGCAGCACAACCAATTGCGAAAAGTGAATACAAAGTCACGGAAATACAGTCTGGTGAATTTCAAACTGAAACAGATAGTTCATCTGAATCTGACGGCTTTGCTGAATCAGACCCCCCATCATCAAGATTTCATCCCATTGCCATCAACAATAATCAAGACACGTGGTGGAAATTCCCAAATTCCCTCCCGACAGTGGCCAAAACTGCTGACAGAGTCAAAGTATCTGATAGAGCAGCGGCAATGATTAGTAATGCTGTATTAGAAGATTTTGGCATCATCACACAAGACAGCACATCTAAAATTATTGATAAGAGGAAGATGAGATGTGAAAGAAAGAAGTCGCCCTTAGAATTGTAAACTGAACAAGCAGAAAAGGGTGTCACTTTGCAAGCTTTGTACTTCAATGGGCGCAAAGACAAAACATTAACATGGTGGGTGAGATACAATACATATGGTGAGATCAAATACATCATATCAAACAAATATGGTGAAATACAATTGGAAGAGATACCTCCTTCCAAAAGGATTTAACTTTCTCAACCACCACACTAGATATCTCCACAAATGTATGATCTTAGGCCAAAGCGTTTTGTTAAACATACAGGTAATACTGGAGCAAATTCTTACAAGTAGGAAGGTTACTCATACTAAGATCCTTTGGGTAACCCAAAACAGGATCACATGATAACTGTCTAGTTTTTGATAACATTGCTTTTGCCATGGTGAATAAAACCCCTTTCCCTTCACTTCAACACTGAAGGAACAGGATCTCTTCTATATCCCAGTCTGAAACAAGATAATTTGTATTAGTAATGTCCAATTAGCAATATTAAGATAATAATTATTAGTAATGTGAATACAGGATTTTTTTTTTTTTTTTTGATGATGATGGGAGTATTTAAAAATTCATTGCAAAAGTTGAAAGATATTGAATTACATAATTATATATAAAAAAAAGTTTAAAAAATGATATTGAAAGTCAGCTATTTTCAAGAAACAATTAAAAACTGAAAAGAAAATCAGAAAAAAATCCCAAAAATGGTCAAATTTGATTTTCAAAGCTCACTATGAAGACTGAGAAATTTTGAAATAAGAGAAAATACTATCCACCTGATAGCAATATCATTAAAAATACTTCAAAAGTGCAAACACTTTAAAATCACTTACAAAAATCGAGAAAAGAAGGCAAAAAGTACTGAAAATCGTATATTTCCCGTCATAGGAATAACGAAATTTTCAATGACCTGGAGGCAGGCCTTACCATATTCAGATCTTGATAAAAATTGGTGTGCGAGTTTATTGTCACCATACACAACTTTTCCCACCACAGGCGTTTGAAAATTTTAAAAAAAGTTTTTTTCGACCCGCCCTAATGTACATATCTGCCGCATGTGATGCATAGCCGTATGTCTGCAACAGCATCAATACTGCATAAGAAGCAGTACCAGCTCTCCTTTGCTGAGGAAGCCATACAGCTGGTACCTGCGATTTCGCCAACAGATAATCTACTGAGGGGAGGCTTCTTTTGATTTTTCTGAAGGGCTTTTTGGAGGATTTTTTTCTTGGAGTAGGTTTCTTGGAGGATTGTTCAGATGACATTAAACAAATATTTTACAAATTTACATCTGAAGATTCACTTGCTGTATTTCCAATGTGGACATAAGGTGTCCAAATTGGGAATCGTTCATAGTTTTACTAAATCTTGTAATAGATAAACAAAGCAAACATTTTAAAGCAATATATGCAATAGCAATCGAAAATATGTTTTATCAGCTTTCTAAAACACTCCACTTTTCAATATTTAAAGTAATTTTACCATATCTAATAAGAATTTAAACTTACCTGAAATTACGATCAGCATACCACGAAATAATAAGTTTCCTTCCAAATGGCGAACAGCGCGCTTTTCTTAACTTTCCATGCTTAATTATCTTTTCAACTGCTTTTCTTCACGGACATGTAGCGCCATCTCTCGATCAAAATTGTTACTTAAAAAGATATTAGGGGTGTCCATATTGAGAGCACTGTCCATATTGGGTACAAGTACCTTACTATTTTTCAATTAAAAAATTGACCTAAATTAAAGACATAAAATTTTGAGATCATATAAAGCGAAAATTATCTTTCAGAGTTTAGGATGCAAACGACGTTCGGCTAAAAAGTTGAAAACATACTGCCTTATAGTTTTGGCAGTTAATGGGTTAAAGCAGCCTTGAAGGAACAAAATTCATATCTAACAAGGAAACCACTTTTGGTGCTGCTCGCACCTAGCATTGAGACCTGGTGCATTTTAAAGCCCTATGTTACGAAGTTTGAGAATCGATAAAATTTTTCTGTTAAAATAATATTTCTTGATTTTACAGCAGCATAACTTTCTGAAAATGCAATTTTCGGGACCACATATCGGACTATTAACATTGAAATTTTTTTTTAAAGAAACGCATTTAAAAATACAAATTAGTTAATTATAAGTAAAAAATATTGGAAAAGTTTAAAAATTCCTTCAAGAACCCACGAATTTGATTTTGTAAAATTGCAACATTATATTCATATTTTTTGGCGGGGACAACGTTGGCGTTCTGTTTTTCAAAAGTAGAGCTCCCTGGCAACCCTAGCCAAATGTCATAGCTGTTTGTCTTGCGTGAGGAGGGATTTTTGGACTCCAGTAGATATTGTAATGTCCAATCCAATCAGCCACAGTAATTTTTCTAAATTGTGTACAAATATTAATTTACTTTATGATTACTTTTACCAAAGGACCATTTAATACAGCAATATTTCATTTTAAACATTCGAAACTTTATTCCATTCGATTTCAAAAGAAAATAGTTTGCTTATTTCGTATTTCCCTAAAAAATAGTTTTCAATGAACTTGAAAGCTTTTATAGAAATATATTTACTACTAGCAGACCTGCCCGGCGTTGCCCGGGGTTTGTAAATAATAAACTTAAACAAAACTTAAGTTTGTATGATTTTATATCTTTGGAAATTCTTTTAAATAAACCTAATTTCGGAGGCTCCATTGCCTTCCGCAGTGCCTAATGCGTTCACATCAAACATCTTTCAGAACGAACCTGTAATCTAGATCCCCACTACATATGGCAACATTTACCGGAAGTGCCCGCACGTGCCGGAGACAATCGAAAACCAAGTTGGGTGAGCCAAACCTCGTAGGAATCAAGCCTCCAGAAACCAAACAAGTGGGTAAGTGTAATCACAGATCGCACAGAGGGTTTCGTTTAATATTTCTTTCAAAACACTTTATCCTTTTGCGAAATCTGTTAGTTCCACATTTCGCAACCAGGGGGCGCACTCTATTCTACACAAACCTTTATCCGAATGAAACTCCGTTTTACAACCTATCCGTAGGTATATTAATCGAGTGGATCGGGTCTATAGCACTCGAGATAGGTAGGTGCCCCCTGGCGGTAAAAAATGGAACTGAAATATGTAAGGCTATGTGCATAATATGAAAGAGTGGTCAAGTGGTGTCGGCAAAAGTTATAAAAGTACCCACCGGGTGCAATGAAGGGGAGGTTAGAAAAATTGCTTAAAATACACAAGTTAGAGCCCGTTAAATTAAATAATTTAACGCCCGTTAGTTTAAATAATACAAGACTTTTTGAAAATTTTATGATTTTTCGTGTGATCGCAAGTCTTCTGCTATACAAATGCAACATTTCAAGTCTTCAACTTAAATAGCGGCTCAGTTAGAAAAAATAAGCTTAAAATACACAAGTTAGAGCCCAGAGGGTTAAATATAAAACTTTTTCAAAATTTTATGATTTGTCGTTTGATGTGAGGTGCTCAGCTATAAGTATGCACAATTTTAAGTCTTAAACTTAATTAGGGGCTCAGAAGAAAAAGATTAAAATACACAAGTTAGAGCCCAGAGGGTTAAATACAAGACTTTTTCAAAATTTTATGATTTGTCGTTTGATGTGATGTGTTCAGCTATAAGTATGCAAAATTTCAAGCCTCCAATATATATAGTTTCTGAGAACAGGCTCTGTGACGGACAGACAGACGGACGGACGGACAGACAGAAAGACAGAGGAGTGAAACAAATAGGGTTTCGTCAGATGAACGAAACCCTAAAAAAAGAATGCGCCATTAATGTTAGAAAATGTGGATAACTAAAGTCTAAGATAAAATTTCATAATACAGAAAATAGCTGAATTGTAATCTAAATAAATGAAGAAATCAAATCCCGGTGAAATTGGGCCCTTAAACTCGAGGAAATAATGCGCCACAAAGCGATGGAAGATGCCTCCTCTTCAGTTTGTAAATTTCATGAATCAGTGTTAGCATTCACACAATATTTAATTAGCGAATAAAATCCCTTATCTAAAGTTACATTTAAAGTAGCGCGATTTTTAATTTACGGCTGTAGTGAGTAGACGTAAGTTAATGCTGAAAAGGGAGATTAATGTTCGAAAAAAGTGGTAGCTGAGGTATAAAGAAAGACCGGGCCCTGGGGGCCAGGGTCTTAACTGGAATGTAGTTGGGTATAAGAAAATTTTTTAGGTGTTTTAAAGTAGCATGGAAGACGCTAAAACTATGTTAAAGAAGATTGCAATAGAATAGAATAGTTTTTATAGAAGCTGCAACAAAGGCCCCATGTAGACGATTAATATTCAAAATTGGTGGTAGCTGAAATCTGCAAATATTTTTCTGTCGTTCATGTAGTAGCTGCAGAACCGAAGAAGTTGTTAGGAAAAAAAAAGTTCGTGATTCGGACCATTTTTAAGGGAGCTATAACAATGGGCCGAAAAGGTCCCAACTGTTAGTTGAGAGTAGGGCCCTAACATGAAAACATGTTTAAATGTTTTAGTACTTAGCGTTTTAGATCTTCAATTAGTCAAAATTAATCATAGGGTATGAAATAATCATTAGAATAATATTTTAAAGAAATGCGAAAAAATGGGGTAAATGCTTAAAAAGGGGCCCTAGAACTCCAATAAAAATATGAGGGTGTTGGTCTAGGGGGAAGAGTCCAAGACTCAATTTTAAAATCATGCGATGAAAAGGTGAGAAAATTACGGTGTAAAAAATGCATAGCACACAAAAAGTTCAAGTGGCCCCCGATCGGGCCCTAGAGACCCTAAGGTGCCCCAGGATTTTAACAGGAATATAGAAACTGGAGAATAATTAAATGGAAAATGGTTCCAAAAATGAAGATTGGATTAGGAGAGGCAATTTATTAATAATTTATGGTGCAAAAGTTTCAAGGGGCCTTGTACCGGGCCCCAACGGGGAAGGGACTTAAGTGGCATGTAGTTTGGTATAAATACACTTTTTAGTAGATTTTAATGTAATCTGAGTACACTAGAACTATGGTAAAGAAAATTGCAAGAAATTCGGATAATTTTTAAAGAAAATGCTCCAAGGGCCCTAAGAAGATTATTTACATTCAAAATTGATGGTAGTTGAAGCCAATATATATACATATATATATATATATATATATATATATTTATTTTTTTTTTTTTTTTTTTTTGTCGTTCATGTAATAGCTGGAGAAACTAAGATGTTGTTAGAAAAAAAGCTATTGAATCGGGCTATTTTTAAGGGAGTTATAATAGGGGCCCCAAAAGGGGTCAACTGATAGTTGAGAAAAGGCCATAACATGAAAACATGTTACAACGTTTTAGTACTTAGCGTTTTAGATCTTCGATTAGTTGAGATTAAACATAGGGTACGAATTAATCATTAGAATACAATTTAAAAGTAATGTGCAAGAAAATAGGGAAATGCTTAAAAAAGGGCCCTAAGGCCCCAATAAATGTATGTGAGTGCTGGTCTAAGGAGAAGAGTTCAAGACTCAACTGTAAAACTACGCATTGCGAAGGTGAGAAAATTAGGGTGTGAAAAACACATGGTACACAAAAAATTTAAGGGGCTTTGGACCGGGCCCTACAGGACCCTAGACGAGCCCATGGTTTTAACTGGAATGTAGATACGGGAGTATAACTAAATGGAGAAAGTATCCCCAAAATGAAGATCGGATAAAAAGGAAACAATTTATTAAAAATTTAGTGCACTAAAACTTCAAGGGGCCCTGTACCGGGTCCCTTGCAAGGGAGCCAGGGTCTTAGCTGAAATGTAGAAATGGGGACCAAACTGAAAGGAGAATTCACCCCAAAAACAATGAAGATCGGATAGAAAAGAGGCATGTTATTAACAATTTAGGGCACTAAAACTTCAAGGGGCCCTGTACCGGGCCCCTTGCAAGGGTGCCAGGGTCTTAACTGAAATGTGGAAATGGGGCAGAAATTCAAAAGGAGAATTCACACCAAAAACGAAGAAGATCGGATAGAAAAGAGGCATGTTATTAACAATTTAGAGCATTGAACCTTCAAGGGGCCCTGTACTGGGCCCCTTGCTAGGGTGCCAGGGTCTTAAGTGAAATGTAGAAATGGGGCAAAAACTGAAAGGATAATTCACCCTAAAAACGAAGAAAATCGGATAGAAAAGAGGCATGTTATTAAAGTTTTAGTGCATAAAAACTGAAAGGGGCCCAGGGGCCCTGGCCCTTAAAAAATTAAAAATCCGAGCCACAGGTGTATCAGGTCCTGTCTTGGACTAATCACATCTGAAATTTCAGACTTCTACGTGCGGTAGTTTTCACTAGCCATCGCACACAGACAGACAGACACACACACAGAGCGATTTATTCTTTTATTAGTATAGATTTGTATATTTATCGTCTGCATAGAAAAAAATAAAGACCTAATTCATGTTTCTTATGCTATCAATTATCAAACAAATCGCAATCCGATATAATTCTCATATGTACTGTACTTACTCCCAGGCAGAGTTGGGCAAAATACATCGAAAAACCATTTTCGATACAAAATACAAAATACATTGTTTTTTCAACTTAAAATACAAAATACAAAATACTTTCCAAATTTAAAAAAAAATACATGTATTTTGAAAATACATTTAAAATACAAAATACATTTAAAAAAAAACGATTGTGCATTAATCTGCACTAGTCAAATGCAAAGCTGGTTTTCAAAACTGATTAAATTTTTAGAAATTTTAAATTTCCAAATAAAGAAGCAAAAACAATTAAGACTCAACGAAAGATAACAAAAACAAAACTGAAAGATTGGGGCAATAATGTGCTTAAAAGTGTATGAAAGTTACAAGAATAACTCATAATGAATAAACTACCCTTTAAAGGTAGTTACTCAGTAGGAATAACTGCATGGATTGATTGTGGTAGAGGTCTGCACGGACCGGGCTTGGTCCGAGGTCCGTACCCGGCCCGGCCCGCAGTTTGATGAATTCTGAAAGGTATCAGAAAGTAGCTCCATTGGATTTCAGAAAAGCCTTATGAAATGGCAGAGAAATAGTTTCACAAATCTGCTTTTTCTTATACAGCTTCAAAAATCATCATGTTTTTAACCCTCCTTTTTTCTTTTATTCTAAATTACATTAATTTTTTAATGAAACTTTATTTGAATGTTGAAACATCGAAGACTAAGTAACCATTAGTGTTGCTATTGTACATTTTCTGTCTTGCGAACACATAGTAATTTTAAAATAAAGTTATCCCATAAATATATATGCAGTATTCTTTAAAAGAATCTTAATTGTATGTTTAAAGAAATCTGATTTTTTTTTAGAAATTGAATCGGACCTCATTTAATTGATTTTCCCAAGGGTCGGGCCTGTTTTCATTGACTTTTGCACGGGCTGAGCCGGGCCGGACCATGCTCAGACCGAACTTTTAATTTTTTCATCGGGTCGGGATAAGATTACTTTTGTGCGGGCCGGGCCGGATCCGGGCCTGGAAATTCCGACCCGTGCAGACCTCTAGATTGTGGATCGATAAGGAATCTCTTTCACGAAGCATAAAGCACCGCCCGCTACTGAGTGTTCGAAGCCAAAATTGAGACAGTATCGATTTTCAGAAAAAGCATAAAAAATTTGGTGCGGTGCAATTCTATTCAATAGCTGCAGAGATATAAAAATCTCGAAAATCGTAAAAAACACAGCACAGAAAAAAAATCATCTGTAGGACGATATATGCAAGAATGTCATCCATACTAACTGAATATGATGAAGTTTGATGAAATTCTGTGCTCTAGTTCTTGAGATATAGCTCTCACGGCACACCTGCCAACTTCAAATTTTTAAAAATCAAATAAATGCCAGAAAATTTATTTAAAAAAGGTACCTTTTATCTACGTGGTACTTATTTCATTTCAATTCGATTTACAAATATAATCATTTTGACATGGTGAAAAAAAACAAAAAAAAAACGAAAGTTTTACATACATGTTACGGCAATCCCAAAAACACAGCACAACAGCGCCACCTCTTTAGCGATGCAACCCAAATTTAATCAGCATTAATTTATTTGAAGATCTAAATTAATAAGAAATTGGATTAAATTTTGTCCATTAGTTTTTTGGATATAGTTATCGGGGAAATCATGAAAAACCCAGCATAGCAGCACCACCTGTTAAGCGATATACGCTAAAAACTAATTGGCAAGTATTTCCGTTCAGGCCTATATGTAGTTTGATGAAATTCTGTATATTGGTTCTTACAACATAGCTATCATGGAATAAAATAGTTAAGCATAGCAGTGCCGACTGTTGGGCGAAATAAACCCAAAGCTAAGTTATACCTAGTTCCATCTTAATCTGAAGTTTGATTATTATTAAACTCCATGCATTAGTTCTTGAGGTTGAAGGGCCACAAAAATTGTGTCTCACACAGACTAACAGACAGACACACATTTCCCAAAAATAGTTAAATCGCATTCAAGGTATCCTGAAACGTGTAAATCAAGCAAAAAACGAAAGTCGAAAATTTTCACGATACCAATACTTTCTTCTTATTTATTACAAGAATGTAAAAAACAAATTAGTCTAGTATCAGTCTTTTCAATCAGTCTTTTTTAGTATGTGTCTACAAAAGAACACATTTTATAATAATCTTATATGTACAATGACACAGAATAAAATTGTTTAAATGAGTTTAAATGTATTTTTTTCTTTTTATATAATGCGCATGTGTTTAATAAGAGCTCCCAACTACGCAAGATTTTTTAAACCACCCACTAATAAAATATTTGGGGCACAATTTTTCGATTATGGTGCTTTTTAGAAATAATGCATACGATTGTTGGTTGGTTGGTTGTATTTATGTCGGCCAATTATCTGCACGTGGGATATAGGCCCTAAGGGGGGGTGTGCCTTCCGTGGAGGTCTTTCTAAGGGAACCTAACCCGTATTAACGCTTGGAGAACCAAGGTTCGAAGAAAACCACGAAAACTCCGAACGATTAGGCCGACGGGCGCGATTGGGATCGAACCCAGCACCTCCCGTCTACCAGCTTCGAGAGCAGAACCTCTCGGCCACTGGTGGGGCTAATGCATGCGAAATTTAAAATATGTATTACTGAATACAAAAATATCTCTCTATTCTAAAAAAAAGTAACTACCGCTGTCACCGCCGCCGCCGGTTTTGATTTTTTTGTGACCGGAGGCCTTTCTTCGTTAATATTAACAAAAATAATGCATAAAAAAATATGAAAATCGGTGGTTTTATACAGAAATGTTTGATAAACACGCTGATGTAGACAGTTTTCAAATCGAAGAATTATTTTAAGAGTTATTTAATGCTAAAGTTGGACAAAATCGTTCCACTAAAAAAGTTTTATAGCAGCAAAAACTATACATGGCAGTGTAATCATTTTTAGATCATTTTATGCGTTAGAATTTGCCGGAGTGCAGATTGCATTAATTTTTTTATTTTGACTCATTTTTTCAGGTTTTATTTCTATTTTAAATTCAAATTTTTAGCATTTCTAGAGATATTTTTTACAGATTCCAGAAAATTGTACTAATTTAAACTGTTGCCAACTGTATAAAAAGCGCAAGCAATAATGTTTGCTTCAAATTAAAAATTTATTTACACGTGACTATTATAAACAGGAAAAAAACTTTCAAATTAGAATTAAATAATTACGTATAAAAAGCAGGAACTTATTAAAAAATACGTCATAAAAAGTATACATGTGAATTTTAAAAGAGAAAGGATATTGTAAAATAATAAATTCATTAACATGCGTTAGAAGTCTTAGGAGAAATTACGTCAAATTTACGTCACATTATAGTTATTACATAAAATGAACACAAAATAATATTGCAAAAAAGTTTAAATTTAGAAATTGCGCTAGACATTTATTTGATATTTTGAAAATTAATTTAAAATGTCTCATTTAAAAGAACTTTCTTTTCGCTTTGTTAAAAAATACCAGGAGACAAAGACTCTCTTTACTTAATTCCTTTTATATTAGCTTATTTTGAAATGTTGTTACACGTGTATACGTCATCAAGTTATTTTTATTTCGACGTTTTATTTGTTTTTATTAATGTTGTACGAATTTATTTGTTCTTTCGTTATTTAAAATAAAAATTATATCAATTTGTATAATTTGGTGAGTGGTTTGGCGATTTATATAATTTGGCGAAATTGATCGACAGGAAAATCAAGTAGTACCGTAGCGGATTTGGCGTTAAAATTCTCCAATCAAAGAGAAATGAATAGAAATTCGTTTATAGGGAGATCGCCACTGTTTTTTAAATTATAATTCAATCTTTCGAAATCTTTTTAAAGCCGATCAAATTAGCGTGCATTTAGAGTCTCCGGTGTCTGGACGGGAGTTGGCGAGCGTAGCTCGTAGGGGGCTGAGCCCAGGGGCGCGCCGACCCAGTGTGCAAAGTGTGCACTGCACACAGGCGCCAGAATAGTAAGGGCGCCAAATATTTTAGGCGAAGCTGACAAACTTGAAAAACTCATGTCCAATTTAAATTTATTAAATCGGAATTTAAATCTAAAGTGCGTCATTTCTAACGCATTTATGAGTTCATTTTTAACACGTTCACGCCGGCGCGGTGGGTCACACTCGACTGTCTCGAAGCTGCTAAGTCTCCGGCTTTTTGGATACCAGTATTTTAATACAGAAAATGTTGTTTTATTTAATTAGAACAATTGGGCGATTTAAAGGAACAAAATTTTCTCTAAAATAATAGTGGTGTGCAAAAAGCCGGAGACTTGACAACTCTGAGACATTCGAGTGTGACCCACCGCGCCGGCGTGAACGTGTTAATAAGGTATATGAAATTTGCAGATGCTCGCAAGCGGTGTAGCTTTAGGGGTGAGGCCGAGAAGGGTCTCAAACCCAGGCCACGACTTGCTGTGCCCAGGACACTTTCAGTTTTTCGAGCCCTCTTAGATTCGGTGATTTACTGATACTAGTTTTTTTTTTCTTTTTAACATATCACACACGTATTCGAAATGTGACAACTCAAATAATTAAATATTCCGGAAAATTGAAAAACGGTTCCAGGAATAAAAATAAAATATTTTTTCTATTATTTATTGAAATGTGTTTTTAACCATATATTGAGATATATTTTTGTCATTTCATCGTATTAATATCTCAAATATAACATTTTTTTTTCAAACTTATAATTTTTTAATGGAAATGCAGATGAAATTATGGAAAATTCTGTGCTCTTCAGAAATTTCGTGCCCAGAACACGGGCCCCAGGTGCCCGTGCGATAGTCAGGGCCTGCTGAAACCGAAAGGCGCCACGATGTCGAAAGATAACAATCGAAAGGCGCCATGGACGGCTTAAGGGCGCCGTCAAGCGCCTAAAATAAATTTAAAAAAAACCTAGAAACATAAAAAATTTGGAAGGGCAACTGCGAATGTCCCTTTTAACATCCCTGCTCTAGATCAGGCCTGTCCAGTTTTTCAGAAAGCAGGGGCGCACTACAGCTGGTGGCAAACATGGAAGGCTTCATTATTCAAATGTAATTGAAAATACATAACACTTCTATCTTACTGTAGTATTGGTACTGATACACATACTGACGATATAAAAACGAGTAATATATTATATTCACAATAGTAAAACAACATAAGCCTCCAGGTTATGCACGGTACCCATGTAAAAGTAAATTGCCGAAAAAAGCATGAATCAATCATAGCAATCGGTTACATTATAACAAAAACAATAAATGAATAAAACATGATGTAGCTCAAAATGCAATGCATTTAAAAAAAGAAATGAAAAACGCCATTCGATTCCAAACAAATTTAATAGTCACGCCTATCATTGTATGCAACGCATAAAAACGAGCCCATGAGCATATAAGAAAGTTTCATGTCATATACAGTCGGGAAACATGTTTTTGAGAACAATCTCAAAATGAATTATGTTTTATTGAAATTTCATATTTTATACATTTTCTTTGAACAAAGTATAATCGGTCAAGAGCGAGTTTCACTCGCATTCAGAGAGTTCATACAATAAATTTATTAATTACTAACTGCAGTCTTACAAAATATAGTTGTTAATCGAATAATAAGACATTGCAAATAACTTGGAGTTATTTTATTAGTATTTTTCAATAATTGCCTTCAATAATTGAATTCAGTTGAAATGAAAAACGCTGACTATTTATCATGGTGATTAGCCTTACCTAAAACAAAGACCTTGTACAAAATTTAATCTTGCCATTGTGCCAAGTGCACTTCGAAAAGAGGGCGCAAAGTTGCATGGGCACTTTGGTCTATGCCACTTTTTTTAGATATGTTTTTAATTAATATATCAGCTAATTATCGACAATTCTTTTGGAAAATCATTATCGACAGTTCTTGGATGATTTCGCGTCGAACAGGTACCTCGAACTCTCCCGCTGAGCGCCCGACAAATAGAGTTTATGTATAACGGAAAACTGCGATTTTCTAAAAAACTGTATGACCTAGGATAATCGCTATAGTTTTCCTGCAAAGTTTAAATAAATTTCAACTACTACTAACATTTTCGTAATTTTATTTTCAGTAGATTCAGAAATACGAGGGGGAACATAATTTTGCCATACATTTTCGACGAATTTCTGAAAATATAATAGCATCTAAGAGTAAAACAAATATATTTTTGAGTTCTGTGTTAAGATCTTTTTCGAACGATAGCACTCCCTCTCAACTTTGATGATTTTTAAATGAAACTTAAATTTGTATGATTTTATATCTTTAATTCGATTTTGTCTGAAATACGCACCCACTTACTGTGTGAAAAGGTGGGAGAAGCTGTTAATTGTTCAGATTTGTTATGTAAATATTTTTCATGATTTTTGGAAAATTCTATGGGGTAGTAATGAACAAATTAAAGCTTTAAAATGGCTTGTACTTACTGATGAAAAAAATGAGTTAAGAGGTGAGGAGTGAGTGCTTAGTAAAATACAAGCCAAAGGCTTTAAAACGATGTGTCACATGAACAAAATTCATTTTCTCCTCCCCTCCCACGGGGGGAATGCCCCCTAATAATCTGAGGTCAAACATAGACCTCACCAATCGAAGGTCCTTGAAGAGTTTCGCCTTCGTTCAAGCCTTCAAATGAAGTCGAATCTTGCTGCAGCTTAATTAGGAGCTCAGTTAGAAAATTGACCCCCAGGGGAATAATCTATGTGAGGGGGGTAGAAAGGTTCATAACATGAAAGAGTGGTTCGAGGGAGTTCCAATGATATATCACATAAGGATTTAGTGAGGGTCACATAAGGGTGCTACGTCCTCCCTTTCCCCCTCCTGCCCCCCCCCCACACACCAGCTGAAATTTGATGCCCCCTACTTTTTAAAATCATTATTATGTGTTATAAACCATCTGAAAGTTCCAAATCGATTGGTTCGTCAGTTTTCTTAATTTTAACAAATTCGCGTTTCAACAAAGCATTTCTTTCCTTTTTTAAAAATCGAATTTTTTATAAAACAAAAACTTGCGGATCGATTTTTATAAAATTTAAATATTATTAAACAGCGTTTAAAGATAGGGCTAGATGCATAACTTTAAAATCTCTAAATGGTGTATTTTAAAAAATTTGACGGCGTTCCAAAGAATCCTAGTATAAAAATCCTTTGTGGTTTCGAAAGACTGGCCTTTAAATTGAGAGTTTGAAACGTATCATCCAATTAATGAAATAATAATTGATATCTAAAATTTTAATTGGGCGACCGTGAAGAAATTTAACATATCTCAGTGATGCCGCTGTACTTGAAAAAGCCTGGGTCCCCGGGACCCAGGATTTCCAAAAATCTGGGTCCCTTTTTTACAAAAGCGGGTCCCCATCAATAATAATTTATATTTTAAAGGAATAAATGAAAGTTGTTTATTAAGATAAATAAAATGCATTAATTATTGTTTTAACAATAATTAAATAATGAATTAAAACCAGCATTATTTGCACTCAAATAAGATATTTAAAAAATATATTAATAGAAATTTTCTTTACTTTTTTAAAAGTAAAAATGCAAGATACAATTTTAATTGTAAAATAATGTTTATTTGAGAGTAGAGATACCAAGTTCCACTAACTAGTAAATCTGCAGATCAGGAGCCTCAACGTCAGCTCTGCAAGTCACTGTTTTTAGACACACTTTGGTAATATTCAATTTCATGCAAACCGCAATTTAAAGTTTTCAAATTATGTAATTATTTATAAGAATAAAAAATACGAAGTTTTCAGACATTAGAAGCATTAAATTAAAAACGTTGTTATGGAAGGATATTTTGAAATAATTTTCATGAGCTACTAATTCTGATATTTTTTTAAATAATAAAACAGATTTCTTCAGGGGGGGGGGGGGGGCTCCGCCTCCTGAACTCCCCGTGGTTTCATTAATTTACATATGTAACTTTTTATTTATTGCGCTAATGGTTATCGCAAATCTTAAATTTCTTTTTATACTTCCGAGCCTTAATTTTCAATACTGGTGGACAGAAAATGATTCACATTGACGCAATTATATTAAAAGTTTAGGTTTTATGAATGAAAATATAATTTCCTTTTAAAAATAAAATAACTTTCATTCATATTTTCTGAAATGAGACGGCATTAAGAAGTAACACTCGTCATAAAATATTTTTTTAGGTAATCTAGTTAATGCTTGGTTTTTAAGAATGATAATATTTATTTCCCAATACAATGACGTCATTTTCGACAGTGATAATTTTGCGGTGTAAAATTTTGACATTTACTATATATTTGATTTTCAAAAGTTTTTTTTTTTCTCATTGAAATTTTCGATTAAAAATTAACATTTCTGTTAGCTGTGTGCAGACGATAAACCATGAGATATTAGTAACATTTCTTTTAATAATAAGAATTAATATCATAACACAAGCCCTTTTTATTTCAACCTCAAAGCATATTAGATTTATTTTTGATATATGAGATCAAATTCACCTTCTTTTCGTATTTTAGTTTTATTTCCAGTATGAAGACGTATTCATGTCTATTTTTTATTTCATTTTCCTCTTGCACATGAAAATCTTTCAAATCAAAATTAACTGTTTAGGATAAATTATTATTCTGGGATAGGATTTTCTTGGCAACGGTAAAAAAAAAAAAAAAAAAAGATTGTTAAATTTATAGCAAAATGTCAATTTATTCCTTATGAAAATAATGAACTTCTTAATTTAAAAGAAAAAATATTTGAACAAAATAAGCAGAACATAGTCTTTCTTTATTTCTGGGGTAAATTTCATCTATATGTAAAGTCACAAAGGCATTAATTCGTCCCTTTTGACTTTGATTGATTTCAAACAATTACAAATACTTTCACATTTACGATATTTTTAGGTGTAGTTCCGTCGCTAGGCAACAGTTAAAAGAAAATAAAACAATGAAATATGTGCTTTGAAAAAAAGTAAATTTATAAAAAGATATATTATTGGAACACATATATAAAATACCTCCATAAGTTAAACATCGAATTTAAAAACTCTGACAAATGTATACACAAAATTTCAAACTAATATGAATAATGTATGGTTCTAATTAGAAATTACATCATCCATAATTTAATTATTTAAATCCTTCAATCATATGAGCCATTTCCTTTCAACAAATAAAAATGGAAAAATCGTCTGAATTGTTATAGGAAAGCATTAAGTCGCAAAATAAAATGTTCTATATATTCCGAACGCATGAACCAAATTTAACCAAAAACTATACAGCTAAATCCGGGGATTTTACCAACATGCATACTTAATTTTAAGCTAATCGGATGCTTTTTACGGCAGTTATCGCGGAACAGACGGACAGACAGACAGACAGACAGACAGACAGACAAACGGAAACCAAAACTTTTCGTGTCTCCACAGTAAGCCTTCACTGACGTTTCGGCAACAAGTATCACTAATGTTCGCATTCTTTTAAAAAGAGGCAAGGTGGGTTTATTGAAAAAGATATTTTTGCTGAAAAAAAGAACACTTATGTTAAGTAAAGGTGTACTTTTCGTTGAATGAATGGGTGCTTTCATTATCATACTTCCCATTGAATTAGGAAGTGGCTATTCGTCCGACCAATCGGAATTTTAGCTATTTAGGCAGAAAGTCCGACCATCGTTTGCGCATGCATGCATGTTTCGTTACAGCTTGCCCAGCTAAAATATTTCAAGTTAGAGGAGCGCTGATATTACTAGCAATTGCATGCTTTATTAACAATTGTATTTATGTACTATTAAAGCTCTTTTGTCTGTCAGAATAAACATGAAAGACACCTTTTTATATTAAGTTTTTAAATAAATTATTATTGTATTTTTATGAGACAAATTTCATTGAACAGTTCAAGAAAAATTTATTTTTATGAATATAGGTTATGCATTATTATTTATTTGACCTTCATTTTTTCTATACATTTTTAAAATTTTCTTAATTTTTATTATTTTCCTTAATATTTTAAAAAATTATTTTACATGACTTTAATTTACTTTACATTCATTATAATTTCGAGTGCTGTGTTACATTCAAATTAGAGTTTAAAAATGTAAACAAAACAGTGATCAGAAATTTTTAAAATTCTAAAATCTGCATAATTTCTGGTCCCATGATATGCCGATTTAATGGAATCTACTGTATTTTTAAAGTCTCCATTCCCAGTTGTCTTTTGTTACAACATTTGGCCTTTAGAATGTTTTGTTTATGAAAAAACTACTATTCATTTTCATATGAATAAATTATTGAATAATTTAATACAAAACAGTTATTTTAAATTTTAAACTAAGTTTTTTTTTTTTTTTAATAACTTTAATCTAATAATAAATAAGTTTTGAACACTGAAAAAAACTTATCACTTTATTATATTGTTAAATTACTTTATTAAAAATTTAGTGTTTCATAAAAAAGTTTCTTAATCAACAAAAAATAATTACTCATTGGGTGAAATTAATTTGTAGAAGGGAAAAAAAAAAAAAAAAAAAAAAAACACTACGTAAATTAAGTACTGCTTATTTTCATGGAATATGAAATGACCCCTCCTCCCCCCTCCCCCCGATTTTCTAAATCTTCGAAAATAATAAGATATAAATTGAAATATTAAGAGATATAGACGCCGACAGAAAGAAATCCAAGGAGGGGCAAGTTTTGGAACATGTTTGCCTTTGACCCAACCTAGCTTGCTATTTATTAAAGATGCAAAATATCAACATGAAATAATCTAAACTGCAATTTGTGTTGTCAGAATTCCTAGATATTTTTTAAACATATTATATATTATATATTTAGATATATAAGTTTAACAATTAAGAAACATCAAATATTCAAACATCTATTATTGTTTATATAAAATAAACTAATTGTGTAATATAAAAAAATTACAAACTATTTATAATTGTTAATATTTTAATATTACTTAATAAATAATAATTATTAAATTAACAATAATAAATTAATTATTAAATTAATTATAATAAATTATTAAATTAATAGTAATAAATTAATTATTAAATTAATTATAATATAATAAATTATTAAATTAATAATAATATATTAAATAATTAATAATATAAATGTAGAAACAAATATTTAGTACACTTAATTGCTCAATGAAATATAACGTTTAAAAAAATAAATAATTGAAGAAAATATTACTAAATTAATATTTATAAATCTAAATAACTTTCTTCTAAAAAGAAAACGACCTAATTTGCATAAATGCACTTAATGTGTATTGAAAATAAATAAAAAATTATATTTTAAAAGGCGGAGTTATGAAAAAGCGATTTCGCCCGATCATTTGCTGGCGCGCATGCGTATATGATGGTCGGACGTTCTGCTTAAATAGCTAAAAGTCCGACTGGTCGGACGAATAGTCACTTCCATTGAATTATTTGTCAGCATAGATCTGTGTTGGAATCAGACATTTTCCTTAGAAGGGAAATTTATATCTAAATCACTAATAAGCATCAAATCTTAAATGTTCTGAAGGCGGGAGACATTTCAATGCAGTAAGAACGAGGGGGGGGGGGGGGGGAATTTTACTGGTCCACCTAATGAATATAAATATTATCAAAGTACACTGAAATCATGCTGTATTTTTAAGAATCTCATAAAAAAGAAATTAAATCCCATTTTATGAATTTTCTACCTATAAGTTTAGTTTGCACATCTTTTTTGGTGCTTTGACTAAATTCACGTTTTTTCCGCGTTACTTTGACGAAATTCGCGTTTTTCCGCGATCCTTTTGTTGAAATTCGCTATTTTTTCGCGAGTCTGTCACGAAAATCGTGTTTTTTTCCGCGATACTCTGACAAAATTCGGCTTTATTCCGCGATTTTTTGACGAAATTTGCTATTTTTTCGCAATCTTTTGTCGAAATACACTATTTTGTCTCAGCCCTTTTACGAAAATAGCGTTTTTTCCGCTATATTTTCACGAAATTTGTGCTTTTTTTCGCGATCCTTTGACGAAAATCGGCTTTTTTACGTTATTTTTTGACGACATTTGCTATTTTTGGGGGATCCTTTGATGAAAAACAACTATTTTTTCGCGATCCTTTGACGAAAATCGGCTTTTTTCCGCGATTTTTTGATGAAATTTGCGCTTTTTTCGCGATCCATTGACAAAATTCGGCTTTTTTCCGCGATTTTTTGACGAAATTCGCTATTTTTTCGCGATCTTTTAACGAAATACGCTAATTTGTTGCGACCCTTTTACGAAAATCGCGTTTTTCGCAATATTTTGATGAAATTTGCGCTTATTTCAGCGATATTTTCATGAAATTTGCGCTTATTTCCGCGATTTTTTGACGAAATTCGCTGCTTTTGCGCGATATTTTGATGAGATTTACGCTTTTTTCGCGATTCTTTGACGAAAATTGTCTGTTTTCCGCGATTTTTTCACGAAATTACGCGTCCCACGGGACGCGTAAGAGCTATTTTTTTGCGTCCCGTATCCGATTTTTCGCGTAATTTACGCGCTATAGCGCGTCCGCGGTATCCCTGTATCTGAAATCAGCGAAAAATTCTACATCTGAATGCATAAAAATTAAATCTATAAATTTATATTCGTTCGAAAATGTCCACTATTGGAAGACGTCGGTTGTCTGCAATGAACACATGACGTCCATATGAGAGATTTCGAACCTTTCTTTGAAGGAAATAAAAAGATTTTTTATAAATCGATTTTTCTTAGATTTTTTGACTTCCTAAAATCGTACCGGAATAATTTTTAGAATTTCTGAAAAGGGGATTTTTTTTTTGCGTCTGTCTGTGCAATTTTCGAGTTGTTAGGCCCAGTGGAATTTAAGATACAGTCCTTTTTTAAAAGGCCCAGTACATTTATCGCCCTAGCAGCTCTGTAATTCTATTAACCCCATCCCCCTCTCTTCGAGTTTTCGAAGAAGTTGTCTACGGTTTGAAAAAAATCCATACTCTTGTTGAATTATGAATATTTTTCCATTCTTTTAATTTGGGCTTTTTAATTAATTTCTCAATTAATTATTAGAGATTTAAAATTCTGAAACTTTGGTGCAGGGTGCACCAGGAGGAGCGGCTTTCGACTAGTCTCACAAAAATTTTGAGCCTCATATGTGCCGTAGATTCTGCTAGCCATCGCACACAGACAGAGCAAAACTTTGTTTTATTAGTATAGATATTTGTAATTTAGAACTTCGATTCATTGCACGAAAATTAGAAATTCGAAAAAAAAAAAAAAAAAAAACCTGACAGAGAAGGAAGGGTTAACAGTGCGACAAGGTAAAGATACGCTTAGCTTCTTAACAATGTAAACGTCGAAATGTATGTGCATTTTTCACAACAATTGTTATATAGCATAGGGGTTCTATATTTGCTAATATAAAATCAAATATTCCGGGACTGTAACATTTTCGAATGCACCCCTAATTATGATGTACATCTTAATTGATGTAATATTATTTTAAAAGAAATAAAAGTACTATAACGCGCTCCAGTGTATTATAAACATCATAATGTGAGAAAATATTTTTCTACTTTTATGTGTATTTACCGTATTACGAGCACCCCTTTCTTTGTGGCATAGTCCTACCATTGATTAATTCAACACAGCTATATTTCCAAATTAAAGTTTAATTGAGCTGTTTTAAGTATAAATATAAATAAAGATCAGATCTTAAAAATTCCGGGAGTGATGGAGGTAAAAGAAGCTGATTTACTTAGGAGGTATGCCATTGTGGGGAGAGGGAGCAAACAGCTGAAGCACTCATCTTTTAGGGATGCCCGTTATTTGCATAGCTGCCAACATTCGTTTTTAATTCAAACAACAATATTTTTAACCAGAAATTTAATTTAATAAATGAAATAAAAAAGAACCCTGTAGAAACAAAACACATTTCATTAAATAAATTTTCTGGTTCCAAATTCGTGTATTTGATTTAAAGAAAACTCCTGGAAGGTTGGCTTGGCAGCTATGCATTTATACTCATTGAAAAAAAAGTATAAAGTTTGTTTTTTCTTTCCTTTTTTGGGGGGGGGCGGGGTAGGAATATGGGGCGCCAATTGAAGTTCTGCACACAGGCGCCGAATACTGCTGGCGCGCCCCTGGCTGAGCCCCCTAGTAAATGAAAATAAATAGATATTTTTTAACAAAGTTGAATTATTATTATTAACAAAAGTACGAATTTTTCGTATAAAGTAGTTTTAAAATTAAAACACCAGGTAAAATATCAAACTATATATAAGCGCAAGAAATAAGAAATCATTTGCACTTACTATTAAAGTCTTGAAACTTTTAATATAGAGCAGAAAAAATATGAAAGCACTTATAAAATATTCATAAAAAGTAGGAATCATTCGAATGCAAAATTTGCAAAGTGATACATTTCATTTTTTCATAGGCAAATTGTTCCTTTAAAAGTTCATTTTAGCAATTTTCTTGTGGTTATTGTCTAATGTACTTTTTTACAAAATTTATATAATGAATGAAGCAGGCGAATTTTTAAGAAATCCTTCTTCGATATTTTTAAATAAAACTACTAAACCAAAAAAAAAAAAAAAAAAAAAAAAAAAAAATGAGTTCCTTATATGTGTGGTCAACGGGCAACTGTCGGTAATAGAGCGATGCATCTGCGCAACTCTGAAAGATCCTTCCGGTCTATCACAATACATGTTCTTTTTTCTTGTAATTCCCACAGCAATATTAAGTAACTAATCAGCAAGAATACGTTTGCTGTATCAAAACAACATATTCATTAACCTCCTTATTTCAGCAATAGTCGAAAAGTGTGTTTATATTAACTTCCAGAACAGAATTTGAAAATTAATCAAAACAGATAGTCGTGTATTTACTTTTAGTGAATCGCAGCTTTTCTTAGTGCGGTTTAAACATGGCAGTTTGAAATTTGGAAAAAATGTATTTTGAGTATTTTCAAAATACAAAATACATTGTGAAACCATCAGAAAATACATTACAAAAATACTTTGGTCTTATCGGTTTAAAATACAAAATACAAGATACAAATGTATTTTGAAAATGTATTTCAAATACATGTATTTTCGATACTGCCCAACTCTGCTCCCAGGGTAAAGCGGGCGGGTAAAATTTTGCTCCATATTTGGCGACTTAACTCACTTTTGGTGAGAAATAAACAACTAAAAATGCAATAATAAAAAATTAAATGTATAAAAATGTATATAAAATATTATTTTAACAAAGAAATTTTATCGGTTCTCTAACTTTTATGTATAGGGCTACAAAATGCCCCGGGTCTCGATGCTAGGTGCGAGCAGCAAAAAAAGAGGTTCCCTTGTAAGTTATTTGCAGAGGTGACAAGCGTTACGGATTTTGAATACCGCCTTTTATTGAAAAAAATTTCCCTTATTTAAACTCAAAATTCTGCGATTATTAAAAGCGAGCATTTTCTATTATATAATAGTGGTATTCAAAATCCATAACTCTTAGCATCTTTGAATTTGCGAAACGTCATTCAAATATAAATACCAATCTATGTATAAATTAACTTATGAATAATTAAAAAAAAATCTTACTGGGTATATAAAACTGTTTGTGAGTCTAAAACTATGTAGTATGTAGAATTGAAGAATATTGAAGTGAACATTTTTTTTTTTTTTTTTTGCAATTTAGTTATTTATTTAATTCGTTCTAAATAGGATATGTTTGAATGTTAATATGGGTGATACTACTCACCTAGAAAAGAATATTAACATTTCATTTAATTATTAAATATTAGAAATTATTTTCACCATCATTTATAAAACTGCGTCTACACAAAATAAAACCCAGTTCAAGAGATATTTTCTTCCCTTTATTCCGTTTGTTGCAACTCTGCTTAACCCTTTATGTACTGAATTATGAATTCATGAAAATTTTATCTTCTAAAGCATCTTTCGTGAATTCTTTAAACTACATTAGAAGATTTAAATAATCATTTAACAAATTGTAGAGGGATTTTAGAACGATTGAAGGATTTAGAAGGATTAATTAAATTTGAATTTATAAGGGATTTCTTGCAATATTTATAATCCCACTCAAATCTTTTATCTTAAATATTTTTCTTAGTATTTTGTAGAATTAGGAAATGTACAAATATAATGTTCTTACAATAGAAATATGTCCGAATTGAAAAATCCCCCCCCCCCCTCCCAACGCCAAGAAAGCTGAAAAGATGCAAAGGCAAAAGAAATCATCCTTTTAAAAATATTTTTGTTTTGTGTAACCAATAATGCTTTTGGAACAAGATAAAGTAAGGTATCTATAACTCATTCTAAACCGTATTACAACTAATCGATATATTAAATGAATTTTATAACAAGTTATTTTAAAAGTACCGTCAGTACATAAAGGGTTAAAAACGGACTTTAGGAGAGATCATAGGGGTCGTGAGCCCCTTCCCCTCTGAACAAAAACAATTTCCATTCAACAATACTTTTTTAAAATTTAAATACGTGTGAAGAGTGTTTAGGGAAAGTTATAAAAAATGTATTTTCCTCTAACAATTTAAATATTTTTTATGCTTAACCCCTTGAGGGGCGGTGGTATGTATTATATCCCACCTAATTATGATCATGTTCTGCACAAGAAAGTTTTAATCAAGTTTTACTTTTTAAACTTTGGTGGAAAAAAGTTGAAAAATTGCTTTTCCTTATTTTGAAAATATTTTTTTCAAAATTTCCGGTGTGAATTCAACATTACAGAGATGCAATTGCTTGCCCCTGAAAGCGTTAGGAGAAAGTCGCAAATGCATAAAAGTTGCAGACATTTCTTTTTCATCGCCAAAAAATTGGACAATGCTTTTAATTTTTATATATGTATGATATGCTCAGACCCTTGCTCGCTAACGCACGCTGACCTCCGTGAATTGTAACGCAGTTCACATTGGGACCACTACGCGATCACAGCTCGCTTCACTCACTTGCTTGCCATTATTTGCATCAACTCTAGATACACTATATGGCCAAAGGTGACCAGTCACTTGCAATTTTAGACGTTTTGTTAAAT